>OY757937.1:48601815-48711815 GCA_963585895.1 Sepioteuthis lessoniana | reverse complement strand
CTGAATAACACAAAGAAGATTTTAAAAAATGAAACAATAAATAAAATTGCTCATAATTTTCATTCTTTAAGTTTTATTGTCATTTCAAAAAGGCCTTTTTATTTCAGGATATACATTTTTCTTTTCAGACATTTATTTGAATTTTAAACAGAAACACATAAAAGTAACCTTCCAAACAACCAGTTTCTATTTCTATTATCAATAAAGACTCATAAATGTTAGACTTGCCCAACTACCAAAGAATATCCTATGCAAACTGCTTTAATCATTGCCGACCTGATGAATCATTTATTTCATTTTATTCTGACAAATCTATCTTTCTTTTCCTTTATTTCATTTTATAAGCATTTGTTTCTTTTTTACTCTGGAAAAACAATATCTTATTGGGTTCCAAGTTTAAACCCTTTTCCAACCAGAGTGACATTTTGATTGCAAATAGTATACCAACAGAACAACATTTGATTTGCCAATGGTACACAGGTAGAGTAACATTTTATTCGCCAATGGTACACAGGTAGAGCAACATTTGATTTGCCAATGGTACATAGGTAGAACAACATTTTATTTGCCAATGGTACTCAGGTTGAGCAACATTTGATTTGCCAATGGTACACAGGTAGAGCAACATTTTATTTGCCAATGGTACACAGGTAGAGCAACATTATATTTGCCAATGGTACACAGGTAGAGCAACATTTGATTTGCCAATGGTACACAGGTAGAGCAACATTATATTTGCCAATGGTACACAGGTAGAGCAACATTTGATTTGCCAATGGTACATAGGTAGAACAACATTTGATTTGCCAATGGTACACAGGTAGAGCAACATTTTATTTGCCAATGGTACACAGGTAGAGCAACATTTTATTTGCCAATGGTACACAGGTAGAGCAATGTTATATTTGCCAATGGTACACAGGTAGAGCAACATTTTTGTCACTTTTTGTGATAGCTCAATGTAAGGCATTTTCTTCTTAGCTGTTCATAGACCAATTCAATATTAATGTTTAGAAACATTGCTTAGAAGCCCTACAGCAGTGTATGATTGTTTCATGCCATGGTGAGGCAGCCAATTACCAACACAAAGAGAAGTAGGAGATATGTAATAATAGCGAAGAAGAGGGAAATCAAATACTTGGTAATAGGATATTCATTCGATAAGGAATTTGTATACAACACTCCAACTCACTGTTTGTCAGACAGTGAATTTATAATATGGACACAACCATTCTTTTACAGTCCATAGAGAATGTAGGTAATCCTATACAACAGATTGTATAAAGGTTGCTTTGCAAATCCTAATTAAGAGAGTGCTTTATAGTTTTGATGTTATTGTACAATGACACACATTTGCTAATCAAATGATCAAGTTTTGTTTGCTTTTTATGTATGAGTAATTGACATATTTGATTATATTAACATAATGGTTAGAGTGTTTACCAATGGTCCGAGAGACTTGGGTTCAATCCCTGGTCAAGTCATAGCAAAGACTCAAAAAATGGTTCTTGATGCCTCCTTACTTACCACTCAGTATTATAAGATATGGATCAAGGTCAAGTGGAGCAATCCAGGGAAAGGAATAGCATCCTCCTCTATACCTCGGTGTTGTAGCTATTATAAAGAAAACACCAATATTGACTGACCAGCAAAAACTTACTATGTGTTGTACTCCCTACATAATGGACTCGCTCTCTTCCATAAATACACATTAACAGAGTGTCAGAGGAGTTGACCAGACCCACATAACACAATCACGTGTGATACCACTTTCATAGCAGACGGATAGTCGCTGCTCCACTGGACTCTCTGCTTCCTATCAACTAACTACTGTTTAACCAGGTTTACTTGTATCTTGTTTCTGTTACTTGAATATATATGTTTTTCTATCTACCTTTTTATGTTCCCCATGTCTTTCTTTTGCCAGCATCATAACAGTATTGACACTAGATGCCACATAGAGGACCTACTAAGAGTAATGGATGATAGGGACAGATGGAAAGGTAGAGTCAAGAGAATCCATGCTATCAGCAAGGCTTGAAAATGATAATAATGATGATATTGATAAATATCATAAATAAGAGATTGTTTGTTGTCATCGAGTGATCAACTACAAACCTTTTGTAGAAAAAGTTAATTTTTCTTTGAATTAAGGATACCAGGATTTTATTACTTCTAATCAAATATTATACAATACAAATGGATATTATTAGGTATTATTTATTACCAAACTCTTCACACCAGACAATTTTAAAATAAAAAGTTCATATCCTTCTAAACCAAAGATACCTGGATTTTATTATTTCTAATCAAACATTATAGAATAAAAATGGATATTATTTGGAGAAGCAGGGACGAACTCATAAGTGATGTACTCTTATGGACCCCCACATATGGCCGAGCAAAAGCAGGACCACCAGCATGAACATACATTCAGCAACTATGTGAGGATATGGGATGTAGTCCAGAAGACCTGCCAGAGGCGAAGAAGGATAGGGAAAAGTGGCGAGAGAGGGTTAGGGATATCCATGCTACCAGCATGACATGATGATGATGATGATCTATTACCAAACACGAACAATTTTTAAACAAAAATTTATAGGACTTTTTAAAATATCTTCTGGAACAAAACAAATATTAATTATTACCAATTTCAATGGCATTGAAACTCTCTAAATAAAAATATGAATATTTAGCAGTCCAAAAATAACTGCACCCCTTATATAGATTTATGTAAGTCTATTTTTTTTTTTCAAAAGAAGTCTTCTATTCTTATTTTTGGTAACAAATTTTTAACGCAGTAGAATTTGGTAATATAATATTCTACAAAAACTAAAAAATTCAGTATCTTCCATTTAAGAGAAAATTGATTTTTTATTCAAAGATTTATATTTATTTATCGGCATTATCACTCAGTGATCATGTGACCTGGTTTAGTCATGGGGTTGCTACTCATGTAGCATGTCTTCAGTAGAAATATACTGCCAGAGCCCATTCTTCTCCAGGTCTACAACTGGCTTGGATTCAGAGTTTTCCTTCTCTTAGACTGTTTATCATACCAAGGAATAGTAGGACAGACTAGGTTCTTCAGCCTTGGTGAGGCAACTAGTCTAGGAGAAGGAAAACTCTGAATTCAAACCTGTTAAACTCCGCTTAAAAATTGACCTTGTGTCATATCCTGCCCGAGCGGAGGGTTGGTAAATAGGATCATACCAAGGATAAAGAGTCCAATCTGCCTGACTATTTACCCATAGCTGAAGGGAGAATAGTTGGATTCATACTTTTCCTTAGAATATCAATGCTATGTGAAATCTAAACAGCCCTATTCAGGTTTTGAACTCAGATAGCTGAGTTCACTTCTTACAATGATACCCGTTACTGAATTTATAAAGCGAAGTCTGGCGCATGGCCACTTATTTAGGAGCAAATCTTATTTCACTGATTGTGATGTTGATTCTTCAACCATTGCATAACTGAAATATAACTTGACACATAGTGAGCAAATTTTCTTTTGTTACAAATATGACAATGGACAGTATCATTTGCCTATTAATTTTTAAAAATTTGATTATTTTTGATACAATTACTTTTTTGGTCATGGACAAAAAAATAGCCATTATTAAAAAGACTATATCATGTTGTAGTTTGAACAATGGCAGCAAGAGGACCATAAACATGAAACACTTACTGAGATTTATTGATCATACAAAAACATAATTCATCGTTATTTATAGTTTATAGCAGCAGTAAACATTGAGATGGATAAATTTATGGTTAGCTTACCTCACGTCAAGAATGAATCATTGATTTTATTTTACATAGTTTTACAAATGCCCTTGGAAAAAGCATGAATCAATCTGTTCCCATTCCATCTATGGGTAAGGAGTAGGCCAGACTGGGTTCTATAGACTTGGTTTGGCAACCAGTCTACTAGAAGGAAAACTCTGAATTCAAACCAGCTGTACTCACTAGCAAATTGACTTTGTGTCCTACCCTGCTCATAGTGAAGGGGTGGAATAAATACCGACAGAGCTTTAATAAATTATCCACCCAGTCAGTGGTGCTTAGAATATTTTAACTGTATCCCCCACAGAGGGGTAAGACTCTTCAAAAGAAAGTGTCTTGGACTGCATCTGATGGTGAGATATGGGTCATGTGGAGTACTCCTTTATTGCCTTGCCCAGTCGGCTGGGGGTGAAGAATACACTGACGGCACCTCTGCAGAGGGGTAAGACCCCACCCACCCAATGAGTGTCCTGGATATGACACTAAAAAGTTTAATGGTGAGGTTCCGGTAATGCTGGGGCTTTGGGGAATGCAGAGCACCTCTTCATTACCATTGCTCCCTGCTCCAATCTGGCCCAGCATGGTAGCACCTGATAGGGCCCAATCTATGGGTTAAATAGAACTAACTACATATTTATGCTAAACTGTATTGTTTGACTAAACTGAATAGCTTGAAATAGAAATGTTTTTGACAATCAAACCATGCATACATTTGAACTGCATACTTATGTTAAACTGAATTATTTGAAATAGAACTGTTTTTGACATTGAAACTGTATTTACACTAAACTAAATTGTTTAACATAGAACTGTTTTGACATTTAACTGTGTGTAAACAAAATCTGTACTTATACTTAGCTGAATTAGAACTGCTTGACTAAACTGAATAGTTTGAAATAGAAATGTTTTTGACAATTAAACTGTGTACTCATGCTAAACTGAATTGTTTAAAATAGAACTGATCATTTGTATAAAAATGGATTTGGAATTAAATAACCTGCAAAGGTTGATATGCCATAAAACCCAACCAACCAACCAACCAACCAACCTTCATTGCCATTACTCCCAGGTCTATTCTGACCAAGAGAGGTAGTTGGTAGACTCTCCTTGGCATAGTGGTTGACAGAATGGTCTGTAACATCGTTGTAAGTTCAAACTCATTGTACTATTATTTTCATTTTCATACAATTACCCCTTGGAAAGATATAATTGGTTTGGTTTCTTAGTTTAATGGCATATCAACCTTTGTAGGTTATTTAATGCCAAAACCATTCTTCTAGAAGAACAGTAGCGGTACTATTTAACCCATAGCTGGGAGGATAAGGGGGGTTCATATCTTTTCCAAGGGTATTTGTCTGAAAGTGAATAAAATAGCGCGACTGGAGTACGAACTCGCTTACTACAATTTCGCAGTCCATCGCTTTAACCATTATACCATGAGGACACCCCCCAAAAAGATATGAATCCTCTTATTCATCCTGGCTATGGGTTTAATAGAATCACAACTGATTTTCTACAGGGATGGCTTGAGCATTAAATAACCCATGAAGGTTGATATGCCATTAAACAAAGAAACCAAACCAATCCAACCAAATGGAGTCCAATCAATGGGTCAAATAATTCTGTTTGTAAAATATTAGTACCAAATATATGTGTAATTTTTCTTGTTTCCTAAACTGAAAGGACGTAGGAATACCATATCTATAATTTATTTTTATTCATTTCTACAAAGAAATACCTGATATATAAATTATTTTTATTCATTTCTACAATTGGAATACCTTATCTATAATTTATTTCTATCTATTCATTTCTACAATTGGACTCATTGGGCTAGTGGGTAGAGTGTTCACCAATGGTCTGGGAGACCTGTGTTCAATCCCAGGTCGAGTCATACCAAAGACTTTAAAAATGGTACTTGATACTTCTTTGCTTAACACTCAGCAATATAAGGTATGTATCAAGGATAAAGTGGAGCAATCCAGGGAAAGGTGTAGCACTCTTCCCTACACCTCAGTGTAGTAGCTATTAAAAAGGGAGCCTTGTGGTCGCTCTCAACAATGGTTGCCAACTTATATATAATTTATTTCTATCAATTCATTCCTGCAGTTGGAATACCTTATCTATAATTAATTTCAACCTATTCATTTCTAGAATCAGAATACCTTCTATATAATTTATTTCTACCTATTCTTTTCAGTTTGTCCGTCCTCAACAGACAGTAAAATAATATTATAAAGAGCTATGAATTTTGACACATATTGTTATCTGATTTTTGTTCCTTGTGAGGGAAAGGATGTTCTTATCAAAGCAGGAAGCTATGTTATTGCAAAATATAGTTTGCCAATGGCCTAGGAGACCAGGTTTCAGTCTCTGGTCAAGTGATAGCAAAGAATCATAAAATGGTACTTGATACCTCCTTGCTTACCACTCAGCATTATAAGGTATGGATCAAGAGTAAGTGGAGCAATCCAGGGAAAGGAGTAGCACCCTCCCCTACACCTTGGTGCAATAGCTATTGAAAAGGGAGCCTTCAGTTCACCAGTGACTACGATCAGTCAATTTACTTACTGAACAACAATAACAACTTTAATTTACAGAATTTGTATTTCCAAATTTCAAAAGAAAATAAAAAAATTAACAAATTATTTATATTATTGAAATAATTATAAAAGCTGACTGTAATCAAGGACAATCAGAAGGCTCCCTTTTCAATAGCTACTACACTTAGGTGTTGGGGAGGGCGCTACTCCTTTCCCTAGATTGCTCCACTTTACCCTTGATACGTACCTTTTATTGCTGAGTATTAAGCAAGAAGGTATCAAGTACCATTTTTAAAGTCTTTGGTATGACGCAACCTGAGATTGAAGCCAAGTCTCCCAGACCATTGGCGAATACTCTACCCACTAGACCAATGAGAAAGATTAAAGATTAGGTCTGAAGGTAATTCTTGAAGCTAGAGATGTAAAGTATGACAGATGTATCAAGACAAACAATCCAGACCAAAAATAAAAATGTTCAAACCAATAAATCTCTTTGGTATCACTCACTTTAATTAAAAGTCTTTATCTATGAATATTTGTTTCATTAAAGAATTGCTTACATTTAATTAAACATTAAAAAAGAAGCAAATCTTTTTAAAAGTTTTTCTAGAATATTTCAAAAAATTTTTCTTGAAAATTGATCTAGATGCAAAATTGCGAAAAAAACAAAGAAGAACAAAACATATTTACAATTTTCAATTCCTTTGAGAACACCAAAAGTTTTTTTTTACTTGAAATTACTCAGTATTTTTTTAAAAAGAAAAAAAAGACAAGTCAATATTGACAAGTCAAAGATAAGAAAATGAATAGCTTCAGCCAGTGATGTTGGATGTGACCCACAGATTCTACAATTGCAGGGAGGTTGTGACAGAGCTCTGGGGACACAATATATTGCAAGAAAATCTTTTAAAAATGACAAAGGAGGAAATTCAAAAGAAAATTTTTCTTACAATTTTACCCACTCATAAATAGACTCATTGAAAAATGAAAAATTATACAAAAATTTTATTGAAATGAGATTAATAGCTGATTTTTGGTAGATTTTTAAAATTGTTGTCTAATTTTCCAATAAATTAGTCTTTATGCAAATTATTATAAGCAAACATTATTTTAAAGTGTAAACTTTTAGAAAATAAAATCCTCCATTTTTTTGTTTATTTATTTTATATATTGACACAAATTTTTATGACAGTCATTCAATAAATAAGAGGATATTTTTTAAAAAAGCAAAATAAACTTTTCATTTTCAGAATATTTTCTTTAAATAAAAATTCTGCATTGTTTATACAAAAATTATTTTTATACCACAATTTTTTTTAAGAATCATATTCAAAATGGCAGTTAAACAAATAGAGTACTCAAGGTTTGAACAGAGGTCTGTCATCAAATTTTTGGAAGTTGACAAACGCAAACAATGTGAAATTTACAAATGAATGTATGATGCGTATGGAGAAGAATGCCTTAGTCAAAAAATGTTTACAAATGGGCTAAACATAGGTTTGTCTCTATGAGCCTTAATGAAAATGACAATCTATGGAGAGGAAACGTACTGACTCTCCGGTAAAGAAAAAGTTCTGGGTGCTGCAATCAGTTAAGAAAGTGATACTGACTGTGTTCTGGGACATTAAAGGACTCATCACCACTGATTTCCTTAAAAAAAGGTGCAGCTGTTAAAAGTGCTTCCTATTGCCAACTCCCTTGGCAATATTTCACCGGATTAGTTAAATGACCCTCATATATCATGTCTTTTTTCCAGATGCTCTCCAGCTATGGTTAAAAAATGGAGCAGACTGAGTTCTTAAGTCTTGGTAGGGTAATCAGTCTACAAGGAAAATCTGTGGTACATTAGTAGCACACCAATCTTCTGCTATCAGCTCATCCAAAAAGTGTTACTGACCTTCACAATAGTAATTATAAACAAAATCGCTTGTCTAATTGTTTACATCTGTAAGTGAATAGCCAAACCCTCATATTTTGTATGTAATATAGTAGCCACCTCCCACTACTAGTGACCTTGAGGCTTGGCTGTGTGACCGATAGCAAGAAGTTAATCATCAGATATCTTGCAGCAGGTACCAGAAATGGTCACATATAAGAGTTCAGGATTTTTGAAAAGGGTCAGTCAGTCAGTTATTAACTGACCAAGAGGCCAAGTAATGACCTAAACTCAAGGGGAGCAAACTCCCTTTCCCTGCTGTTGGGGTGGGCTATGATGTATAAAACAATAGGATCTTTCCTTCATGAACTCAAGAATACTTTTTAACATCTCCCTGTTTTTGAGACTGGTTCAGTAGGGAGGTTGAAACACTAAGAATAAAGCAAGTGGTATTTTTTCTGGGACCACGTGTCTGACTTTTCCCTTTTGTGTGAACTTGTTGTCATCTCTATTTCATCTTTGTCTCTTGCTAACTTTCTTCAAAACCCCACAACACCAGATTTTCAAAACTGGAGAGTCCACATAAGGTAGATATATCGCTAATGATTTCCTGACAAGAAACTGAAATTTTAACTTTTTTCCTCCCCTGTGACTTTTTTCCCCCCTGTGTCTTTTGTCCTGTGACATTTTTTTCTCAATTCACCAGAAAATCATTGCTCACATAAATGTGGAAACAAAATCAGGATTTGTTTTTTTAGGATTAATTACTATATTAGAAATAAGAATGAGAGCAGATCTAATAGAAATTTCCAAAATAATTAATGGAATTTCTAATTATGGAAGCCATTTTATAATTATTTTTCCTCAAACTAGAAATTTACTATTGAGACAGATTTAAAAAATTAACCATTTGGAATTTTTTGCCTATAGTTATTTATTTTGGACAAAAAAGATATTGTATCAATAATCTTCAGTACAAAGGTTCTTTTTTTTTAAGGTTGATGTAAAAAGACAGTAAAAAGGGAAGATACCCAAGGAGGAGATGTTCAACGAAGAGATGGTCAAGGAAGCATCACAAACAAATAAATAAATTGCTTGGTTCTCAACCAGGAAGGGGGTGTCCTCATGGTCTAATGGTTAAAGCGATGGACCGCGGAATCATAATACGCGAGTTCGTACTCCAGTCGCGCTATTACGTTCACTTTCGGGCAAATACCCTTGGGAAAGGTATGAACCCCCTTATCCTCCCAGCTATGGGTTAAATAGTACCTCTAATGATCTCTCTAGGAGAATGGCTTTGGCATTAAATAACCTACAAAGAGTTGATATGCCATTAAACAAAGAAACCAAATCAACCAGGAGAAAATAAAAATGTAATGTTCAAATTAATTAAGAACCAGACTAAACCAAATAAATATCTACAAGTTATCTACATGAACTTATATTCAAAAGATATTAATCAACAAAAGATACAAGAAATTTTAAATAAAAAGAATACAGAGAAGGCAATAGATAACAGACTCAATGATACATACCACCAAACAGATAAAAGAGTCAATGGTGCACTTCAGACCACCAAAAAGGTTTTAATAATAGGTCAGAGAATCAGCAATGTCCTCAAGGCAAAAAACAAGCTTAAGGCTGTCTCACAAGATTTGGTAGTTGTTTCATATACTATCTGCCTGCTCTGCAGGAGGCAGATTATGAGACATGGTCAGTTTCACATTTAGGCAAAGACAAAGATTGCCAGTATCTCCCTGCTCTCCTGGAGGCAGAATATAAGACATGGTCAGTTTCACATTTAGGCAAAGATAAATATTGCCAGTATCTCCCTGCTCTCCTGGAGGCAGAATATGAAACATGGTCAGTTTCACATTTAGGCAAAGACAAAGATTGCCAGTATCTCCCTGCTCTCCTGGAGGCAGAATATGAGACATGGTCAGTTTAACATTTAGGCAAAGACAAAGATTGCCAGAATCTCCCTGCTCTCCTGGAGGCAGAATATGAGACATGGTCAGTTTAACATTTAGGCAAAGACAAAGATTGCCAGTATCTCCCTGCTCTCCTGGAGGCAGAATATGAGACATGGTCAGTTTCACATTTAGGCAAAGACAAAGATTGCCAGAATCTCCCTGCTCTCCTGGAGGCAGAATATGAGACATGGTCAGTTTAGCATTTAGGCAAAGACAAAGATTGCCAGAATCTCCCTGCTCTCCTGGAGGCAGAATATGAGACATGGTCAGTTTAACATTTAGGCAAAGACAAAGATTGCCAGTATCCAAAGAAGTAGGTTCTTTGCTTGTGTGGTTTTATGGCAAGTCAAACCTTGCTGAATTATTTGATACCATTTTTTTTTAAATTCAAGTTTCAAGTAACTAATAATCATCACTTGTAAACAATTATATCTTCAAGTAACTATTCCGGTTCAATAATAACAATCATTTGTTTTCACAAGTTATATAGTTTCAAGTTTTCTAATTTAATACAAATAATTTGATCAAAGCTATATGGTTTCAAGTATTCCTATCAAATACAAATAATTTGATCAAAGTTGTGTGGTTTCAAGTATTCTCATCTAATACAAATAATTTGATCAAAGTTATATGGTTTCAAGTATTCCTATCTAATACAAATAATTTGATCAAAATTATATGGTTTCAAGTATTCCCATCTAATACAAATAATTTGATCAAAGTTGTATGGTATCAAACATTCCCATCTAATACAAATAATTTGATCAAAGTTATATGGTTTCAAGTATTCCTATTTAATACAATTAATTTGACCAAAGCTATATGGTTTCACGTATTCCTATCTAATACAAATAATTTGATCAAAGTTATATGGTTTCAAGTATTCCTATCTAATACAATTAATTTGATCAAAGCTGTATGGTTTCACGTATTCCTATCTAATACAAATAATTTGATCAAAGTTATATGGTTTCAAGTATTCCTATCTAATACAAATAATTTGATCAAAGTTCTATGGTTTCAAGTATTTCAAGCATTTATATAGTTTTAAGTAATTAACAATCATCATTTACAAACAATTATCACTTCAAATAACTATTCTTAATACAAATTTGTACACAGCTTTATAGTTTGAACATTTCTATTTAATACTAAAACTTTGCATGTATGGTTTAAACTAACTATACCTATAATACAACATAATAGTTTGGTTTGGTTTGGCTATATGGCATATCAACCATTTTAAGTTATTTAATGCCAAATCCATTTTTATACGTATAAACAGTTCTATTTCAAACAATTCAGTTTAGCAAAAGAACAGTTTTTTGTTTATATTCAGTTATATGTAAAAACAGTTCCATTTCAAACAATTCTGTTTGCCATAAATACACAGTTTAGTTTAATTTGATCAATAGATAGGACCCTATCAGGTGCTACCACTTGACAAGTTCACAGGAAAGGAAAAAGTCAGACATGTGGTCCCAGAAAAAATACCACTTGCATTATTCTTAGTGCTACTTGGGTGCAATGGCAATAAATGGGTACTCTGCATTCCCCAAAGCTCCAGCATTACTGGAAACCCACCATCAGATTGTTTAGTGTCATATACAGGACACTCATTGGGGGAGTCTTACCCCTCTGCAGAGATGCTGTCAGTGTATTCTGCAGCCCCAAGCCAACTGGGCCAGCAATGTAATGGAATTCATTGTGTGAGCATATCCTAAGCAATGTAATTAAGGGGCTGATAGAAGTGAAGGATGTGATCATGGATAATTAAAAACAGAAGTTTTACAAGTTTCATTGATAACAGGTGAATCTGTGTAGTTGTCAAAGAGTATTTTATAGAGTAGAAATAACCATTTAGAAGACTTCCACGAAAATAAGATGAAGTTGTCAAGCAATTTGTGCCAATATGGAGAAGAAGAGTGAAATCCAGAATGGAATGGATATGCATTTGGGCCATTGATGTGAAAAATATCCAACAAACATTGTAACAAAGGGATAAAGAGGTTTCTATTTGATAAGAATCATTTACATAATCAGTATTTAATAGTAATGTTTTTTTTTAAATTCATAGCTCTAGGTTTGGTTTGGTTTGGTTTCCTTGTTTAATGGCATATCAACCTATGTGGGTTATTTGATACCAAACCAATCCTTGCAGAAGAAGAGTAAGTAAAGTTGGTGACCTTAGTAATTTTTAGCTCAATTCAAGTGAGTGTAATTTTTAGCTAAATATAAGTGAATAAGCTGACCGTAGTCAAGGGTAACCTGAAAGCTCCCTTTTCAATAGCTACTACATCGAGGTGTTGGGAAGGGCACTACTCCATTCCCTGAATTGCTCCACTTTACCCTAGATCCATACCTTATAATGCTGAGTGTTAAGCAAGGAGGAATCAAGTACCATTTTTTGAGTCTTTGGTATAACTTGACCTGGGATTGAACCCCGGTCATATTCTACAGCACACTCAACTCAACTGACAGGGTAGTGATGATCCTGGGATGGATTCATGAATCTATCTCTTCTCTAGCAGAATGGAGGGCAGAATGAGCTATTTAGTCTTGGATCAGTCAAGGAGAAGAAAAATTCAAACTAGCTTAAAGATTGACTTTGTGTGGTACCCTGCCCAAGGTGGAGGGGTTGGGCTATTATGTACATTCTGAAAATCTTACAAGTGGAACAAGTGGTTTGTAAATAGATTGATTGATTGGTTTTAATGGTGTGTCAACTAATCTAGGGTTATTTTATGCCTAGAGCTTAGGGAATCTCATTCATTGGACATTTATATTTATATTTTTTGTGTAGTTGTTTCTCTTGTGCTCATGGTCCAATCAAATATGAACAATTTTTAAAAAATATCAGTTTGACTAATAAATGAGACCCTAACAGGTACTACCATTCCAGGTCAGAGTGGGCCTGGGAGTAATGGTAATGAAGTAGTCCACACTCCTCAAAATCCAATATATATTTAATATATGTGTATAAAGAGGATTTGGCATTAAATAACCAACAATGGTTGATATGCCATAAAAACCAACCAAACCAAATCATATATATTTAGTATATATGTATAAAGAGGATTTGGCATTAAGTAACCAACAATTGTTAAAATGCTATAAAACCCAACCAAATCAAACTTAACAAATCAGATATCTCAGAGTAGAAATTTACAAGTGCAATAATTATATATATATATATCATTTACCAAGCCATCCCTGTAGAAGTACTGCTCTAGGTATTATTTAACCCATTGCTGGGGAAATAAGAGGGTTCATACCTTCCCCAAGGGCATTAGTGTAAATGTGTTGTATAGTGGCTCATACCACATGACTTCTGGTATCTCGGAGGAATAAAAGACATTGTGTTTCTTAAGCATGGTCAGTACTGAAAGTACAACTGTCAGTTGTAAGACCAACTTCGGATGTAACACCAACAGTGCAAGACTTATATTTGTTGGACTGTACAATTTCAGTTAATAAATAGTTAACTCTATTTCACTGTGTTTCTCTTCCTTACAACAATACAACAGAAAGTGAATGCAAAAGCAAAACTGAACTTGGAGCTCACTTACAATGATGTTATAGTCCAGCACGCGTGTCATTATGCCACAAGGACTCCCTTCACTGGTCCATTGGCCTAATGAGTACAGTGTTCACCAAAGGTCCTGGAAACCAGTGTTCAATCCCAGGTCAAGTCATACCAAAGACTCGAAAAATGGTACTTGATTCCTCCTTGCTTAACACTCAGTATTATATGGTACGGATCAAGGGAAAGGTGGAGCAATCCAGGGAAAGGAATAGAGGCCTCCCCTACACCTCAGTGTTGAAGGTGTTGAAAAGGGAGCCTTTGGGTTACTCTAGACTAAGATCGCCAACTTTACTTTTACTTTATATATATATATATATATATATATATAAGCGTGCGCGTGTGTGTGTGTACATACATGCAAAATATAGGAAAGCTTTTTTAGTATACTGTAACCCACTGTTTGTTAAAAAAATATTTTTGTTAAGTCTATTGTGCTGTAAATTTCTGCAATATAAATTTGATAATATTTTCTACTCCTTGCTTTTCATGTACAACCCTCTCATATGACTTCTAACATAGTAGAATGAAATATTAATGGTTGATAATGAAAACATAAAAGCTTTAGTTTCAGTATACGGTTTTAAGTTCTGTGTTATACAACCAATATATGCTCTATTCAAAATAACAAGCATTTTATTTGTAGATACTATAACATTTGGTTTGGGAGATCAGAATTCAATCCCAGGTTGAGACATACCAAAGACTCAAAAAAATGGTACTTGATGCCACCTTGCTTAACATTCAGCATTATAAGTAAGGGTAAAGTGGAGCAATCCAGGGAAAGGAGTAGTGCCCTCCCCAACACCTTGATGTAGTAGCTATTGAAAAGGGAGCCTTCAGGTCATCCTTAACTAAGGTTGCCAACTTTACTTACTTAATATATCTTTAGTTTATAAAATATTGCCTGATGATTATGAAAGCATAAATGTATTAGTTTCAATATGTGGTTTTAATCTCTGTGTTATCCTGCCTATCCTAGATATCAAGCATTCTTTCACCAGGTATTATAACATTAAAACTATGACAATAACAATGACACCTATGTCTCCATCACATATATATATATATATATATATAAATATATATATATATCATCATCATCATGTCGTGCTGGCAGCATGGATATCCCTGACCCTCTCTCGCCACTTTTCCCTATCGTTCATCGCCTCCGGCAGGTCTTCTGAACTACATCCCGTATCCTCACATAGTTGCTGAATGTATGTTCGAGCTGGTTGTCCTGCTTTTGTTCAGTCATATGTGGGGGTCCATAAGAGTACATCACCTATGAGTTCGTCCATGCTTCTCCAGCAGTGTCCTGCATGTCTGTTTCGTCTAACTTGGATAGTTTTCGTGATAGGAGGCAGGTGGACGTACAGTTGGTGTCTTGTGGCGTGTTGCCGCTGGGTCTTGTTCAAGATTGCTCGCAGCATTCTTGTGTAATTGCTGTCTCGCTTCTTCTCCAGCCATTTTGTTAGAGTCCATGTATTGCATCCATACGCCAGTATCGATGCGACCACTGCCTGGAAGAAAGTGCGTTTTATTTTATCGGTTAGGTCTGATCTCCATATAATTGATAGCCTATTGATAGCTGTCCATGCCTTCGCTAACCCCGTGTCGATGTCCTTTTCAGTTGATGAGATGCTGCTTCCAAGGTAAGTGAATTTGTCTACTAGTTTAAGAGGGGTTCCATCTAGTGTGAAGATGTCACCTGTTTGATTATATATATATATATATATATATATATGTATATATTCTGGATGCAATGGGTAAATTGATATATAAATTACCCAAAAATGAAAATAACACTTTTCTCTCCCTTTATCAGATAAAATTACCAAAATAACATGAAAATATCTTGAAATGCTATGAAATTTGTTAGAATAAATTGCCAATGGCTTCAAGTACAGCCACCAGATGACTTCAGATTCTCCTGCAAGCTTTCCTGACAGTCTCCTAGTTTGAATTATTAAATGCTGCCATTATCCTTGCCATCAGTTCTTCTTTGATGTTGCAAGGAGTTCTTTCAGACTCTCACTCAACTGTACCCCACTCATGATTATCAAGGGGATAGTAATCAGGGGAGTTAGGTAGTCAGATGTTAGAGGTGATGTGATCGCAGGATTTTTCACCCAGCTAACACTCGATTCTTCTGCTTGTGTGATATGGCACTGAGTCCTGTTACCAGATTTATGGTCTTCCAGCAGCCACTCTCTTGATGGAGTGAAGCACAATCTCCTTCAGACGTTAGATGTAGGCCTTCTCCATTTTGAGTCAGAAGCCATGTGGGGAGATGGATGGAGGTCTAACATCACCATCGCTAGTGACCCACCCAAACACTATGATGTGAACTGGGTGATTGGTTTTTATCAATATCAATATGAATCTGTCCTTAGATTGACATCCAAACACGATGAAATCTTTGTATTGGAGCTTCAGTAGGAATGCTAAGTAGTACAGCTGTTTCCAAATTTCTTGAGGAGTGAATTGCATCTTGGTGCTGCTTTTCTCACAGACATTGTTTTGCTGACTCTAGTTTGCTACACAGTAGACAAAACTTGAAACAAATTATGTGCATGCACTTAATCATCACTTTAAAATGGCAATAATTTACCAATTACACCGTTTCTCTCTCTCTCTCTCTCTATATATATATATGCATATATGGATATATGCATACATATGCACATATATACACATGTATATGTATGGGCATGTGTGTATGTATATATATATATACACCAAAAATTGTAACATACAAATTGACTTTTAAAGGTTGGAAAATCTCTACAAAACTAGGGGTCAACTTATGCGCTAAAATCCAAACTTTCTCCATTGAATGGTCAACCAGTGGAATACATGTATATGTATGTGCATGTGTGTATATATATATATATATATATATATATATATATATATACCATAAATTGTAACATACAAATTGACTTATGCACTAAAATCCAAACCATCTCTATAGAATGGTCAGCCAGTGGAATAGTACTCCAAACAATCAATTTACACCACTGAAAATCCTGTTTGTTGAACATATTTAACAAATAAACACAGAGATTAATATAAAAAAATAAAACTGTAATACAAATCAAATATTATATTAACACTATGTCAAAAGTTGTTTCCCACAGCTGATGCACTGTTAACACTAACTGGAATGTTACAGCACCCAAACAGCCAGTCAGACAACTACAATATATTGTTTATCTGCACAATTTCATGATAATGTGATAAATTGTGAATTCATATATATATAATCTCTAATGAGTAAAATTTGCATGTTTGATATATTCTGCCAGTTGTCTACTGTATATTTGTGGGTGGATCTATATAACAGGTATAAGTCTAACCAAGAATTTTGAGCTAAAAATCTTATGGTTTACAAATATGCTGGGTTGCAATAACATCCATAATAAACTCTTCCAAATTCAGCCCACCTTAGGAGAGTGGAGACCAGCATTGAGAAAATCAAGAAGAGAACAAGTTATTATATCCTGATTGCGAATTGGTCATACAAGGCTTGCTCACTCTTTCATTTTGAAACAGGAACCACAACCACAATGTTTAACCTGCCAGACAACTTGCATGGTTAAACACATTCTTATAGAATGCAGAACTTTTGCTGTTATAAGAAATCGATTTTTCAAAGTAAATAATTGAACCGATCTGTTCGAGAACGTCAAAATAGATGACATTCTGTCCTTCTTGAGAGAGACAGAGTTGTACCAAAAAATATGACAACTTAAAACTGGTTAATCTTGTGCAAACAAATGAAATCCTGCTCATAGAAAATTCTACCTACCTTAATATTTGTTTTGAAATCTTTGGTTGAATATGTATGTATATATAGACAGAATTTGGCATTGAATGACCTACAAAGGTTGTTATGCCATAAAACCCAAACAACCAACCAATATGCTAAGTTGACTTTTATGCCACAATTGCTTTATTTTAAACTTTATTTAAATATGACTTAACTGTAGTCCAGTTAAGTTAGAGATTCTTTTAGTATTCATAGGTGGCTAATCCAGGGTGAGTGAACTATGGTTGACTTTGTCATAACTTCATTTTTTATTGAACACAAACATTTGAATATTCCATGAAGGCATGTGGCTTAACCGTTATCATCTTAAAAAATGGATATGGTATCTTGAGTTCCACTCCTTGACGAGACTGTTTACATTTAACTTTTATACTAACGTTCTTGGGAAAAGCACAAATCCATCTGTTCTCTTCTTAGCTATGGGTAAATAGTAGGGCAGACTGTACTCTTTAGTTTTGATGAATCAGTCAATCTAGGAGAAAGAAAATGCTGATTTCAAACTATCTGTAATCCATTTAAAAAATTGGTCTTGTGTGGCATCCTCCCTGAGGTGGATGGGCATGGGTAAATACATCCATTTAAAAACTACATCTTCTTCTCGCCAGTCTGCCATATTTCTTTATCCTTTTCCTTTCCTAACAATTAAGAAGATGTTGACTTACAGCCAATAACTGATATATAATTTTGGAAGCTTAAATGCAAATGATTACCAAACAGTTATTTGAAACTATGTACAGAGGATGATCTGATTTCATTTTGTTTGATGATAACCGTTACACTAAGCACACCTCCTCACCTAAGAAAGTCAATAAATCCATAGCCTAAACATTTACTTAACAGTCTGAAATAAAACTCATGAATGATTCTGAAAAACATTCCCACAGTACATAAAATATTTGCTAAGGGTCTTGGTAAAAGAGGTTAATGGTTTACAAATAGTAAGGACATTTCCAATGAGACAGGGTACTTAAATGCTTTAGTAGAAGCATACTTGTCTGGTCGACTAATCTTTAAATAGGCCAAGGGAATAGGGGTTATGTGAAACCAGGTGTGTTGTATTCTTATAACACTGTGTAGATTTTCTTTATGGGAGGGTGCATAAATTTTTAGTTACGAAAGATATCTGAAGTCATGCTCCATTTGGTAGTAAATAGATTTTCTTAGTTGAGAAGTGGAATCAAGAAATACAACACTAAGAACATGAATTTGACAATTATTGGATCATTACAAATCCTTGAAGATAAAATCTTCTTTTAAGAAAATAATTAATTGTTAATACTTAAAACTATGAGGTACACCTGAAAAGTTCATAGACTGACTAAAATACTTTTCCTGGTATATGTCCAAATGAGGTTTATTTTTCAACATAGTCGCCCTTGCCGTTTGCACACTTCTTCTATTGGTGTTGCAGTGCTTGTATCTCATTGGTAAAAAAAATCATCAAGAACAGAGATAACACCATCATATGAACTTTTTGGTCTATATACTTTTCAACTCACCTTTGTATATTTAAAACTGATTTAAAACTTAAATACTTAATATCCTGTCAGTGGAGCTAAGAATATACTGACTGTATCCCTTGCAAAGGGGTAAAGCCCCGCTAAATAGGGATCTCCTGAGTATGACACTGAACTATATCTGATGAGGAGAGTGTAAAAAAACAAACTCTTAAGAAGCAACTACACGAGTTAAAATTTCATAATATTTTGGTACATGGTAGATTTTGGTGTGTATATTATGTGGCTGAAGCAGTTCAAGCCATGGAAGGTACTATTTACCCAACCCCTCCGCTCGGGCAGGATATGACAAGGTCAATTTTTAAGCGGAGTTTAACAGGTTTGAATTCAGAGTTTTCCTTCTCCTAGACTAGTTGCCTCACCAAGGCTGAAGAACCTAGTCCGTCCTACTATTTACCCATAGCTGGAGGGAGAATAAGGGGGTTCATACCTTTCCCAAGGGTATTTGCCCGAAAGTGAACGTAATAGCGCGACTGGAGTACGAACTCGCGTACTACGATTCCGCAGTTCATCGCTTTAACCATTACACCACGAGGACACCCTCTAAGCCATGGAAGGTACTTGCTGTGGTTAGTAGTATGGTGCTAGTTCATGTGCTGACACGTTGTGCATTATTTCACTCCATGTGAGATTTGAAAGCCTCTCAGATAAATGTGCAATGCAGTCTGATTTATGAGTCCAAATTGGGCCATAACATCATAGAAGCAACATAAAACATTTTTTCAAGGAGGTGCCCATGGTGTAATGGTTATCATCGTAGGAAATGGACACGGTGACCCAAGTTCAAATCCTGGATGAGACTGATTGCATTTCACATAGCACTAATACCCTTGAAAAGGTATTAATCCAATTATTCTCCCTCCAGCTATGGGTAAATAGTAGGACAGACTAGGTTCTTCAGCCTTGGTGAGGTAACTAGTCCAGGAGAAGGAAAACTCTGAATTCAAACCTGTTAAACTCTGCTTAAAAAATTGACCTTGT
The DNA here is from genome assembly GCA_963585895.1 of Sepioteuthis lessoniana. Lineage (NCBI taxonomy): Eukaryota > Metazoa > Mollusca > Cephalopoda > Myopsida > Loliginidae > Sepioteuthis > Sepioteuthis lessoniana. Next base: position 48,691,721 of record OY757937.1, on the reverse strand, counting down.
ATCGTATCCTACCCAAGCGGAGAGGTTGGTAAATATGATAAAACATTTGTTAAAGGAAAGGGAAAAGTGTGATTGTTCATAGTACAGTAATGTTATATACCGTACCAATGAACATTAATAGATATTTCCCATTCCTCATAAATATGTTGGTCACTATAAATCCCAAATGGTGATTCACTCAGCTGATGCTGCTTGATGCCAAACTTGTCCAGTTGGTGGGACATACGATAAATAGGGAAAATATCCCAACTGCCTTTGGCAGTGGTGTTTCACTCAGTCAAGGTTGCCTGATGTGGACACTTGGAAAGCCTAGCATTCACGTCATGTGACAGACCCTCCCCAAGCCTCGGGGACTGTCTCTCCAGGCTCTTACCTTCTTTGGAGGGGCTAGGTTTATCGCCAGGTGCCTGAGACACCTCTTTTTATGGAAATGCTGACAGAGCCTGAAGCATTTTTGGAGCCATCGGTTGTATCTGGGTAATGGTCTTGCACCTGGACCCACCTTAAAAAAGACCTTGTGCCGTACTCACCTGTTTGGTAGAGCATGTAACAAATAGTGAAAATATACTAAGTAGTCACCACTGATGACTATTACATTTTGTTAATGTTATAAAAGATTTCTATTTCATTTTCAATCTCTGTTTTGGTTATTTCTCATTCAGTAACCTTGTGTTAGGTTACAACAAGTAACTAGATGGTTCAGTAAATTCTGCTCAGATTACAAGAACCTCAACAATCAGGCAAAACCAAGTAGATCAAAAACCATGGATTTCAAGGCTGTGTTCCAAGCCATAAAGGCAAATGCAGTGAGTAACAGTTGGAGAGTATCAGGTGAGGTCAGCATCTCATAATCCAGGTTTGATTTGTTTTCTTTGTTTAAAGGCATATCAACCTTTGTGAGTTCATATTTATCAACCCCTCCGCTCGGGTAGGATATGACACAAGGTCAATTTTTTAGCAGAGTTTAACAGGTTTGAATTCAAAGTTTTCCTTCTCCTAAACTAGTTACCTCACCAAGGCTGAAGAACCTAGTCTGCCAAACTATTTACCTTTGTGAGTTATTAAATGCCAAATCCATCCTTGAAGAAGAACAGCAGTGATACTCTCAAAGCTATTAGTCAGAAAACAAACATAATAGCATGACTGGAGTTTGAACTCATTTAACTTGAAGCCACGGTCTAAACCTTTAATCCATGCCATGGGGACTCCTCCCCTCAGAGTTCAGTGTGATTCATCTCCTTCACAAACTCTGCTGAATTGTGCTTGACATTACCAAAATATTGCAAAACCTTTCACTCATCGAAGTATATATATATATATATGTGTGTGTGTGTGTGTGTGTGTGTGTGTATATATATATATATGTATGTATATATATATATATATATATATGTATGTATGTATATATATATATGTGTATATATATATATATATGTGTGTGTATATATATATATATATATATATATATATATATATATATATATATATAAGTGTGTGTGTGTGTGTGTGTGTGTGGAGGGGGGTAGAGGCCACAAGAAAGAGAATTTCATCCAAGTAGCTAAAGATGTAAAAAATTTTTACTTGTCTTGTCTGTAATCAAATAAGTATAAATAAAGGTTTTTCAGTCAAAGTACACTTCTACACACACACACACACACACACACACACACACACACACACACATACATACACTACACACACACACACACACACACACACACACACACACACACACACGTGTAGATAAATCAGTAAGTCTATAGCCTAATGATGAAAAGAGCATTTATTTTACACACAAATATTTTGTCCCAAGTATCTATTCTCAAGTCATGATATCTAAATCCTTGTATCTCTATTGATTACAAAGATCAAATAATATATTGTGAAAATTTGAGATGAAAATTCAGCTGATGAATGAGTCATATATTTCTTGTATTGCAGAGAAAGGCAACAACGCCGACGTATAAAAATGTAATCTGCTTCTTTTCTTTTCCTTTTATTACACGAAACGTATACATGGGTAGAGTAAGAGAGAGTTGGAGATGGCCATGATGCACACACTCAAGAGCACTGGTGCAGTTCTTACATGAAACCTCTCTGCCTTTCTGCTTCGTTCTGCCCAGGTGAAATCTTGGCTGGTTTATATAATTTTCTGGATGTCCACACGAATCCTCATGGTCATACCTCCCATCTACACATTCCATGTAGACACGTCTCCTACTGGCAGACCAACCATGCAATTTATGCAGTACTTCCACTGAAGAACATTCTCCATCCTGTTTACTTTAGGAAACAGGTGCACTTCCTGCTATACAACTCATGCAACTTATGTGGCATGTCAAAGGGATTTTCCAGTCAATATCAAACATATTGACTCACCACACAAACACACACACATATGTACACACGCACATATATATATATATATATATTATAATTATGATTATTATTATTATTATCATTATTATTATTACTTTATTCCTTGTGAGTTTTGCACGCTAACTTAGCTGAAGTCTAAGTGAAAGCAAGTCTCCTAATATCACAAGGACTCTTCGCAATCTCCTCAGATTTTCAGGACTCTTCTCAGTATTCAAGTGGATCGTTGCAATGCTGTAGTTGTGGTTCACCAGAATGGCAAAAGCAGCAAGATGTTAATTTCTTTTTTTCTTGTTAATTAACATTTGTTTGTTTGTCCAGTCCCTTGTCCAGAGTCTTGTTGTCTGTTCTGAGTGCATCAACTACAATTGATATTAACTTGACTGTTACATTCTACAGTTTTTACTCCTCTCTGGCAAGGTCTTAGTATTTGTTTATTCTTTTGTTTTCTTTTATTATTACTCTGTGGTTCACCAGAATGACAAAAGGAGCAAGATGTTAATTTCTTTTTTTCTTGTTAATTAACATTAGGTTTGTTTGTTTGTTTGTCTGTTTGAATTTTATGGCATATCAACCCTTGTAGATATATGCCAAATCAATTTTTATACGAATAAACAGTTCTATTTCAAACAATCAATTTTTGCATAAGTACTCAGTTTAATTGACAAAAACATTTCTATTTCAAGCTATTCAGTTTAGTCACACAGTTCTGATTCAAACAATTTATTTTAGTATTAGTATAGGTTTTGTTTACACACAGTTGAATATCAAAACAGTTCTATTTCAAACAATTCAGCCACTACACCAAGATGTAGGGGAGGGTGTTACTCCTTCTCCTGAATTGCTCCACTTTACCCTTGATTCCTACCTTTTAATGCTAGTGTAAAGCAAGGTGGTATCAAGTACCATTTTTTGAGTCTTTGGTATGACTCGACCTGGGATTGAATCCCTGTCTCTCGGGTCATTGACAAACACTCTACCAACTAATTCGAGGTCGAGTCATACCAAAAACCATTGGCCCAGTGGTAGCAATCCAGGGAAAGGAGTAGCACCCTCCTCAACACCTCGGTGTAATAACAATTGAAAAAGGAGCCTTTGTGTTGCCCTCGACTATCATTACCAACTTTAATTTTTTTTACGATATATATATGTGTGTGTGTATGTGTTTGTGAGTGTGTATGTATATATATATATATATATATATATATATATATATATATATATATATATATATATAAATATGTGTGTACATTGAAACTCTGTATCGAAAACGTGCCTAAGCAGCAGCCCCCAAATAAGTGCACCTATATTAAAAGGAAGTATGTATTGTTGAGTTCAAATCCTGGATGAGGTTCTTAGCATTTCACTTTATAGTAATGCCCTTGGGAAAGACACGAATCCTTCTTTCACAAAGTTATGGGTAAATAGTAGGGCAGTTGGGTGAATTCATTAACTCAAAAAACTGAGGCTTCAAAATAGACCAAAATATCACAATATAGTTATGTTTTAGATTTTTTGTTTTTTTGCTTTTTTGTTTTTTACAAAAGGTCAAAGGTCACTGTTATATAACATCTTTTGTTAAGAGCACTCTAAAATGTCTCATTGATATGCTGTTTTAAAGCCATTTTTTTTTTCTTTTTGGTCACAACTTATTGTTACAACTAAGCGAACATCCTCGACACAGTTCGGGAGATGAGTTTCTAATTCATTGAAAACATTCATTTCTCATTAAAAAAAAAAAAAAAAAAAAAAAAAGAAGAATTTCATTGCCTGGGATTATGAATCATATTTCCTGTCATAAAATTATTTGCTGAATTTAGAAAACCTGATTGTGCATACGTAACTAGTGACTTTTAATGTATACATAAAACACAATATATTTATATACATATATATATATATATATGTGTGTGTGTGTGTGTGTGTGTGAGTGTGTGTGCATGCATGTATGTGTGCATGTAAGTATTTACCAACCCCTCCACACAAGCAAAATGTCATGCAAGGTCAATTTTTAATTTCAAGTTGTTCAAATTCAGAGTTTTCGTTCTCCTAGACTGGTTGCTATGCCAAGTTTAAATAGTCCATATATATATATATATATATATATATATATATATAAAGTTGGTGACCATAGTTGAGGGTGACACAAAGGCTCCTTTTTCAATAGCTACTTCACAAAGGTGTAGCGGAGGGCATTACTCCTTGCCCTATATATATATATATATATATATATATATATATATATATATATATATATATATATATATATATATATGGATTCGATCCCAGGTTGAGTCATACCAAAGACTCAAAATTCGAGGTACATATGATAAGTTTCCAGACTTTTTTGTATGGGCATTTAAAATTGATGTAGACTCTTGAAAATTCACTATATTATTGCTATGCATCTTATGAAATGACTGAACAATTTTTATAATTTCAGGTTCAAATGAACAGCTACAGCTGCAATTGGAATACACCCTACTAAAGCCTGATTGTCACAGCTGGTCAATTTCAGAAATGCAATCTGACACTTTAGAAGAATGATATGCAATAAAATTCTGTTTTAAACTTGGAAAAAAATGCCCCAGAAATGTATGGAATGCTTCAGACTGCTTTTTGACCATCTTGCATGAATCGAGCATCAGTTTTTGCGTGGCATAAGAGATTCAAGGAAGGCACAGAGTCTGTGGAGAATGATGAGAGGTGTGGGAGGAGTAAGGAAGTCAATACAGCAGAGTTGATTGGCCAAAGAGTTCAGGTTTGGGTTACTATGTTGAGGTTTTAAGAAAGTCAGGAATAGATTCCTCGGGAGAAGGCCAACGCTCTTTGAATCAAGTCAGAGGCATTTCCACCGGGACAATACACCAGTCCACAACTCCATCCTTATCACAGACTATTTGAGCAAGATGGGCATCAAGACACTTCCTCAGCATCCCTATAATGAAGACCTTGCTCCCTGTGACTTTTGGTTATTCCCTAAGCTCAGGGGCTGTCGTTATGAGACAATTAAGGAGATGAAAGAGGCTGTGACGAAGGTCATTGACACGCTCACACAAGAGGACTTCCATGGGGCCTTCCAGAAGTTGTTGGAACAGTACAAGTGCATTACAGCCAGAGGAGATTACTTCGAAGGGCACTAGAGTTTCATGTCAGTACTATCAATAAAAGTGCCCAGACGAAAAAAGTCTGGAAACTTATCGTATGCCCCTTGTATATATATATATCATCTTCATCATCATGTTGTGCCACTAGCACAGATATTCCTGACCCTCTCTCGCCACTTCTCCCTATCGTTCATCGCCTCTGGCAGGTCTTCAGGGTTACATCCCGTATCCTCACGTAGCTGCTGTATGTATGTTCGTGCTGGTCATCCGGCTTTTGCCCGGCCATATGTGGGGGTCCATAGGAGTACATCACTTATGAGCTCGTCCCTGCTTCTCCAGCAGTGTCCTGCATGTCTGGTTCGTCTAACTTGGGTAGTTTTCATGATGGGAGGCAGGTGGCCGTATAGTTGGTGTCTTGTGGGGTGTTATCGCCAGGACTTGTTCAATATTGCTCGCAGTATTCTTGTGTAATTGCTGTCTAGCTTCTTCTCCAGCTGTTTTGTTAGCATATATATATATATATATATATATATTTAGTGCAAAACAATTGGCATATAAATATTGATAAATAAATGTAATAAATTTCTTAATTTTGACTTTTTCAGCCATAGGACTTTATCAGGTTGTGTTTGGAGGTGCCTGTGGTGTAGTCATTATCGTCGTAGGAAATGGACATGGCGACACGAGTTCAAATCCTGGACGAGACTGATTGCATTTCACATAGCACTAATACCCTTGGGAAAGGTATGAATCCAATTATTCTCCCTCCAGGGTAAATAGTAGGACAGACTAGGTTCTTCAGCCTTGCAACTAGTCTAGGAGAAGGAAAACTCTGAATTAAAACCTGTTAAACTCCGCTTAAAAATTGACCTTGTGTCATATCCTGCCCAAGCGGAGGGGTTGGTAAATAGTATCAGGTTGTGTTTGTTTAAAGACTCTTCTACATTTACATTTCAAGATTGATGAATTAACAAACACTTGGCTATTAATGTTTAGGTGCATATGAAAACCAAACTATTTCAAGTAAGAAAGTGGGGGTTCCCATACCATAGTAGATAAGTACTGGACAAAGGCTTCAAAGTGCAGTGAGTTCAAACTTCATTGGTGCTATTACATTCACTTCTGGACTAATACCCTTGAGATTGTTATGGACTATTTCTTCCCTATGGTTTGTTTGTTTGTTTTGGTTTATGGCATATCAACCTTTGTAGGTTATTTAATTCCAAATCCATTATTATACAATAAACAGTTCTATTTCAAACAATTTAGTTTGGCATAAGTACTCAATTTGATTGTCAAAAACGTTTCTATTTCAAGCTATTCAGTTTAGTCAAACAGTTCTAATTCAAACAATTCAGTTTAACGTAAGTACAGTATCAATGTCAAAAACAGTTCTATTTCAAACTATTCAATTAAGTATACACAAACAGTTCCATTTCAAACAATTCAGTTTAGCATAATTATGCTGTTTACTTCTATTTAACCAATAGTTAGGACCCTATCAGGTGCTACCACTCCAGGCCAGAGTAGACCTAGGAGTGATGGCAATGAAGTGATACTCTACATTTCCCAAAGTTCCAGCATTACTGGAACCTCACCATCAGATTGTTTAGTGTCATATCCAGGACACTCGCTGGGGCAGGGGTCTTAACCCTTGGCAGTAATGCAGTTAGTGTATTCTACTGCCACAACCAACTGGACATCCAGCTATGGGTTAAATTATACCACTACAAGAATGGGTTTGGCATTAAATAACCCACAAAAATTGATATGCCATTAAACAAAGAAATCAATCAAGTTGGAAAATAATCATTTGGAAAGAAAACTAGATTGAGATTTGGGGAGGGTTCAATACCCCTTCATTGTCATTACTCCCAGGTCTACTCTGAGCCAGAGAGGTTATACCTGTTAGGGTCCCATCTATGGATTAAATAGTTAAATCGATCTGGACATTTGTTGGAGGAGTCTTACCCCTCTGCAAAGATACAGTCAGTGTATTCTTCAGCCTCAGCCGACTGATATCAGTGATTTGTCAATTTTAACATTATTGATACAAACAAGATTATGCTTTAGTCAGATTTACCCGCCCATTGGTCTATTAGGTAAAGTGTTCACAAATGGCCTGGGAGACAGAGGTTCAATCCCAGGTCTAGTCATACCAAAGACTCAAAAAATGGTACTTGATATCTCCTTGCTTAACACTCAGCATTATAAGGTACGTATCAAGGGTAAAGAGGAGCAATCCAAGGAAAGGAGTTGTGCCCTTCCCTACACATTGGTGTAGTAGCTATTGTAAAGGTAACCTTTGTGTATCCCTCAACTACGGTCACCAACAACAAATAGAAAAAAACTATGGATACAAAGCAACTTTCTTGTTCTAATTATTTATTGGCTATTTTGTCAAGATATGTCAGCAATGACACTTATATTGTCTGAAATATGTGCTGACTTGAGCATATTTCACAGTTAATGGAACTGAAAAAAAACTATTTACTATCAAGACTATCTTTTCAGGGTTTTTTTTTTAATGAATCAATGAAAGAAGTTATTTTTATCTCTCCAGCAGTTATGTGGCCGTGACGTCTCAGCCATCTTAGTAAATATTGGCAATTATTTTGTTTTTGCACGAGTCATAAATCTTTATTCAAAGATTTGTTTTAAAAAATTAACTGATTCTTTGTATAAGTTATTCAATAAAAAAGGTGAATTTTGCATAGATAGTTGGGAATGGGAAGTATTGTTTTGAGTGGCACCTTTTTCAAGGAAATCGATAGTGCTAGGTTCTTTTCATGTTCTAGAAGATTGTCAGCCTCACCTTTTTTTACTGACTACTGTGGCTGGAACATCTTTTTACCAAAGAGTCAGCATGTTTCCACTCTACAGTCTGTCTTTTTGATTCAGGTTCTTCGTGGCAAAATCATGTTTATTCCATTTGCAAGCATTTTTGACTAATACATGCTTTTCTATACATACCACACATTCTTCTGTAAATTTCACATGGTTTGCACTTCACAGTTTGATGACAAACCTTTGCTCGAGTAGAGAATACTCTGTTTGATTGACCACTATTTTGAATAGCCTCAAAACAAATATTTTTGCAAGATTGAAATGATTTTTACAATGAACCAATTCCAAACAGTGCAGAGATTATGGAAAAAAATTTGGAAAAATTTTCTTTTCATTTTTTTCTAAAAATTCCCTTTTTCATTGAATGACCCTCATAGATAGATAGATAGATAGATAGACCGATATATGGGCTTCCCTTATTTATTGATTAACTTTCATAAATAGATAGATAGATTGACCGATAGATGGGGTTCCCTTATTTATTGAATGACTCATAGATAGATAGATAGATAGATTGACCGATAGATGGATTCCCCTTATTTATTGAATGACTCATAGATAGATAGATAGATAGATGGATAGATTTTCCTTATTGAATGACTGTCATAGGTAGAAGGATAGATTGATAGATTCTCCTTATTTATTGAATGACCCTCATAGATAGATAGACAGATGGATAGATAGACCAATAGATGAGCTTCCCTTATTTATTGAATGACTCTCATTGATAGATAGATAGATAGATAGATAGATAGATAGATAGATGGGCTCCCCTTATTTATTGAATGACTCATAGATAGATAGATAGATTGACCGATAGATGGATTCCCCTTATTTATTGAATGACTCTCATAGATAGATAGATAGATAGATAGATGGATAGATTTCCCTTATTGAATTACCCTCATAGATAGATAGACCAATAGATGAATCTCCTTTATTTATTGAATGACTGTCATAGGTAGAAGGATAGATTGATAGATTCTCCTTATTTATTGAATGACCCTCATAGATAGATAGATGGATAGATTCTGTTTATTGTTTTACCCTCATCGATAGATAGATAAATAGAAAGTTTCCTTTATTTATGAAATAATCCTTGTATTTAGTGAAAGTGATGTCAACATACACATAATTAAAGCAGGGACAGCTATTAACAGGTTATTGATCGTATAGGAACCTGATCTCTGATAAAATAAAAAAGAATCTCTTCCAAGCTTTAGCCGTGTTAGTAGTACTGTATGGTTTCACCACTTGGACTTTTATGATATAGGAATATTTGAATTTATTCTTTGGTTGGTTTGGTTTCTTTCTTTAAAGGCATATCAACATATGAGGATTATTTAATGCCAAAGCAATCCTTGTAGAACAACAGTAAGTAAGTAAAGTTGGTGACCTTAGTCAAGGGTGACCTGAAGACTCCCTTTTCAATAGCTACCACACTGAGGTGTCAGGAAGGGTGCTCGCCTTTCCCTGGATTGCTTGACTTTACCCTTAATCCTAACCTTATAATGTTGAGTGCTAAGCAAGGTGGTATCAAGTACTATTTTTTGAATCTTTGGTATGACTTGACCTGGGATTGAACCCCGGTCTCTCGGACCACTGGTGAACACTAATATTATTGCTATATAACCCTTACCAGGAAGGTTAAGGGAGTTCATGCCTTTCTCAAGTATATTAGTCTGTGAGTGAACGTATCAGTTTTGATTTCTTTGTTTAATGGCATATCAACCTTCATGAGTTATTTAATGCCAAAGCCATCCTTATAGAAGGACTGTAGTAGTACTATTTAGTCCATATCTGGGGGGATAAAGAGTTGATTCCTTTGCCAAAAATATGTCAGAAAGGGAAAATAATAGCATGCCTGGTATTTTAACTCATAATGATATCACAGTCCAACAATTTAGCCACTATGCCATAGGGACTTCCCTTTTTAAAATTCAAGATTCAAACAAAGATCTTCACAAAGCTGAACAACTTATATTATAAAATGTCCACACTACTGTCTAAATGCTAATCTAAAAGACAACTGAATGCATTGTTTTTTTTTCTTATCAATTCGATATGCTAAGAAAAGATATTAGCATTCATTGGCACGGAGAATATAGACATACTCAGACAATAGATACTGACCCCGCTTGAACCCAAAACTGTAGAATTGAAAAAAACTTAATTGATATGCTGTCTGCTAGAAGAGGCATGCTGGTGTTTGAGAGAGAAGCAAAGGAATTTTGAGGGTACTGAAATCATAGCATCATGATTCAAATTTAGAAAACGTGTGGGCAGATAAGGAAAATGTAGGGATGAGACAAAATATAAAAAAGACATACAAAATGAGACTGTCACTGATGAGGGACTCAGTTCAACTGTGAACATTCTAATACCTTCCCCTTTTATCTATCTTTCTCCACCGCTCTAAGTAAGTGGTGAGTGTCAGTTCTGTACATATATATATATATATATATATATATATATGCACTTAAAAATATATATATATATTTATCTGGGATCGATAGTTTGATAGAGAGATATGAAAAGAAATCAATTGATCAATCGATAGATAGATAGATAGATTTGAACAAACTGAAATAGCTAGCTAGCTAGATAGATTGATGGATAGATATGATTAGACTCAGACAGATAGATGGACCAATAGAAACAGTATGATTTATCAGTAGATAGATAGATAGATAGATAGATAGATATGAACAAACTGAAATAGATTGATAGATAAATATATAGATATGAAAAAAATTAGATAGATAGATAGATAGATATGATTAGACTCGGACAGACTGATAGATAGATAGATAGATAGATAGATATGTTACTAATATTGTTATCACAATGTTTTACCTGATCAATTCTCATCTTCTGGAGTGCAATAACATCAACAACACTAAGTCAAGACTTCAGCTGTCAGAATAAACATTTTGCAATGATAAAGAAAAAAATAATAAAATGAACCGAAATTATGATTTTTAATGAAACGTGTTTAAAGGAACTTTTACAACCAAAGAAAAATGATTATCCAATCCAGAAAAAAAATTTTGAAAAATAAAGACTTAAGCTGCAACTTAAAAAAAATATAAGTCTACATAATTAAATGTAATAAGTGTAAAGAAATATACATAGGGCCAACACAGGCCCTCAGTACTAGAATATCACTTCACAATGGCAACATTAAAATCACAGAAAATAGAAAATTAAATGTATTGAAAAAACTATATGAATGTAGTCAAGGTAAATTTAAAATTATGCCCAAATATCAAACTCATGACTGCACATTACTTCAAATAAAAGAAAAAAGTTTTACAGATAAATTTAAGCCAAGTTGAATAAAATATGAATTATACATATACATAAATGTAAGCAAACATATATATATATATATATATATACATACACAAAAATTTTGGGGCTGTAGAATACACCGACTGCACTCTGAAGAGGGGTAAGAACCCCCAACAACTTTCCTGGATTTTACACTAAACAATCTGATAGTGAGGTTCCAGTTTTGCAGGAGCTTTAGAGAAGGTGGGGTAAGCCTTCACTGCCATCACTCCCAGGCCCACTCTGGCCCAGAGTGGTATCACCTGATAGGGTCCTATCTATGGGTCAAATAGAACTTAACTGTTGTTTTGAGAGTTTACTGTTTTTGCATTTAAACTCTGTTTAAAGTGAACTGTTTTGACATTTAAACTGTGTACTTTTACAAAAGTGAATTGCTCAAAATAGAATTATTTTTGACATTGAAACTCTACTTAAGCTAAACTGAGTTTTTTTAATTAAAACTGTTTGACTAAACTGAATAGCTGGAAATAGAAATTTTTGCCAATTAAACTGCATATTCATGCTAAACTGAATTGTTTAAAATACAACTGATCTTTCTTTCTTTCTTTTCTTTGTTTAATGGTATATCAACCTTTGTTGGTTATTTAATGCCAAAGCCATTCTCCTAGAAGAACAGTAGTGGTACTATTTAACCCATAGCTGGGAGGATAAGGGGGTTCATACCTTTTAACTGATTATTTCCATAAAAATAGTTTTGGCGTTAAATAACCAACAAAGGTTGATATGCCATAAAACCCAACCAACCAACACATAAAAATTATTAGAAAAAATTATTAGTAAAAATAATTACCAGTAAATTTCAAACCACACCAACACAAAAAAAAAGCTAAACACACACACACACACACACACACACACACACACAGAAAAAGGAATAACTGTAAGTGAAATCTGAAACCACTCAAACATACACAAACAAACATATGAAATATCAAAGACCAATTAAAAAAAAAATTTTCCCACATATATATATATATATATATATAGTGCTATTGTTTTGCATTCTATTTTTTCATATCTCACAATATTGTTTTGAATAAAGTCTCTTTGTGGAGAAATCAATTAATTGGCAATAAATATCTTTTTCAATTACTAACCCAACAATCTGTCTGATCAGATGTGTTCGTCATCAGCTTAAAAAATTGTCTACACATATTTCTTTAAGCTTTCATTTCTTTTTTGTCAAGAAATTCTGTCCAAGTTTTAAGATTTTAATCCTGAAGATAGTCTTTAAGGTGCGGTAATCTTCAAACAGAAGACTCAAAATTCCATAAATATTATTACTTTTGCAATCTCCATACTCTTGACAGTTCAGTTGGCTAGGGCTGATGAATACACTAATTGTATCTCTGCAAATGAGTAGCCCCCCCGAATGTCCTGGATATGATACTAAGCAATCTTTTGGTGGGGCTCCAGTAATGCTGAAGCTTTATGGAATATGAAGTACCCCTTCATTGCCATCACTCCCAGGTCCACTCTGGCCCGGAGTGGTAGCACCTGATAGGGTCCTGTCTATAGGTCAAATAGAACTGTTTGACATCTAAACTGAGTACAATTAAATGACTTATGCAAAATTTAATTGCTTGAAATAGAACTGTTTGATAATTTAACTGTGTGTAAACAAATGACTGATGTTTAATTGAATTGTTAGTGATACATAGCAATACTTGGAACTATTTAATTTTGTTGACTTATGCTAAATTGAATGGTTAGAAATAAAACTGTTTGATTATTTAACTGTGTATATCTACAAAATATGTTTACAAATCATATATTCAATATATATGTAAAAACAGGATTTGGCATTAAATAACCAACAGTGGTTGATATGGCATAAAACCAATCCAAACCAAATCCTGTATATTTAATAGATATGTATAAAGTAGATTTGGCATTAAATACCCTACAATAGTTGATATGCCATAAAACCCAACCAAACAAAATCATACATATTTAATACATATGTATAAAGTACATGTGGCATTAAAAAACCTACAAGGGTTGATATGCCATGAAACCAAACCAAACGAAATCGTATATATTTAATACATATTAATAAAGAAGATTTGGCATGAAATAAGTTACAAGGGTTGATATGCCATAAAATCAACCAAACAAAATCATACATATTTAATACATATGTATAAAGTACATGTGGCATTAAAAAACCTACAAGGGTTGATATGCCATGAAACCGAACCAAACGAAATCATATATATTTAATACATATGAATAAAGAAGATTTGGCATGAAATAACCTACAAGGGTTGATATGCCATAAAACCCAAACCAAACAAAATCATACATATTTAATACATATGTATAAAGTACATGTGGCATGAAATAACCTATGAGGGTTGATATGCCATAAAACCCAACTAAACAAAATCCCATATATTTAATACATATGTATTAAGAGGATTTGGCATGAAATAACCTACAAGGTTTGATATACCATAAAACCCAACCATATTCTTGTAAGTCATGCCAGTATAATATTTGTATCAGCCAATGAATTGCTTAAGTAATGTAAACAAACCACAGAAAATGACACACAGATAAACCAGTTTTTTTAATAATTGATGAAAGTAGATTCTTCTTTGTTTTCTTGATAGAAATTTGGGATTGTTTCTTTATTGCAAAAATGTTTATTTTTTACATTTTTAACCTATGCTTTAAATACAGACTGCTAAAGTTTCCACGGAAAAACAAATGAAAATTTTTTTTTATTCACAGCTTTTAAGATACAACTTCAGAAAACTTATTGACTTGTGTGGCAGCCCTTAAAACTAGTTAAATAACAAAGCAAATGTTATATTTTACATCAAAATAAACATTCTTTGTATGTCTGATAAGCTTCAAGGCTTTGGCCTTAGTTATAATTTATAAAAATATTTCCTAGTGAAAACTCCTCAAAAAACGAGCCATTTTCTTACTTTTGAGATGGGACGTCAGGAAAAAAAAAAAAACATGTTTACTAAAGTAGTAAACAAGGAAACGTTCACAAAAGCATGGATACAAATAAAGATATTTTGAGCTTTAATGTATATGAATTGAATGTTACAAAACAACTCTTCTTGTTCATCTGGTTAGTTGAATGACTCAATGGTGACTGGTGTTTTTCATTCACGGGAAGTTATTTTGTGAATTAAAAGGTAAGGTGTGGATTTTGAGGAATCTGTACTTCCCACTCGACCATACTCAAGAGATAAGCCCAACCTTAACATCACAGCTTGCAATCAATACATACATTAGTGTACTTATTATACAAGGGCATCTTATCAGGGTAAAAAGTTGGTGTATCTAACAGTTTTAAAACAGAGGATGAAAGTGATTATGAGAAACTTGTTTGTGGCATGATGGATGTGTGTGTATATATATATATATATATATATTCATCCACAGACAGACTGTTTCGTTCTATCAGAACTCTTCAGTGTGGCTAGACATGCAGGACGCTCGAAGCCGGGATTGAAACCCGTCCAACTTTACGTTAGACTGTGTTTCAGACCACTTGTCCACCAAGTGGACCACGTTGGCTAAAGGAATTTTAAGGTATTTTTATTTTTAGAAACAGCAGCAGTAGCCTTTGTTTACATTTATATATATATATATATATACATATATATATAAATTTTTGTTTGTCCAATGAGAAATAAAAGAAAATATATTAAAATAAAAAGGTCCACATAGGGATTTATTTTTAAGTTATTTATTTTTCTTCAACATGTGTTTCTGATATTTACAGTGTCTCCGGGAAGTAAATGGTTTAATATTTTTCGCACACACATACACTCAAAGATATTAAATCATTTAATTTCCAAAGATGATGTAAAAAATCAGAAGAAAAATGTTGAAGAAAAATAAATAGATTAAAAACAAATCTTCTTGTAGACCTTTTTATTTTAAAGTATGTATGCATATATATATATAAATATATATATATGTGTGTGTGTGTGTGTGTGTGTGTGTGTGCGTGTTGACAACCTTATTGTCCTCCTCAGAAACATGGATAACATTTCAGATGCACATCAAGATGCTTGGGAGATTTCATTGGGGTGTTTAATTTGGTTTGGCTGTTTTATGGCATATCAACCCCTGTGGGTTATTTAATGCCAAATTCTGTTTATACATATATATTATGATTTGTAAAAAAATAGTTTGTTACTAACATTTTTGAATGAGTCAGAGCTCATTTGTTTCTGCATAGTTAAATGGTTTCAAGTATTGCTATCTAACACTAACAATTCAATCAAATATCAATAATTCCAAGTAAAAGATTTCAAGTATTGCAATCTAATGCTAATTCAATTAAACATAATTCATTTGTTTGCACACAGTAGAACGGTTTAAATCAATGCTATGTTATACTAATAGTTCAATTTAACAATCATTTGTTTGCACACAGTTAAATGGAGAAATGTTTGAGAAAAATGCTTAAAATTCACAGGCAGGATTTTGTATCTGATACTGAAATTTTAAAGAAATTTGTCTGTCTGAACATAGAATGTTTGATAATCAAGAATCCAATGCTCTGAGCAGGACAACTTGTCTGCATTCAATGATGATAAAACCCTGAATATTTTTTTATGGTGAGCTTGCTAATTGAAAATGTCCTCAACATTAACCCAGAAAAATGTATAAGAATTGTTTTAAAGAAAATTTTTAAGTCTTTGGAAATAAATATGGGAAGCGAGTGCCCTAGTGGTGGAATGGTTAAAATGCTCAACTGCGGAATCATAGTGAGCAAATTCAAACTCCAGTCACACTATTATGTTACCTTTCAGACAAATACCCTCAGGAAAAGAATGAACCCCCTTATCCTCCCAGCTATGGGTTAAATTGTACCACTACTGTTCTTCTAGGAAAATAGTTTTGGCATTAAATAACCTTCAAAAGTTGATATACCAATAAACAAAGAAACCAAACCAAACCAAATCAGATACTCAATTGCTGGTTGGAGTTTCTGTCAGGAAGACATATCTTTTGGATTCTATAAACAAAAGATTAAAATGGCAACAAGAATTTTAACAATAAATGCTACTGAATTATGAAGTGTGATCAGACTGAAATTGAAAGTATGAAGATACAACATGGAGAACAAGCATGCCTTTCATTAGAGTGATTCATCTGTAAGTCTGCAAGATTTATTTGAGAATTGAGAATGCCAATTTCTGCCATCATCATCTGTTATCAAAGGCTGGATCAGTAAACCATATCAAATCCCAAAGTAACTTAAAACATGAAGAAACTTATAAACTTTCATTACCACCTCATCCTCATGGTAATAAATGTGTTGTAAGTGATAAAGAGTGCAAATAAGATATAAAGATTCAAAAAACATAAAGATTAAAAAAAAAGATATTCTACAATTGAATCTAATTAATCCTGTGCATAATTCAAGCAAGGATATTTGAGTCGTAATTTTTGTGGTAAAGATGGCTATCATAGAGATGTGGCAGTCATCATGCATATATATATATATATGTGTGTGTGTATGTATATATCTATATATATATATAGAGAGAGAGAGCACCAGGCCATTGGCCTAATGAGTAGAGAGTTCACCAATGGTCCAGGAGACCAGGGTTGAATCCCAGGTCAAGTCATACCAAAGACTCAAAAAAATGGTACTTATTCCTGCCTAGCTTAACACTCAGCATTATAAAGAATCAAGAGTAAAGTGGAGCAATCCAGGGAATGGAGTAGCCCCCTCCCCTACACCTTGGTGTAGTAGCTATTGAAAAGGGAGCCCTCGGATCACCATTGACTAAGGTCGACAACTTTATATAGTTTTCAACGAGCAATAATCATTCCTCATTATTGCTATATATATTTATATATATATATACTAAACTCTCCATATGAGCAAAATGTGATACTAGGTCAGTTTTTTAAATGGAGTATAACAGGTTTGAAGTAAGTTTTACTTATCCAGAACTAGTTGCCATTCTAGCATTAAAGATCCCAGTCTTCCCTGCTATTTACACATAGCTGGGGAGAGAATAGTACTAACAATATGTGAAATGCAAACAGCCTCATCCAAGTTTGAACTCGGCTCACAGTGTCCATTTCCTACAATAATGATCATCATATCATAAGTTCCTCCATACGAGGTGCACACGATAAGTTTCCAGACTTTTTTCGTATGGGCACTTTTATTGATAGTACCCACATGAAACTCTAGTACCCTTCGAAGTAATCTCCTCTGGCTGCAATGCACTTGTTGTACTGTTCCAACAACTTTTGTAAAGCCCCATGGAAGTCCTCTTGTGTGAGCATGTCAATGATCTTCCTCACAGCCTCTTTTATCTAATTAATTGTCTCATAACAACAGTCTCTGAGTTTAGGGAATAACCAAAAGTCACAGGGAGCAAGGTCTAGACTATAGGGAGGCTGAGGAACTGTCTTGATGCCCATCTTGGTCAAATAGTCTGTGATAAGGATGGAGTTGTGGACTGGTGCATTGTCTTGGTGGAATTGCCACTGACCCGATTTGAAGAGTGCTGGCATCTTCCCAAGGAATCTCTTCCTGAACTCCCTTAAAACCTCAACATAGTAACCATAACCCTAACCCTTTGGCCAATCAACTCTGGTGTATTGACTTCCTTACTCCTCCCACACCTCTCATCATCCTCCACAGACTCCGTGCCTTCCCTGAATCTCTTATGCAACTCAAAAACTGATGCTCGTTTCATGCAAGATGCTCCAAAAGCAGTCTGAAGCATTACATATGTTTCTATAGCATTTTTTCCAAGTTTAAAATAGAATTTTATTGTATATCGTTCTTCTAAAGTGTCAGATTTCATTTTTGAAATTCACCAGCTGTGACAATCAGGCTTTTGTAGGGTGTATTCCGATTGCTGCTGTAGCTGTTCATTTGAATCTGAAATCATAAATATTGGTCAGTCATCATATAATATGTATATGAATTTTCAAGAGTCTACGGCAATTTTAAATGCCCATACGAAAAAAGTCTGGAAACTTATCGTATGCACCGCGTATATATATATATATATACATGTGTGTGCATGTGTGTGTGTGTGTGTGAAAGTAAACTTGGATACTCAAACTTTGTAAATTCATTATTACATATTTTCATATTACATCGAATGGAAACACTTATGTTATAATAGTCATCACAGTTGGGCAGACTTACTTCTTTAGCCTTGGTATGGTAACCAGTCTAAGAGAAGGACAACTCTGAATTCAAGCCAGATAAACTCGGATTAAAAATTGACTGTCACATCCTGATAATGGTGGAGGGGTGGGTAAATACATATTACATCAGTTCAAAGTAATATGAATTTTAATTAGAAAAATGTCTCTTATTAATTTATAGCACATATGCCTGCAATACATTCATCTCACGTGGGTAGGCTGAAAATTCATGTGCTGAAAATTCACATGACGTCATATCTGCTGTTGATCATATTTACCAACCCCTCTGCTCGGGCAGGATATGACACAAGGTCAATTTTTAAGTGGAGTTTAACAGGTTTGAATTCAGAGTTTTCCTTCTCCTAGACTAGTTGCCTCACCAAGGCTGAAGAACCTAGTCTGCCCTACTATTTACCCATAGCTGGAGGGAGAATATTTGGATTCATACCTTTCCCAAGGGTATTAGTGCTATGGGAAATGCAATCAGCCTCGTCCAGGATTTGAACTCGTGTCGCCATGTCCATTTCCTACGATGATAAGCATTACACCACGGGCACCTCCATATCTGCTGTTGATGACTTTTTTGACCAATGGGAAAGGAGCACTGCAACAACAGTGGAAGAAGTGTGTTGACTACAGTGGGGTGGGGGACTATGTTGAAAAATAAACTCATTTGGTTACTTTTCATGAGAGTATCTTGGTCAGCCAAAAAAATTTTCAGCTGACTCTCATAAGTCAATAGCATTCAAAAGTAGTTGTGACATTTGCTCTTGGGCTTGTGGGGGGTCGCTGGTCTCCTACTAGAGAAACCAGCAGTAATCACCCATCATATTTGAGTGGAATCACATTTGCAGAAATAAATTGGAAAAAAACAAAATAAGAATGTATGCCATTCAATTTTTTGTTGTGCTGTCAATCAGAAAAAGCTTAACCTGATCAACAGGAGTAGAATAAGCTGACTATATTTCCTGCAGTGGAGTTAGACCACCC
The DNA here is from genome assembly GCA_963585895.1 of Sepioteuthis lessoniana. NCBI lineage: Eukaryota > Metazoa > Mollusca > Cephalopoda > Myopsida > Loliginidae > Sepioteuthis > Sepioteuthis lessoniana. The sequence continues at coordinate 48,671,886 of OY757937.1, read as the reverse complement.
CAAGAAAGAGGTATCCCAAGTATGATACTTAACTTGGGTCCACTCTGAGTAGTAGTATCTGTCAGAGTTCCAGTTTCTGAGTTCTGGCGAGAGTGGAGTAAGCCTTTATTGCTTTTACTCTTGGGTCCACTCTGAGTGGTAATATTTGTTAGAGTTCCAGCTATGGATTAGATTGATCTGTTAATTTTTTTTTTCATCCAATAGGACCAAGTATAATGGCTAAAGTGCTGGACTGTACCCTCAAAGGCCTAAAATAACCCTAGATGAACTGACATACTATTTAATGGCTCAATTTATCAATCAATCAAACCTCAGCTAGTTTCATTTTGATTCAATTTCTTTGTTTAAAGGCATATCAACTATTGTAGGTTATTTAATGCCAAAGCCTTCCTTAAGAAAGAACAGTAGTGATACTATTTAAGCTATAGCAGGAGAGGATAAGGATTTTCTCAGTTCAGTTTATTAAATGGAATACCAATCCCCATGGGTTATTTAATGCCAAGGCCATCCTTGTAGAAAAACAGTAAGTTAGTAAGTTAGCCAGCCATAGTCAAGGGCAACTCGGAGGCTCCCTTTTCAATAGCTACAACACCAAGGTGTAGTGGAGGGTACTACTCCCTTTCCTTGATTACTCCACTTACCCTTGAACCATAAATAATGCTGAGTGTTAAACAAGGCAGCATCAAGTACCATTTTTTTAGTCTTTGGTATGACTATGGTCAGACAATTGGTGAACACTCCAACCATTATTTTGATCCATAGTTGTGGGGATAAGAGGGTATTTGTTTGAAAGTAAATGTAATAGCACAACTAAAGTTTGAACTCACTTACTATGATGTCATAGTCCAGCGCATTAGCCACTACACCACAGGGACTTCTCCTCAGCTACTTTCATGGTGCCAAATTTTCTTTTTAACATATCCCCCCCTCCCACAAGACAGCTGAATTTATATCATATTCTTTTATGCTAAGTATGAATTCAGAATTGGCTCATTTTATTCAGTCTAAAATAGATTTTTACACTCCTGTAGCGGAACTTTGTTGACCAGCATAATCATTATACCACCTACAACTTCAGTCTGCTTAACTATTTTACCCACAGCTGAGAGAAATTATAAATCTGGAGATAATGAGACTATCACTGACCCAGATTATTAAAATTATTTCTTGTTTTCACATGATTTACAGTATAACTGTTAAAAGAAATAAAATGTTTGCCTGTTTAAAATAGTAAAAAAATTCTCACTGTAATGACACACACACATTCAATCAGCATATTTGTTTTTTAGTAATTTACTAAGCTTTTTGCTAAGATGTGACTCAAAGCCATACGAATGGTTGTGGTTTGGTTTGGTTTAGTTTGGTTTGGTTTGGTTTGGGTTTTTAGCATACCAACCATTGTAGGTTATTTAATTAATACTAAATTCATTTTTATATTTAGAAACAGTTCTATTTCAAACAATTGAGTTTAACATAAGTATACAGTTTAAATGACAAAAACAGTTCTATTTCAAACAATTCAGTTTAGCATAAGTACACAGTTTATATGTGAAAACAGTTCTATTTCAAACAACTCAGTTTACCATAAGTACACTTTTAAGTTCAATTTGTCGCATAAATAGGACCTTATGTGGTGCTACCATTCCAGGCCAGAATGGACCTGGGAATAATGGCAATAAAGGGGTACTCCATATTCCCTAAAGCTCCAGCCTTACTGGAGCCTCCCAATCTGATTGTTTAGTATCATATCTAGGACCCTCATTGGGGAAGGCTTACCCCTCAGCAGAGAAGCACAGTGTATTTTACAGCCCAAACCGACGGGGCCAAAATTTGAAAAGAAATTTGAAAAGAAAAAAAGTCTTATGAATCGATGATAATCTTGAAATAATCATTGATCCTCTTTGTTTAAAAAGAATGTTTTATCAGCAATGTTCCAATGAGGGAATACTTAGCCCACTTTCAAGATCTTTGCTTTTATTCTTTTGGAATTCTACCTCTGTTTATACTCAGAAATATACAATTATTTCTGCTTCTATCATTATAGATAGGTATCCCAAGAGCTCAAGAACTGGAACCTCACCACCATATTTAGTTTAGTGTCACGCACAGAAACCCCCTTTTGAGGGTTTACCATTTTACAGGAAATACAGTCAGAATATTCTGAGGGTGATACTGGGTTACAGGTAATCAGATTAGCAAAGGTCTATTAGATTTCAAATGTCCAAATAATTTTGGCATAAACCAAAAGAGAACCTTTTTTATTTTTAAACAAGAACCTTTATTCAAAAATTCATTTATTTTTTTCATCATCATCATGTCATGCTGCTCACACAGATTTCCCTAACTCTCTCTCATCATTTGCCTCTATCATCCATCACTTCCGAAAAGTCCTCTAGACTACATCCCATGTCCGTACAGAGCTGTAGATAGATTCTAGCTGGTCATCCAACACTTGCATGTCCATCTGAAGAGGTCTATTGGGGAACGTCACTTATGAATTCATTCTTATTTCTCCAGCAGTATCCCACATATCTTGTCTGTCTTATTTAGACGGTGGCAGAGATGGGAGGTTGGTGGCCGCACAGTTACTGCTTTGTGGAATGTTGCTTCCTGGATTTGTTCGATATGACTCATAGCATTCTGGTACAAGTCCCATCTAGCTTTTTCTCAATATATTTAGTCAGCATCCATATGATGCATCAATATAGATTAACATGACTTTTTTTTTTCATGAGAGAATCATAATTTGGTGGTTTTGAGATTAGTAGATCCTAAAGTTTTTAGTCTTTCAGGAATTTGATTTATCAGATCAACAATCTGATAAATCTCTATGAGGAAAAAGATTTTTTTTATATATTTCAACCCTTTTCTGGGTTTAAAAAATATGTATTATGTATTTTGTAGTTCTAGATTATTTCATGTAGCTTGAATAGGGTTTGGTTTGGCTTGGCTTGGTTAGGTTATTTAATTCCAAATCCTTTTTATACATATAGTCCAGTTGGCTGGGGCTGTAGAATAAACTGACTGCATCTCAGCAGAGGGGTATGACACCTCCCCCCAATGAGTGTCCTAGTTATGATTCTAAACAATCTAATTATGAGGCTCCATTGATGCAGGAACCACGGGAAATATGGAGTATCCCTTCATTATTATTACTCCCAGGTCCACTTTGACCTGGAGAAGTAGCACCTGATAGGACTTTATCTATGGATCAAGTAAAATTGTTTGATCATTTAACTGTGTGTAAACAAATAACCAATGTTTAACTGAATTGTTAGTGATTCATGTCTATGGAACCATTTGATGGTGTGCAAATGAATGAATAGTATTGAAAAAGAATAATGAGTGTTAAACAGCAATACTTGTAACAACTTTACTGCCACAAACAAATAATTAATATTGAATAGAATTACTGTTAGATAGCAATAATTGAAACTATTTATCTGTCTAGAAACAATAGCAATATTAGTTTGCAAACAAACTAGTTCCATCTCATTTAAAAATGAAATTACCTACAAACAATTCACTTGTAAATCATTTGTATATCTATTTAACTCTGTGCAAACAAATGACTAATATCAAATTGCTGTTACATAGCAATAGTAGAAACCATTTAACTGTGTACAAACAAAGGATTAATAATAAATAGAATTATTTGTATTTGGTAGAAATACTTGAAACCATTTAACTGTGTATAAATAAAGGATTAATAATGAATAGAATTATTTGTATTTGGTAGAAATACTTGAAACCATTCAATTGAGTTCAAAGAAATGAGTTCAAGCTCATTTAAAAGTGTAATCAACTAAATGTGTTTATAAATCATATATATTTGATATATCTGTCATCATCATCATCATGTCGCGCCGCCTGCGCGGATATCCCTGACCGTCTCTCGCCATTTCTCCCTATCATTCATCGCCTCCGGCAGGTCTTCAGGATTACAACCCGTGTCCTCACATAGCTGCTGTATGTAAGTTCGTGCTGGTCGTCCCACTCTTGCACATCCATGAGTGGGGGTCCACAGGAGTACATCGCTTATGAGCTCGTCCTTGCTTCTCCAGCAGTGTCCTGCGTGTCTGGTTCGTCGAACTTGTATAGTTTTTGTGATAGGGGGCAAGTGTCCGTATAGTTGGAGTCTCGTGGGGTGTTGTCGCCAGGACTTGTTTAATACTGCTCTCAACATTCTTGTGTAATTTCCGTCCAGCCTCCTCTCCAGCCGCTTCGTAAGCGTCCATGTGGTGCATCCATATAGCAGTATCGACACAACCGCTGCCTGGAAGAAACTGCGTTTCATTTTATCAGTTAGGTCCGACTTCCATATGATCGAGAGCCTATCGATAGCTGTCCATGCCTTCGTCAGTCGTGTGTCGACGTCCTTCTCGGTTGATGAGACGCTGCTTCCTAGGTAGGTGAATTTGTCGACTAGTTTCAGAGAGGCTCCGTCTAGTGTGGCAATGTTGCCTGTTTGGTTGTAACACATATATTCGGTTTTGTTTGCATTGACATGTAGGCCAATGCCAGCTGCAGCTCGTTCCAGACTATGTAGTAGTGTCTCTGCTTGATTAGGCGTATTCGCTAGTAACGCCAAGTCATCAGCGTAGTCGGCGTCCGTGATTGTTTTTGCGGGGTACCTTTTGCTTCTTCTCTTAGTCAGCTCAAAGCCATTTTCTCTGATTTTGTCGATCGAAGTCCTAAGCACATAGTCTAGACAGATGATAAAGAGGTACGGGGCTAGTGTGTCTCCTTGTAGTACTCCTGCAACAATGTCGAAGTATTCCGTGTCTCCATCTGGTGAACGTACTTTTACTTTGGTGTTTCTGTAGAGAATCATTATCGCTGCTACGGTTTCTTTTGGTAGGCCGTAAGCTAGTAGGATTTGCTCCATCTTCCCTCTGTGTATGGAATCGAAGGCCTTGGTAAAGTCGACAAATAGTAATGTCGCCTGTAAGTTTTTTGCCTGAACGCCTTCCAGGATTCTACGGATGGTCAGTATTTGTGAGGTTGTGGATCTATTTCTCCGGAAGCCATTTTGGTTTTTCCTAAGGATGTTTTCCATTTTGGGTTCTATGCGGTTTCGTAGTAGGGCATTGTAGATTTTGGCTGCTATGGATGTAAGTGTTATCCCTCGGTAGTTCTTGGCTAGTCCGAGGTCGCCTTTTTTAGGGAATGGAAGGATGCATCCCTTCGTCCATCGTTCTATCCTATTTTGACTATAGACTGCGTTGCATTGCCGGAGCAGTATATCGTCGAATTGTCTCGTCTTCCACACTTCTGGGGGGATCTCGTCTAGCCCCGCCGCTTTCCTATTTTTAATTCTTCTGAGAACCGTGTCGAGTTCTTCTTTGGTGAAAGGACCTAGTTTTACGTCTAATTGCTTACTAATAATTCTGGTGATCGGTTCATCCGTTATTTCCGGTGGGTTTCCTAGTAGATTTTTGAAATGCTGTTCCCACAGTTTTATTCTTTCTTGTTGGCTTGCAGCTTTCAATTTTGCTTTGGCTGTGCTCTTCCTTCCACTTACTTCGTTTATTGTTTGCCAGGCTATCCTGGATTGCCTATCTTCCACCGAGTCTCTAATCTTATCTATCTGATTTTGTACGTATTCTGCCTGTTCTTTTAGGTATATTCCTGTTAATTGATGTTGCGCCTTTTCTAGTTCTCGTGCATTTGTATTTGTTGGGTTCTGTTGATAGTTTTTGGAGGCAGTCTTCACAAGTGCACGTTTTTCTCTAGCCGCTAGCGTTTCCCAAGGGACTCTATATTTAGTTCTAGGTTTTGTTGGAATACACTTTTCTGCCGCCTCCAGGTGTGCTTCTACAAAATTTTCATATTCGTCATTTGGGGTGCCTATTTCTACCTTCTCTTGTAGTGCTTCGAATCTGTTTCTTAATTCTAATGCATATTTATCTCTAATATCTCTGTTGTTGAGTAGGGCCCAGTCATAGTGCTTGGTCGTCGCTTTACGTGTGGCGTTTTTTCTTAGGCTTAGTCGTACTTTGGCCGTAACTATTCGATGATCGGAGGACACACCCTCGAAGGAGGAGTATGCCTCGCAATTCATCGCACTGTTTTTCCATTTCCTGTTTATAAGGACGTAGTCTATCTGTGCTTTACTCTTATTCGCGTATGTGTAGGTCCATAATTTCCCCTCCCTTTTTTGAAAGTTTGTATTGAGGCAGGTTAATCTATTTTCTATCATGAAATCTATTAAATGCTGTCCATTCCTGTTAGACGCGTAGTGTAGGCTGTATTTGTTGTGTCTGTTTTTCCCGATTTGTGCATTCATATCTCCGCCAATGACTAGCAGGTTGTGTTTCGGAATGCTACGTACTAGGGAGGATAGATCTTCGTAGAAGGTGGCTATTTCGTTTTCTTCGCTAACATTGGTAGGGCTGTAGCAGGAGATAATTGTTGCTTTGGGGTTGCCATTAAACGTTGCGGCCATCATCCTAGGTTGTATTCTCTCAATGCTGTTCAGTGTTTTTAACGCTCTCGGTCCTAGAAGTATTCCCACCCCTCCTACCGATGCATTGACAGAGTTTTTCCATGCCGATACAGTCACCAGCATCCATCCATTTCCAGTTTCGTGATACTTGATATCTTCGGTGTGCGTGTATCGGTGCTCTTGTATGCAAATTATATCTATCTTATGTTCTACGGCTGATGCAGTTAGCTCTGATAGTTGACCTATTCTATTTAGGGTTCTCACAGGATTTGGCATTTAATAACCCACAATAGTTGATATGCCATAAAACCAAACCAGTCCAATCTTTATGAATATATTTTTGATATATATAATTTGTAAATGCATATTTTGTAGATAACATTTTTGTTTGCACTCAGGTAAATGGTTTCAAGTATTTCTATCTAACAAGAATAATTCTATTTACTCTTAATCATTTGTTATTGTTATGTAACAGTAACAAATAAATTTAGCATCAGTTATTTGTTTGCGCACAGTTAAATGGATATGCATATATGATTTTGAAGTGCAAAGTTTGGAGGTAATTTTATTAAAAAAAAAGCTAATTTGCACACAATTAAGTATTGCTATTGTTTTCACTCAGTGAAATGGTTAAAAGTATTTATATCTAACACTAATAATTCTATTTGCTATTAATAATTTGTTTGGATACAAAGAAGTGGTTACCATGTATTGCTATTTAACATTTAGACAAAGAATAACCCTTGATGTGTTGATATGCCCTTAAAATCAGTCAATCAATCAATCCAAATGTTCCTAATGAACTCACCACTGATTAAAAAAATAACATACTTTTGATACATCCATACACTCATGCTTCTTATATATATATATATATATATATATATATATATATATATATAAGTATTATTCAGTCCAGTTAAACCAGAGTTGGGAGGAATTCCATCAGGACAAAAAAACATTCAACAGTGAACATTTAAATTTTCCTGGTAAAGAACTCAATGTAACTGACATTACAGAGAAATAATTTCTATAGGAAAAACAAAAACTTTTTTTTTTGTTTTTGTTTTCCCTATAGAAAAAAAAATATATATATCATGCTTCCTATATATATATATATATATATATATATATATATCATGGTTTGGCTTCATGAAATGAAGATCAAGAAGAGGCCAGTTTATGCTGAGTCTAGACACCTTCATGATTGATAAGGTCAATGCAGAACATACATAGAATAACATAAAAAAGAAAATATTCTTATCTTTACTTTCCAAGAAACCTATTTACTTATTATTGTTTTCTAGGACATTTGTAAGTAGACAGATCAATAAAATAACAAATGTCAAGTAGGAAATAATTACATCTACTTCTCTTTTCTTGATTAAAATTATATTTCAATCTTTATATTGTATTTTTAAACTTTATGTCTAATCTTTAAAACATTTTCATATTGATATTTTTTTATATACGATATTATATAAATGTATTTGAATTATATATCATATTATGTTTTATATTTTCTCTTTTATATTAGATTTTTAATATATATTGGTATTTATATTCTTAATTTTCATTATATTTTAATCTTTTTTTTTTCACAAGCAAAGTCTTTGCTTATTGTTTTTTGTTTTTTAGGACATTTGCAAGTAAAAAAATCGGTGAAGGGAGAAATGTTAAGTTGTAAATAATTATTTTCTCTTCTCATCTTTTCTTGATTCACAAACAAGAGGTTCAAATATTGCTGATGTCATTGTTTTGAAGTAATTTAACCTCTTTGCCAGAATTTAATCTCTAATGTTATCGACACATTAGTCTTTAGAAAACTTTTTTTAAAAATGTAAATTCATTTGTTTTAGCAAGCTCCAGAAAATCTGATTTAACTATATCTATATACAGACAGATAAAAAATTATTTTAATTGAGAAAAAATTGGAAAAACCAAAAAGCACAATATGATTTTGTTCATATATCTATCTATCTATCTATCTATTTATCTATCTATCTATCTCAGTCTACTCATGCATATGTATGTATGTATGTATGTATGTATCTATCTATCTATCTATCGATCTATCTCAGTCCATTCATATCAATCTATCTATCTATCTATCCATTCATATGTACGAGGATCATTAAATAAGTTTCCAGACTTTTTTTGTATGGGCACTTTTATTGATAGTACATGCATGAAACTCTAGTTTCCTTTGATGTAATCTCCTCTGGCTGCAATGCACTTGTTGTACCATTCCAACAACTTCTTGAAGGCCCCATGGAAGTCCTCTTGTGTGAGCGTGTCAATGACCTTCATTACAGACTCTTTCATCTCCTCAATTGTCTCATAACGACAGCCTCTGAGCTAAGGGAATAAGCAAAAGTCACAGGGAGCAAGGGCTAGACTATAGGGAGGCTGAGGAACTGTCTTGATGCCCATCTTGGTCAAATAGTCTGTGACAAGGATGGAGTTGTGGACTGGTGCATTATCCTGGTGGAAATGCCACCGACCCAATTTGAAGAGTGCTGGCCTCTTCCCTAGCAATCTCTTCCTGAACTCCTTTAAAACCTCAACATAGTAACCCTAACCCTAACCCTTTGGCCAATCAACTCTGGTCTGTTGACTTCCATACTCCTCCCACACCTCTCATCATCCCCCACAGACTCCCTGCCTTCCTTGAATCTCTTATGTCACTCAAAAACTGATGCTCAATTCATGCAAGATGGTCGAAAAGCAGTCTGAAGCATTCCATACGTTTCTGTGGTATTTTTTCCAAGTTTAAAACAGAATTTTATTGCATATCGTTCTTCTAAAGTGTTCTCACATCCAGATTGCATTTTTGAAATTCACCAGCTGTGACAATCAGGCTTTAGAATGGTGTATTCCAATTACTGCTGTAGCTGTTCATTTGAAGCCGAAATCATAAAAATTGGTCAGTCATCTCATAAGATGTATACCAATAATATAGTGAATTTTCAAGAGTCTACGACAATTTTAAATGCTTTTACAAAAAAGGTCTGGAAACTTATTGAATGCACCACGTATGTATGTATGTATGTATGCATGTATGTATATATCTGTCTATCTATTTTCACCCTGCCAGGGCATAGAATATGCTAACTGTATCCCCTGCCGAGGGGTAATATACCCCACAAAAAAGTGTAACCTGCATAAGACACTAAATTGTATTCACCAATGAGGCTCCAGTTCTTGAGCCTACAGGAATGTGGAGTAATCCATTAATTGCCATTACTCCCAAATCCACTGTGACCTGAAGTTGTAGTACCTGTTAGGGTCCTATGTAAGCTCCAAAAGTATTTGTTTCAGATAATGTTGAAAATGGATATGATAGATAGGCTCTCAAAACATGGAAAATGTAACTAAGTCCAAATTGTTTAAAATGATTGTGATGATACAGTTTTATCATATTTACCAACCCCTCCGCTCGGGCAGGATATGACACAAGGTCAATTTTTTTTAAGCAGAGTTTAACAGGTTTGAATTCAGAGTTTTCCTTCTCCTAGACTAGTTGCCTCACCAAAGCTGAAGAACCTAGTCTGCCCAACTATTTACCCATAGCTGGAGGGAGAATATTTGGATTCATACCTTTCCCAAGGGTATTAGTACTATGTGAAATACTATCAGTCAGGTCCAGGATTTGAACTCGTGTCGCCGTGTCCATATCCTGCGACGATAACCATTACACCACGGGCACCTCCATAATACAGTTTTATAGATCCAAATTGTTAAACTGACTAAGGTATAAAATGACCCAAGAGAATGTGACATACCATAAAACCAAAAAACCTACTAATTGAACCATTATAGATTGAATTACCATGACCAGAAAATCCAGCAAGTGCTGTGTGCAACATACAGAACCACAAGAGATCTGTTTCAACCTTATTAGGTTTCATCAGCAGTGTATACTCTGATCTCTCCCACTGGAGATCAAACCGGTGACCTCAGAATACCGAGCAGAAACTCTACCACTGAGCTACTCTCCACATCGCACTCAAGCGATGCTAAATTAACTCGTCATGGTAAATGCACTGCCAATTAACTGTATGTCACACAGAGTGTTTGCAGGATTTTTTGGTCATGGTAATTCAATTTATAATATAATTCCTTTATTAAAAAATGAAAAATGTGTATCTACTATCGAACTATTTATAAACATCAGTCTGTCCATTTCTATCAATCTATCTATCCACAGGGTGTGCCAGGAGTTATTATGACAATAGTTATTTTTATCGTCAACTTTACAGAATAAACTTCCCACTATTAGAATTTTAATGTATTAAGCATTAATAATGTGGCAGTCAGGCTTTGACTGTTTCTCTATTCTGATTATTCTGATTCCTATTCTGGTTTATCCAATATATATATATATATATATATATATATATATATATATTTGTGTGTGTGTGTCTGAAAGAGAATCAATGAGATAGAGTGAAAGAAAAAGATCTACTGTAACTTCATAGATTCCCAGATCCAAGCTGTGGTTATGCTGCGCTTAGCAACCTAATCTTAAAAGCCATTGATAGTAAAATTATGATTCATATTAGTGTGTATAGGCTAGTATATTATGTTAGTCAGAATATAACTAATGTATAGATATAAATTCACAGAACTGACCCCTGAAGCCAAATAATAAATAGATGAAAACAGAGTATTAGTAATAGCTAGCTTACAAGCTAGATCCATGCATACATAGCAAATACAATAAGATAGATAGATAGATAGATAGATAGATAGATGTGAATAGAAGGAGATAGATAGATAGATAGATAGGTGGTCAGGTATAGATAGATAGTTAGATAAAAAGGAAGGAAGGAAGGAAGGAAGACAAAAAAAGAGTTGACAGATCCTTTGGAAGTTATGAATAGATTTTGTGAAATACTGGGAAAGTAAAAGAAAAGAGAGAACGTTATTTCACTAAACACTAAACTATGAAAGCAGGCAGATAGATAGATAGATAGATAGCAGACAACAACTAGTATATACCTCGAATTTGAATAATAGATGGATACATACATAGATCAAGTTAGATAGATAGATAGATAGATAGATTGAATTAATACATACTGATTAATAGATACATATGAACTTACAGTGCAATTTTAAATAGATTTTAAATAAAAACTTTTAAGTACATGCAATAAACAGATAGATAACTTGCTTGCTAAATAGATAGATATAAACAGACCCAGAAAGTTGTCGGTTCGTTGGTTTCTTTTTGGCATATCAGCCCTTGACAATTATTTAATGCTAAATCCTTTTTATACATATATACTAAATATCTATAATTTGTGAACAAATAGTAGGTAGGTAACATTTTAAACTGAGCTCATTTGTTTGCACACAGTTAAGAGGTTTCAAATATTGCTATCTGACACTAATAATTCTATTCAACATCAGTCATCTGTTTGCATACAGTTAAATGGTTAACCAGTTCTATTTGACCCATAGATGGAAACCTAACAGGCTCTACCACTCAGGGTCAGAGTGGACCAGGGAGTAATGGCAATAAACAGGTGCTTTACATTCTCCAAAGCTGCAAAACTGGAGCTTCACTATCAGACGGATTTGTATCATATCCAGGATACTCATTGGGGAATGTTATCCCTCAGCAGAAATGCAATCTGCTGATTCTATTGCTCCAGCCTATGAGACAAAATATCAAATTCATATAAGTATAATAGGAGAACTAAAAACATTTAGTTTGGTTTGGTTTGGTTTTATGGCATATCAAACATTGTAGGGTATTTAATGCCAAATCCATTTTTATACCGATAAACAGTTCTATATCAAACAATTCAGTTTAACTTAAATACACAGTTTAGTTCTATTTGATCCATTTTCAAAACAATTTAGTTGAGCATAAGTACACAGTTTAAATGTCAAAAACAGTTCTTTTTCAAACAATTCAGTTTAGCATAAGTACACTGTTTAGTTCTATTTGATCCTTGGATAGGATTCTATCAGATGGTACCACTCAGGGCCAGAATGGACTTGGGAGCAATGACAATGAAGGGGTACTTCACATATCCCAAAGCTCCAGAATTACCATCAGATTATTTAGTGTCATATACAGGACACTTATTGGAGGAGTCTTATCCCTCTGCAGAGATTTAGGGTTTCGAGAATGAATAGATAGAGAGGCACAAAGAAGAAAAAAAGGTAGATGACAAGAAGATACAGCCAGAGTGAGATGACAAAAGACCAAGGTGAGAAGACGGGTACTAACTGACTAGATGATCAAAATAAAGAAGTAAGATGCAGAATTGTATATAACATATACCCTGAAGGGATATGCGACAAAAGGATCCTAAATTTTTCTTCATACAAAGAGACAGATTATCTCTTTAACATATTTACCAACCCCTCTGCTCGGCAGGATATGACACAAGGTCAATTTTTAAGTGGAGTTTAACAGGTTTGGATTCAGAGTTTTCCTTCTCCTAGACTAGTTGCCTCACCAAGGCTGAAGAACCCAGTCTGCCCTACTATTTACCCATAGCTGGAGGGAGACTTATTGGATTCATATTTTTCTCAAGGGTATTAGTGCTGTGTGAAATGCAATCAGTCTCATCCAGGATTTGAACTCATGTCGCCATATCCATTTCCTACGATGATAAACATTACACCACAGGCACCTCCAGATTATCTCTTTACCAGTGGTAATGCATCCTGATAATCTGTTGAAGCTATTTCACTAAATGTTCAAGCTGAAATCAACAACTGTTAAATGTTTTTTTAAAGTCTCTTCCCTTGAAAATAGCCTCCCTTGCGATAGGTGCTTTCTTGTTATGATAGGAATTGACTTTCCCATTATTTCTGTCCTGCCCTGTATAACTATATGCAAATATGTATCCAGTTATGATGGTGGGGCAGATTGGGCTCTCTATCCCTGGTCAAGAAGAAGGAAAAACTCTGATTTTATCACCAAGAATTGATTCACTGAAGGAGTCCGATATCTTCAACCTCATTCTGATAACACTGATGTCAAATTGTTTCTTCACAAGCCCTCTCATTGGATGATATCAGTGAGGAAGATGGGAAATTTGCTGCATGAGAAAGTTCTGGTGTTCCATACAACTTTGCCTCAGCCTGTGCCTAAATCCAGACACTGATCCATGGAGCCAATGGATGCCATGACATAACCTGTTTAAGCTTAGTTTTCTATGCATGTTTGTCAAAGGATCAAATCCAAACAGAAAGCTGCAGAGATTTCATTTATCACATGGATATTAATCTAACTTCAATCTCCAACATGGACTATTAGAAGTTGACGACCAAAGTTATTTGGGATCAGGGAAATAAACCATTTCAGACCCAAAAGTAGTAAAACAGAGATTTTGTTATAAAGTACACAAACATTTTTTTTAACTTCATAAATTTTGGGATGGATGATTTAGTTTGGTTTGGTTTTATGCCATATCAAACCATTGTCAGTCATTTAATGCCAAATCCTCTTTATACATATATATTGAATATATATGATTAAGTTTAGTTTGGTTTTATAGCATATCAACCATTGTAGGTCATTTAATGCCAAATCCTCTTTATATATATATATATCAAATATATATGATTTAGTTTGGTTAGGTTTTATGGCATATCAACCATTGTAGGTTATTTAAGGCCAAATCCAGTTTATATTATATTATATATATATATATATATATATATATATATATATATATATATATATATATATATGATTTGTAAACTCATTTAGTTGATAATATTTTTAAACAAACTCATTTTTTTGGCGCACTGTTAAATTGTTTCAAGTATTTCATCTTATATGTATAATTCTATTTACTATTAATTATTTGTTTGCACAAAGTTAAATGGTTTCAAGAAAATATTAATATTTAACACTAATTATTCTATTCAACATTGAAAAAAAAAAATACAGCATAACATTTTGTAAAATTCAACATTTTAAATTGATAGGACTTAAAGACATACTGACCAATATTGACATATTTCTTCCACTTGGCTCCTGAGTTCAAATGCTTCTTCTTCGTTTTGACTTTTATTTACTACTGAAATTTTAGGTAGCTATGGGGGCGGTCTACTGGGGTGGAGGGGAGAATTCGTTTTTTTTTTTTTTCGTTTTTTTTGGGTTTTTTTTTTTTTCTTTTCCTTTTTCCCTTTCTCTGGGGGGGGGGCCTGTGGTAGCATTAGGCGTTCTAGGCTTTTTATTTTTAACTACTGTTAGGGCTTTCTTTACGAATTTTTAAATTATTCGATAGAAGATATTCAAAAACATTCTGCCTTGTTCGCTGACATGTGGATAGGCTAATATCAAATTGGCTTTATAGTAGAGTAAGCGTGCCTTTACATTTAAAACGCATAGTTTAAGCATTATTTCACAAACAAAATACAGCATAACATTTTGTAAAATTCAGCATTTTAAATTGATAGGACTTAAAGACATACTGACCAATATTGACATATTTCTTCCACTTGGCTCCTTGGAGACACAGAATACTTCGACATTGTAGCAGGAGTACTACAAGGGGACACGCTGGCTCCGTACCTCTTTATCATTTGTCTAGACTACGTACTTAGAACATCGATTGACAAAATCAAAGAGAATGGCTTCGAACTGACAAAGAAAAGAAGCAGAAGATACCCCGCAACAACAATTACCGACGCCGACTACGCCGATGACATAGCGATACTGGCAAATACACCTGACCAAGCCAAAACACTTCTGCATAGTTTGGAACGAGCAGCAGCAAGCATAGGCCTCCATGTTAATGCACACAAAACGGAATATATGTGCTATAACCAAACGGGGGACATCTCCACTCTAGAAGGAACCCCTCTTAAACTAGTAGACAAATTCACGTACCTAGGAAGCAGCGTCGAATCAACCGAAAAGGACATCGAAACGAGGTTAACGAAAGCATGGACAGCTATCAATAGGCTATCGACTATATGGAAATCAGACCTAACCGATAAAATGAAACGCAGTTTCTTCCAGGCAGCGGTCACATTGATACTGCTATATGGATGCACTACATGGACGCTAAAAAAAACGGCTGGAGAAGAAACTAGATGGCAATTACACAAGAATGCTGCGTGCAATCCTGAACAAGTCCTGGCAGCAACACCCCACAAGACACCAACTCTACGGCCACCTGCCCCCTATCACGAAAACTATTCAAGTTAGACGAACCAGACATGCAGGACATTGCTGGAGAAGCAGAGATGAACTCATAAGAGATGTACTCTTATGGATCCCCACACATGGCCACGCAAAAGCAGGACGACCAGCTCGAACGTACATTCAGCAGCTATGTGAGGATACAGGTTGTTGTCCTGAAGACCTACCTAGGGCGATGAACGATAGGGAGGAGTGGCGAGAGAGGGTCAGGGATATCCGTGCTGCCAGCACGATATGATGATGATGATGATGATTCTATTCAACGCTGTTCATTCATTTGCACAAGTAATGCTATATATCACTAACAATTCAATTAGACAGTCAGGTTTACACAGAGTTAAATAGTCAGAGTTTTTTTTCTTACAATTCTATTTAATATAAGTTGTTGATAACATTTTTAAACAAGCCTGAGCTTTTTTTTTTGCACATATCTAAATAGTTTCAAGTATTTTTATCTAACATGAATAATTCTATTCAACATTAATCATTTGTTTGCTGACAGTGAAGTGATTAGAAGTATTGCTATTCAAAACTATTCGATTTGCACATAGTCAAATGGCTCCAAATATTACTATATAATACCAATGATTCATTTTAGGCATACAGTTTCAAGTATCATAATTGAACACTATATAATACCAGTGATTAATTTTAGGTATACAGTTTCAAGTATTGTAATTGAACACAAAAAATTTAATTCAGAATTACTCATCCATTACCACATAGTTAAATGGTTCCAATAAAGCTATTTAACAATAACAATTCAATTGTACATAACTCATAACTCATTTGTTTACACACAGTTAAATGATCAAACAGTTCCATTTCTAACAATTCAATTTACCATAAGTCATTTGTTTGCTCACGGTTTAAGTGTCAGTTCTGTTCAACCCACAGATAGGAACCTATCAAGTGCTACCACTCCAGGCCAGATTAGACCTGGGAGGGATGGCAATGAAGGCATACTCTACATTTCCCAAAGCTCCAGCATTATTGGAACCTCACAATCAGATTGTTTAGTGTCTTATCCAGGACACTCATTGGTGTGTGTGTGTGGGGGATCTTACCCCTTTAGAGAGAAGCAGTTGGTATATTCTACTATCACAGCTGACTGAGCTTTGGGGCAGATCAGGTAATATCCATGTTTTTTACATGGCCAGCAGTATGTTGGATGTTCATTAGAAAAGAAGGAAAGAAGACTTTACATATTTGAAAAAGGCAGAATAACAAGAAATGTTTCATACAAAAAGGATATCAGAAATTAATCCTTATTTGTTTATGATTTTCTTCTTTTTTTTTTTTTTAGATAGTTTTCTTTACATTTCTAATATGGAAGTGAACAGAATGCATAGCTGGAAAGTAGAGGGTGAAAAAGGTTATTAAAATGGTGTCCAAGAAATAGTAAGCACACTGTGAAAAAAAACACGACAGAAAGTGGAGTGATGATATCAAAGAGTTTGCTAGTAAGACAGGACAGAGGCTAGTACAATCAAGGTCATTATGGAAATAATTAGGAAAGACTTTTATTTCAGCAGTGGCCATGAATTGGGGTGGTGTTGATGATAATGGAGGGGGTGTACTGTTGCTGCTGCTGCTAATGATAATGATAATAATGATTTTAAAAATACTACTTCCATTTCTTTTTTTTTTTTTTCCTTTTTTCTCTTTCTAAAACTTGTTTCAATTAGAAGAAAATATCTTCAAAGTTCTTCAGGGAAAAAAGAATGAGGAATTTGTTTTCAATATTAAATCGAAGGATTTTTTTTTCAGATCAGACAAAAGGAAGAAAGAAAAAGCTGAACAAAAAAATACTTTGTTCTTGAATTTTCCTCTTATTCAAGATAAAAAAGATTGCTTGTATTAAGATTTATAAATGCATACACACTGTCCTTGTATTGGAAGCTATTGGAATTGCTAACCTATTTTGCTTCATAATTTATCCAGTTGTTGAATAAATAGTCTGTGTATCTCCCATTGTGCCTGTGTGGAATGGTTTCATGTCTATTGATTACAAAAGCACAAATAACAATAAAGAAAAGAACATTCTTCAATGCCAATTGTTCCTTTTTACTATTTATTCAATGAATTACTATTTATTTTATGTAACAGTAACATACCAATGAAAATAGTTTGAATAGAGTATATTTCCACAGCAAATTTTCTTGCAGACATGTTTTCATTAAAGATAAAAGATGAGTTAAGCCTATAACACTTTTTGATAAGCTGCTCCTGTTATCAAATTTGAAGCCTCAATCAGGATTAAAATAGTTGAAGTACTTCTCATGGTTCATATTATACACGGGCATATAAATTAGATATCCTTTCAACTGACATTGGTCATTATCAAGAAATAAACTGTGAATACCAAGTTCAATAATGTTTATAGAATAAATCCAATATATAGGCTGTTGAACATAGGGTTTATAGAATAAATCCAATATTTTAATGTTGTTGATCATACTGTTTATAAAATTAGTCCAATATGTTAATGCTATTGATAATTGTGCTTTTAAAATAAGTCCAATATTTTAATATTGTTGATGATAGTATTTATAAAAATGCTATGATCAACAAATACTAAAATATTATGAAGTCTACACAATTTATTTCTTAACAAGGACAAGTGTTGGTTGGTTGTTTGGGTTTTATGGCATATCATCCTTTGAAGGTTATTTATTGCCAAATCCATTTTTAGACAAATAAACAGTTCTATTTCAAACACTTCAGTTAAGCTTAAGTACATAGTTCAATTGTCAAAAAGATTTCTATTTTAAGCTATTCAGTTTAGTCAAACAGTTCATATTCAAACAATTCAGTTTAGAATAAGCATAGTTTTTGTTTACACACAGTTAAATGTCAAAAGCAGTTCTATTTCAAACAATTCAGTTTAGCATAAGTACGCAGTTTAGTTCTATTTGACTCATAGATTGAACCCTATCAGGTGCTACCACTCCGGGCCAGAGTGGACCTGGGAGTGATGGTAATGAAGGAGTACTCCAGATTTACTAAAGCTCCAGCATTACTGGAAGCTCACCATCAGATTGTTTAGTATCATATCCTGGACACTCGTTGGTGGTTTTTTTTGTGCAGCCACAGAACACTTGTTGGTGAGGAAGGGTCTTACCCCTCTGCAGTGATGTAGTCGGTGTATTCTACAGCCCCAGCCAACTGAGCCAGAGGACACTCATTTGGGGAGGAGGATCTTACCTATTTGCAGATTTGCTGTCATTGTATTCTTCAGCCCCAGCCAACTGGGCCACAGGACATTTGTCGGGGTGGGGTCTTACCCCTCTGCAGAGGTGCTGTTGGTGTATTCTACTACCCCAGCCAAGTGGGCAAGACCAGTTTTAGTGTAAAGAACCTAGAATTTATACACCTCTGAAAATTATGACTATGAACATTTCTTACACAATTTTGACTCATCAAAACCAAAAACCAGAGAGACTTCATAAGAACTGTTATAACCTTGATTATTCTGTTATCTTTATGTATAAATATATAGTATATATTCAAAATATTATATTGAAGATAGTTTATGAATTTATTATATTATTATAAAGATATACATCTATCATTTTTATTACAAAAAATATATATTTATATATTATGTCTGGCATTATGTCTGTATTATTATGGAGATATAATATTTCATTAGACTTATTATTTTATTATATCATTATTTATTTATGTATCATAATAACTACTACATTATTACCATATTATTATATATTTACATATTATGTCTTCTGTATTATATTATTATGAAGATCTATTAGGTACTTATATATTATCATGTCTACAATGAAAATCATAGGTTAGCTTAGGTTTCTTTGTTTAATGGCATATCAACCTTTGTAGGTATTTAATGCCAAAGCCATTCTCCTAGAAGAACAGTAGTGGTACTATTTAACCCATAGCTGGGAGGATAAGGGGGTTCATACCTTTCCCAAGGGTATTTGTCCGAAAGTGAACATAATAGTGCGACCAGAGTTTGAACTCGCTTACTACGAATTCACAGTCCATCACTTTAACCATTATACCACGAGGACACCCCCTGAAAATGATAATGTATCTTCTAGTAATTCACCATTCTTTTTGTTTGTTTTCATATCATTAAATAATTCAAGTATGGCTTTAGTAATGGCCATCAAATTTTCTGTTCTCACTAAAAGATGTTTGTAGCTTTTGAAAATACCAAACCTTTTCAAGAGTTTGATTTGGGGTTCAATTTATGATATAAGTACAATGCTAAACTGGACTGGTACATTCTAATCAGCAAGTTGATTGAATTGAATATTTTTCTTTAACTATATAAACCAGATGAGTTGATATTTTCCCAACCAGGAATATAAGTGATGATAGTTTTTTCATATAACCTTTTTCCATTCACAAGAAAATCAAGACTTGCATTACATGAAATATCTATCAAAGAGACAGAAATATTTACCTCTTTATGACATTTATTTACATATAGGTCCTATTAGTACGTTAGGCTTGTGTTTATTATTATCTTAGGCGTGCATTTATTATTATGTTAGGCTTGCGTTTATTATTATGTTAAGCCTGTGTTTATTATTACACTTAAAAGTAGGACAGATGAATTTATAAGACTTTTTACAGAATGCCAAAAATAAATAATTGATTTTATCCTATATAGCTTCAAAAAGTATGATTCAATAAGTATATAGTTCCAATACATGATCTTTTATTAAGATCACAGGTCCCATTTTCATGTTCTTTGGGGTTTTTTTTATGTTTTTGTATGGTTTTTGTATGTTTTTCAATGTTCTTTATATGTTTTTTTATTATTTTATACATTCTTTGTCTATTTTTGGCATGTTCTTTGAGTGGTTTTATCTATTTTTCAAGGTTCTTTGTATTTTTTTTTAATGGTTTGTAAATTCTTTGTCTGCTTTTGTATATTTTTTGTATGGTTTTTGTATTCTTTTTGAGATTCTTTATATGTTTTTTAATGTCTGTTTTTGTTTTATGTTTTTTGTTTCTATTCATTACAGGCAATTTGCATAATCAACAAGCCTGGTTCAAATCCTGGATGAAGGTGTTTGTGCTTCCCTTAACTCTAATGCTCTTAGGAAAGGCATGAATCCATTTCTTTTTTCTTCAGCTATGGGTAAATAGTAGGGTAGAATGGGCTCTTCAGCCTTGGTAAGGCAACATCCAAGGAGAAGAAAACATCTTTATTCAAACCAATTTTAATCCTTTTAACCATTGAGCTTGTGTTAGATCCTGCCTCTGGCAGAGGGGTTGGGTAAATACAGGCTTTATTGGAGGGGACCAGAAGAAGAAGAAGAAGAAGAAGAAGAAAAAGAAGAAGACAGGTCGTTGCAAATGAAGGAATCCTGAATGAGGCTGATTGCATTTCACATTGCACTAATACTCTTGTGAAAGGTACTCCCTCCAATTAGTAAATAGTAAGGCAGACTGGTTTCTTTAGCCTTAGTTTGGCAACCAGTCTAGGAGAAGGAAAACTCTGAATTCAAACTTGTTAAACTCCTCTTAAAAGATTGACCTTGTGTTGCCTTCTGCTCGTGTGGAGGGGTTGGTAAACACATACATCCTTTACTAATTTTTTTTTTTGCTAAATATTTGTTTGTAATGTGAGTAATCACTTATAGTTTAAGAAGTTGGTGACAATATTATTGTTTTATTTGGTTAGTCTTTTGTTTTTAATTAGGGTTAATGTGAGGGACATATTTAACTATTATCGAATGAAAAAACTCTGAATTTAAAACCAGGTGATGAGGAGCTAGCAACTCCAATCTCTAAAAAACTTGGTGATGAGGGTCAAACAACTCCAATCTCTAAAAAACCAGGTAATGAAGGGCTAGCAACTCCAGTCTTTAAAAAACCTGGTGATGAGGGTCAAACAACTCCAATCTCTAAAAAACCAGGTAATGAAGGGCTAGCAACTCCAATCTCTAAAAAACCTGGTGATGAGGGTCAAACAACTCCAATCTCTAAAAAACCAGGTAATGAAGGGCTAGCAACTCCAGTCTTTAAAAAACCTGGTGATGAGGGTCAAACAACTCCAATCTCTAAAAAACCAGGTAATGAAGGGCTAGCAACTCCAATCTCTAAAAAACCTGGTGATGAGGGTCAAACAACTCCAATCTCTAAAAAACCAGGTAATGAAGGGCTAGCAACACCAGTCTTTAAAAACCAACTTACTACACAATTTTAATGCCATTATAGATTTGGTATATAAGTGCCTTCAAAGACACAGCACATTGATATTACATTACATAGGTCAAATTTAAGTTTTCTGTCATAACTAGCTTAAAATCCCACCAGTAGGGCAGGTTTTCAGCCATTGGTTTTATTTTTAGAATACCAAGAGGTTCTTCTTGAAATGAATCATTTAATGATTCTTTTAGACTGTTTGTCAATGTTTTAAAAAACAGTTCTCTCTTATTCTATGATTTTTTTTCTTTATCAAATTCATAAGAAAAAAAACAATAATTTCTATTATCAACACACATGATAATAATAATAATAATAATAATAATAATAATAATAATAATAATAAAATGACACACATAAACTCCTATGGGACTTTGACGTATCAATGAATCACCTAATATCGGCCAGAAGACCAGACCTTATAATAATCAACAAAAAAAAAGAGAATTTTGGAAAATTGTTGACTTTGCTCTCTCAGCTGACCACAGAATAAAACTGAAAGAACGTGAAGAGAAGGATAAGTACCTTGACCTTGATAGGGAATTAGAAAAACTATGGAACATGAAGGTGACAATTATAGCAATTGTGATAGGTACTTTTGGTACAGTAACTAAAGGTTTATTAAAGGGACTGGAGGACTTGAAAGTTGGCGGACGAGTGGAGACCATCCAAACGACAGCATTATTGAGAACAGCCAGATAACTAAGAAGAGTCCTGGAGACTTGAGGAGACTTGGTATCACTCAAACTCCAGTGAAAGACCTTCAGCTAAAACTGATGTGAAAAACTCTAATGAGTAAATAATAATAATAATAATAATTACTTACTGAAGAATTTTTACAGTATTTTCTTTCTGTGAGGCAGTTTATGAAAGCACTTAATGTACAATTTGAATTGTCGTCATCATTAATTTTAATTTGTATTTTCTTTCATATATTTTTTAGATACAAATAAAGTTGCACTAAAAATATTATGATATTTGATATTCATAATTTTTAGATACCATAATTATTTAGTTATAAAACATACTATTTTTCCTGATTTTTCAGCCCAAAAGTTGTGTGGGGGTATTATACTTGAGAATTATATACAATAATTATCTCTGTATAAGACACACTATTTTTCTGGATTTTTCAGCTAAAAAGTTGAGGGTTTGTATAATACATGAGAATTATATACCATAATTATTTGTGTATTAGACACACTATTTTTCCTGATTTTTCCACTCAAAAGTTTGGAGTGTATATTATGCACAAGAACTATATAATTAAGTTTTTTCTGACTTCATGCCTTATCATATATTCGAGACAGGATGACCGAAAGTAAGTTATGTCTATTTTTCAAACTAATGTGTTTTTGCCATTACAAAGAAATATCCCCTGGAATGTGTGTTTGTTTTTAATTTTGTTTCTCCTATTCTACACTTATTTTCACCACAAGCTTTTTTTGCAAGAACATGTCCTTGCATTTGTCCTAAATATAAAGTCAATTTTGTGAATCAAAATATTATGTAAACTATGTAACTTCTTATTTTTAGTCAGTATGATGTGATAAAAAGTTGAACAAATACTAAATTTTGGTTAAATTAACCTGCTACAAATTTTAAAAAATCGGGGCATATTATACTTGAGAAGTGCCCGTGGTGTAATGGTTATCGTCGCAGGAATTGGACACGGCGACACGAGTCCAAATCCTAGACTGATTGCATTTCACATAGCACTAATACCTTTGGGAAAGGTATGAATCCAATTATTCTCCGTCCAGCTATGAGTAAACAGTAGGGCAGACTAGGTTCTTCAGCCTTGGTGAGGCAACTAGTCTAGGAGAAGGAAAAACTCTGAATTGAAACCTGTTAAACTCCGCTTAAAAAATTGACCTTGTGTCATATCCTGCCAGAGCGGAGGGGTTGGGTAAATATGATATTATACATGAGAACTGCTCTTGTAACTTAATAAATCAGCTGGCATAGAAAACTAGGTTCCTTAATGAAAAAAAGGGGATATGAATTCAAGTCTTACTGAGAGTTCATCCTTGATTATTTTCTCTGATATCCACTGTCCTTAGCTGTTGTGAATTTAGATTAAAAAAAGGCAACTAAAATTAAAAAGACAAAAGATTATACATATCAAAATAAATATCATTAAATTGTAATTGGCATGTTTAGAATGGTCTCCAAAGGTTTGGAAATGGGGTTGGGAGAGGGAGAAATTGGAGGACTAAATAAAACCATTAAAACCATGACACTATTGAGATCAGCCAGAATACTGAGAAGAGACCTAAATACCTGAGGAGACTTGCTGTTTCTCAGACTTCACTGAAAGACCATTCGCTTACACTGATGTAAAAAAAACTTACAAGGATCAAAATGATAATAATGATAATTATGCTAATAATAATAATAAGGTATTACATCCTAGAGACGACATTGACAGACAGTATGCATCAAGAAAAGAGGGAGGAAGAGGATTTGCCAGCATTGAAGACAGCGTTGACACATCGATACAACAACTCAAAGAGTACATAGAAAAAGACAAAGGAGGACTGATTACAGCCATCAGAAATGATACTGATAACACGATGGACAGCAGAATGAAAATAACTAGGAAACAAAAATGGGAAAGAAAACAACTCTATGGGTGTTTTAAATGACTAATAAGCAACATCTCACATGAGAAAACCTGGACCTGGATAAGAAAAGGAAACTTTAAGAGAGAAATAGAATCTCTCCTTATAGCAGCACAAAACAATGCCATAAGAACCAATCATATCAAAGCAAGAATAGATAAGACACAACAAAATCGCAAATGTAGGCTATACGTTAACAGAGATGAAACCATCAATCACATAATAAGCAAATGCAGCAATTTAGCATGGAAGGAGTATAAGACTAGATACGACTTGGTGGGCAAGGTGATCCACTTGGAGATGTGCAGAAAATTTTAATTTGACCATACGAACAAATGATATATGCACAACCCAGCATCTATCCTAGAAAAGGACACACATAAACTCCAATGGGATTTTGACATACAGATGAATCACTTAATCTCGGCCAGAAGACCAGAACTTATAATAATCAACAAAAAAAAAGAGAATTTGCAAAATTCTCAATTTTGCTGTCCCAGCTGACCACAGAATAAAATTGAAAGAATGTGGAAAGAAGGATAAGTACGAGGATCATTAAATAAGTTTCCAGACTTTTTTTGTATGGGCACTTTTATTGATAACACACACATAAAACTCAAGTCACCTTTGAAGTAATCTCCTCTGGCTGCAATGCACTTGTTGAACCGTTCCAACAACATCTGGAAGGCCCTATGGAAGTCCTCTTGTGTGAGTGTGTCAATGACCTTCATCACAGCCTCTTTTATCTCCTCAATTGTCTCATAACGACAGCCTCTGAGCTTAGGGAATAACTAAAAATAACAGGGAGCAATGTCTGGACTATAGGGAGACTGAGGAACTGTCTAGATGCCCATCTTGGTCAAATAGTCTGTGACAAGGATGGAGTTGTGGACTGGTGCATTGTCCTGGTGGAAATGCCACTGAGCCGATTTCAAGAGTCCTGGCCTCTTCCCTTGGAATCTCTTCCTGAACTCTCTTAAAACCTCAACATAGTAACCCTAACCCTAACCCTTTGGGCAATCAACTCTGGTCTATTGACTTCCTTACTCCTGCCATACCTCTCATTATCCCTCACAGACTCTGTGCCTTCCTTGAATCTCTTATGCCACTCAAAAACTGATGCTCAATTCATGCAAGATGGTCGAAAAGCAATCTGAAGCATTCCATACGTTTCTGTGGCATTTTTTCCAAGTTTAAAACAGAATTTTATTGCATATCATTCTTCTAAAGTGTCCTTACATCCAGATAGCATTTTTGAAATTCACCAGCTGTGACAATCAGACTTTAGTAGGGTGTATTCCAATTGCAGCTGTAGCTGTTCATTTGAAGCTGATATCATAAAAATTGGTCAGTCATCTCATAAGATGTATAGCAATAACATACTATATTTTCAAGAGTCTACATCAATTTTAAATGGCTGTACAAAAAAAGCCTGGAAACTTATTGAATACACCACATACCTCGACCTTGCTAGGGAATGGAAAAAACTATGGAACATGAAGGTGACAATTATACCAATTGTGATTGGTGCTTTTGGTACAGTCACCAAAGGATTATTAAAGGGACTAGAGGACTTGGAAGTTGGCGGACCATCCAAATGACAGCATTATTGAGAACGGCCAGAATACTGAGAAGTGTCCTTGAGACTTGAGGAAACTTGCTGTCACTCAAACTCCAGTGAAAGACCATCAGCTAAAACTGATGTGAAAAACTCTAAAGGAGTAAATAATAATAATAATAATAATAATAATAATAATAATAATAATAATAATAATAATAAGAAGAAGAAGAAGAAGAAGAAGAAGAAGAAGAAGAAGAAGAAGAAGAAGAAGAAGACACAAAAAAGAGCAAAGAAAACTGATTTCAGCAGCCAACAACTGCAATATCAACTGAATTAGCTTAGGCACAAACAGGGATATAAACAAAAATCTTGAAAGCAAAAATTTGAAGGAGAACAACTGTCTGGATACTTCAAGCATTAAACTCGTGGCTCATGCAATGACCTGGATATAGCAACAAAGGAGATGCCTCAAGAAAGGAACTGAATCTCTATTAATAGCAAATTATGTGAACTCAATCTGACCATCTATACAGTACACAATGGAAAAAGAACTAGACAACTGGTTATCCTTCCTAGATGTACTGATAACTCACTCAGATCAAGGATGCAGGTCATCTGTGTATCAAAAGCCAATCTTTACCCACTGGACAGTACCTTCACTTCAACTCCCACCATCCATATAATGTAAAGAAAGGAATCATTTGTTACCAACAACTTCAAGCAAAACCCATTAACAGTGACAGTGATGTGTATCAAGTAACAACATCTATCCAATAGCCAGTCCTTCTTGTCTGTATATGTCAGACCCTATCCCTAAGTAGGTCATTTCAACAATCATGTATGCCTCTATTTTACAATTTTCAAACTGAGACAACTGCTTAAAAGTCATTAGCAAAAGACTAATCACAGATTAGATTATGAAATCAAGGGAAAAATGTATTAGAAATTTCTTTCTTTTTTTTTTGGTATTTCTAAGAATTAAAAATTAAAGATTTTAATTTTCTTTATTTAAAATTCTTTAGTTCAAAATTTTAATTTTCTTTATTCAAAATTATCTTATATTTAAAGGTATTCGATAAAAAGTTATTCCCATAATTTTTTATATTCATAACTTTTACGATGATGAACACAAACTTCAAAAATGAATAATAAAAAATGAACGTCAACTTTAAGACAGTTCAATTCTCTATTATAATTAATGAATTTACTTTCTTTTGACAAAGATTTCAGCTATTTTATGAAAAACTTAAAAACAATTTCTTTAAATCATATTTTTAAATTAGAGTGTGAAAGAAATTTAAATGTATGTGGTTGTACCTAACACTGTATTTAAAATCATTTTAAATTTAGAATTTAAAAGTTTTTCCTATTTAAAATTATTTTCTATTTAAAGTTGTTCTATAAAAAGTTTCCATAAAAAGCAGTTTTGATGAAAAGTCATTTGATGAAATGTTTTGCAATGGGAAAATTTACAAATTTGTCTCATTTGTCAATTCACAGCAAATGACTTTATGAAGAAGTATCTCTATTCTATGGAAATAATATGGTAGATAAGGGAAATCTTTATTTTTACTGTAATCAGGGAGCTTGTTATTCTATAATTTAGTCACAGGTTTATTCTAACAAGTTAAATCCCACCATTGCCTATAGGTTATAAAATGGATCCTTAAATGATTCAAGATTGCTTTTAAGATAACCTTTAGAAACTAGGGATTGCTGAAACAGGTATAATATAATTCTTTCAGTTGTTATACTCAGAAAAATATTCATTTGTGATTTGGAGTTAAAATTGAGATTGCATTTAAATGTAAACTATAGATTCAGTTGATCCTTTAAGAAGAGGATTCATCAGTATTAAAAATATATATGCTGAATAGTTTTATACCGAGGTACCTATAGAG
Organism: Sepioteuthis lessoniana; assembly: GCA_963585895.1. Classification (NCBI taxonomy): domain Eukaryota; kingdom Metazoa; phylum Mollusca; class Cephalopoda; order Myopsida; family Loliginidae; genus Sepioteuthis; species Sepioteuthis lessoniana. The sequence continues at coordinate 48,643,967 of OY757937.1, read as the reverse complement.
GCAAACCGGTCACTTGTACTTTGCTGGATAAAGCTTTCTTATGAAAGACCCAGGTTTTGAAAGTTGGGACCAAGAATATGCATAATGTATCCCCTGCAGAGAGGTAAGACCCTCTCAAAAATGGTTTCCTGGGTATAACACTAATCAGCATTTGATGGTGAGGCTCCAGTTCTGGAACTTTCTTACCAAGGACCAAGGGTTTTGAAAGTTGTGACTGTACCATATTCGCAATTAACACTATGTGCGAAATGGACATATAATGTTCATTACTATAGAATATATAATGAACATAGGAATCTTGGAATTCGAAAACACGTAAAGACTTCTTGTTCTGGTACAAAACCTTTTCATTAACTTTGAGTTAAAGGTTTCGATGTAAGGAGGAGAGACACAATCTTCTATGCTGTCTTATTCATTTGGTCCCCAACTCGAGCAGCCCCCATAGGGCGCACATTCGCCTCGCGTCTACGAGCTCCAAAATCGATCCTTCTCGTTTGGCATCTAGTACCCGACTCTTTCTCTCTTCAAATTCTCACACAAACCTCCGCGTGCTTCTGGTGCATGACGTCACCCGCACCCTGTCACCTCGGTTTGTTTCGGAAATCCCAGGTCGAGTCATACCAAAGACTCAAAAAATGGTACATGATGCCTCCTTGCTTGACACTCAGCATTATAAGGTACGGATCAAGGGTAAAGTAGAGCAATCCAGGGAAGGAGTAGCGCCGTCCCCTACACCTTGGTGTAGTAGCTATCAAAAAGGGAGCCTTCGAGTTACCCTCGACTATGGATTGCTCTACTTTACCCTTGATCTGTACCTTATAATGCTGAGTGCTAAGCAAGGAGGCATCAAGTACCATTTTTTGAGTCTTTGGTATGACTCGACCTGGGATTGAACCCAGGTCTTCCGTGCCATTGGCGAACACTCTAATCACAGATTATTACCCTCATCTTCATGTTTTAGTGTGTTGTAAATGTAGCTTTAATTATATGCTTTAAGTAAAAGGTGAAATGAATTGTTCATAAAATGGCTGATAATGTAGCCGATTTGGTCAGCTGTATCTTGGTGTGAAGTAATAATGTGATATATTGATTAAGAAGAAAATAAAAGCTTCGCTCAACTCCTCAAAACTATAAGCCTAGAATTCTAGGCCGAGTATTATTTTTTGCCCAGTCAGCTGGGGCTTTTGAATACACAGACTGCTTCTTTGCAGAGGGGTTAGACCGCACCCCCAATGAGAGTCCTGGATATGACACTAAGCGATCTGATGGTGAAGCTCCAGTGATGCTGGAGCTTTGGAGAATGTGGAGTACCCCGTCATTGCCATTGCTCCCAGGTCTACTCTGGCCTGGAATGGTAGCACCTGATAGGGCCTTATCTATGGGTTAAATATAACTGTGTACTTATGCTAAACTGAATAGTTTGAATTAAAACTGTTTGACTAAACTGAATTGCTTGAAATAGAAATGTTTTTGACAAATAAACTTTGTACTTACATTTAAATTGCATGCTTATGCTAAACTGAATTGTCTGAAATGGAACTGTTTTTGACATTGAAACTCTACTTATACTAAACTGATCTGTTTAATATAGAACTGCTTTGAAATTTATCTGTGTGTAAACAAAATCTGTACTTATACTAAACTAAATTAGCTGAATTAGAACTGTTTGACTTAACTGAATAGCTTGAAATAGAAATGTTTTTGACAATTAATCTATGTACTCATATTAAACTGAATTGTTTGAAATAGAACTGATTATTTGCATAAAAGTGGATTTGACATTAAATAAAACCCAACCAACCCCAACACCGAGTATTATTTTACTATATACAATAAAATCAGTTATAGTTGCACATGTCATAGCAGTTATAACCATAGGAAATGAACTTGAATAAACAAGTTTAAATCCTAGAAAAGGATGTTTGCATTTCACTTTACACAAATGCATGAACCTATCTCAATTTCAATGAATTGGCCTATGAATTGTGTCCCATCAACTCAACTGGCTATTCTGATGCACTGATAGGTTCATGGGCTAGCTGGTTCTGTATCACTTATATTCCAAACCAAAGAGACCCCTATTGAACTCAGTAATGATGGTGAACTGCCCTTCTCGTCCCTCCATTCAAACAGTTTCTGGAGGACTGGGCTGTAAAGCACAGACTATCTCTGTAGATCCAACGGTCAGACAGAGCTCACTGTCAAGACAGCTAAAAGCATAGTAAATGGAAAGACACAGGAATTGGGTTCTGAATTGGCTGCTAGTCTCTAAGTGTATATGTTAGTGTATAAATATCCAGCTTCAATCTAATATCAATACAGCTTGCTCCTTTGACCCACAGGACACTAGTTGGAACCCCACTGTGATGCTGAGTATCATATTGCTTCTACTATATCAGGGGGTTTACTTCTACAGTTTCACCTAATCAAGTTCTTTAGCCTTAGTAAAGGAACTAGTCAAAGAGAATTCAAAACCTAAGAAGTGTTGTCAGTGAATCTATGGCACTCAGGTGAACTTTTTCTTCTATTATCAGCTCATCCAAATAGTGCAGCTGGTAAAACAAAGGCCTTTATTACTATAAACAAATTCAGAGAATTTCCCATGGTATAATGAATAAAGTACTGGACTGCAACCATAAAGTAATCTAGTTTGAACTCCAGTCATGCTATTACATTCACTGTTGTACTAAAGCCCTTGGGGAAAGTATTTAGTCTCCTTTTCCTCCAACTATGGATTAAATAGTATCACTGCTATTCTTCTACAAGGATGGTTTTGGAATTAAATAACCCATAAAGGTTGATATGCCATTAAACAAAGAAACCAAACCAACCAAACATATAAACAAATTCTTGAACTGCTGGACACTCATACAACATCCATAAAGGAAGAGACATTTTTTTCAATAAGCCTGATGTTTCAGGCTGAGCACTATTTTCTTATACGCCGTAAGCGTAATATTTCATGTTGAGTCATATTTTACAAACAACTGTAAGCCTACTCTCACTGATATTACTACTAATAATAATAACAATAATAAAATCTTCACAAATCAACCATTTGCATTCTAATGAATAACTAGAATTTATATATGGGCAAAGTAGGCTGCAACCCAGGCCTTCATAGTCCAGGGGTCCCTGTACTATAGCATTAAAACAAATTCACAAAAGCATTAATGAATGTAAAAATTGAAATAACATGGGTTTGGTTTGGTTTAGTTTGGTTTGGTTTGGTTTGGTTTGGTAGATTATGTATAGTTGGTCGTATCAGTGATAGGTTCCTGGCATTGCAGTAGATCTATCTGGACAGTTTATATGTGTTTCTCACCTACTCCCCCGAGACCCATTTGCATGTCTTGTGCAGCTGTGGCCAGCGGTGCTCTTGGTCAGATGTCCCCGATTACTACTCTTCCACTCCTTCACAGGTTATTAATACCAACTGCATTTTTATACATATAAACAGTTCTATTTCAAATAATTCAGTTTAGCATAAGTAAACAGTTTCAGTGTCAAAAACAGTTCTATTTCAAACGATTCCGTTTAGCATAAGTACTCAGTTTCAAAGTCAAACAACATTTCTTTTTTAAATAATTCAGTTTTTAACTATGCGTAAACAAATGATTGATGTTTAATTGACTAACTCTGTGTAAGCAAAAAGCCGCACTTATGCTAAACTGAATTGTTTGAAATAGAACTGTTTGATCATTTGACTGTGTGTAAAACCATTTAGCTGTGTGAAAAAAATGAGCCCAGGTTCGTTTAAAAATGCTATCCAATAATTGCGTCAAGAAATCATATATTTAATGCATATGTATAAAAAGGATTTGATATACAATGGTTGGTATGTCATAAAACCAAACCAAACCACATTGACTGTTGTTGGTTGGTTTGATTTTATAGCATATCAACCTTTGTAAGTTATTTAATGTCCAATCCATTTTTATACAAATAGTCAGTTCTATTTAAAAAAATTCAGTTTAGCATGAGTACACAGATTTATTATCTAAAACATTTCTATTTCGAGCTATTCAGTTTTGTCAAACAGTTTTAATTCAAACAATTCAGTTTAGTATAAGTATAGATTTTGTCCGCACAAAGATAAATGTCAAAATAGTTCTATTTCAAACAATTCAGTTTAGCATAAGTATGCAGTTTCAATATCCAAACAGTTCTATTTCAACCAATTCAGTTTAGCATAAGTACAGTTTCAATGTCAAAAACAGTTCTATTTTAAACAATTCAGTTCAGCATAAGTATGCAGTTTCGATGTCAAAACAGTTCTATTTCAAGCAGTTCAGTTTAGGATAAATACACAGTTTAATTGTCAAAAATATTTCTATTTCAAGTTATTTAGTTTACTCAAATAGTTCTACTTCAAACAATTTAATTTTGCATAAGTACACAGTTTAGTTCTATTTAATCTATAGATAGGACCCTTATCAGGGGCAAACACGCCAGGCCAGAGTGGACCTGGGAGTAATGGCAATGAAGGGTACTCCACATTTCCCAAAGCTCTAGTATTACTGGAACCTCTCCATCAGATTGTTTAGTTTCATATCCAGGACACTAGTTGAGGGTGGGTTGTCTTACCCCTCTGCATAGAAGCATTTGGTGTATTCTACAGCCCCAGCCAAAAAATAAGTAAGACCATTTTCAAATTCTCAGTTTCTAATGTTTTGCTGCTTATGAAAAGTTCTAGAAATCAAAACAAATGAAAATCTGTTGATGCCAAAATCTGTTGTGTACAGAAGGATGTGGAAGAAGCTTCCATCTTAATTATTTTTTCTTTCTTTGGGTCTGTTAGGCTGCAGTACTATTTAACCCAGAGCTGGGGTGAATAAAGGGATTCATACCTTTTTCAAAGGGCATCTGTCCAAATGGGAGCATAATAGCACAACCGGAGTTTGAACTCCCTTATGAGGTTGCAGCTCAGCACATTAGCCACAAGGCCATGGGAGCTCTACCAACCAGATTACAGTGAGATATTTATTAGAGCAATACACATAAAATGATCTAAAAGAAAAGGCATTGTTTAATCCAATAAGCCATATACAAATTTGAGGGGTTTGGGTTTATGGTAAGTTAAGTTTTTATCTAACATAAACTGTGTCGTACAAGTCAACTTTTTAAGCCTGAAAAAAATCTCTTCAAAAGTTGCTGTAAACTTATGTGACAGAGCTGAATTCAAACCTTTATTACTGAGTAGTCAACTCGAGGAAAAGTACTTTTAACAATTGATATAGACCACTTACCGTAATTCCAGCAGACTGCCACAAATATTTCTCACTTAAACTTGTATTTGGTGAACATATTTAACAAATTGACACAGAATTAAGATAGAATAATAAAACTAATATTATTACATTAATGCTATATCGCAAACCATTTCCAACAGCTGAGGCACTGACAGTGAACACTAACTGGAGCATCATAGCACATAAGTAGCCCATCAGACAACTATGATATGTTGTTCATCTGCACAAATTTATGATATTATCTGAGATTCTGAATTCTTATCCTCATTTAGGCCAACTGGGCAAGTTTACCAGTAGCCTGCTGTATGTATGTATGTATGTGGATCATCCTAGAGAGATTGGTCTAACCCAACTAAAAATCTTGTAGTCTTCTACACTGCAAATTATGGTAGGTATTACTGAAATCTTCATTATGCTTGTATCTAACCATAACCAAGACAGCAGATATTTGGAGTCACCTGTGGTATAATGATTATCATCAGAAGAAATGGACATAGCGATCCGAGTTCAAATCCTGGACGAGACTTTGTATTTAACATGGCTCTAATATCCTCCGAAAAGGTATGCATCCAACTACTCTCCTTCCAGCAGTAGATAAATTGTAGAACAAATTGGACACTTTGACTCAGTATGGCAACCAGTTTAGGAGAAGGAAAATTGAATTCAAACCTGTAAAATTTCATTTAAAAAATTGACATTGTGCCATATACTGCCCATGAGGAAAGGTTGGTGAACACATATATCAAAATATCTATTAGAGCAATACACTTAGAATAATCTAACCTAGAGAATAAAGCAGTTTCCTGATCAATTTGTAATGGAATAATAATTTGCAGTGGTCTCTGTTTTTATAGAATGTTATTTTTTTTCTATTATTCAATTTTTTGATATAACAATGACGATGAAATATTAATCAGAACCATTGACTCCATCCTAAATAGAAGTATCAATATCATCATGAACTGATATAGTGAGTAAGTAAAGTTGGCGACCATAGTCGAGGATGACCCAAAGGCTCCCTTTTCGATAACTACTACACCAAGGTGTAGGGGAGGGCACTACTCCTTTCCCTGGGTTACTCCACTTTACCCTTGATCCTTACCTTATAATGCTGAGTGTTAAACAAGGTAGCATGAAGTACCATTTTTTGAGTCTTTGGTATGACTCGACCTGGGATTGAACCCAGTTCTCCGGGCCATTGGCGAACACTCAAACCAAGACCATCAGGTTGCTTGATAATATTCTTAGCGTGTTAATTTCTCAGGATAATTTACATTGAATTCAGGTTTTGATCCTGAAACTTGTTCATACTTAATTGTCCAATTTGCTGAAAGTTACAGCATCAGAGAGGAGACAGACAACACATTCAACTTGGCAGGAAAACTGCAACAATCAGAGTGAAGCTGGTGTGGCTTTTGTGGTCAGGAATGGTCTTCTGCCAAATATGACTGAGGGTCCAAGACCATCGGTTTGGTTTGGCTTTATTCACCATTGTAGGTGATTTAATGTCAAATCCATTTTTATACATATAAACAGTTCTATTTCAAACAATTCAGTTTAGCACAAGTACACAGTTAAAATGTCAAAAACAGTTCTATTTCAAACTATTCAGTTTAGTCAACAAAGTTAAATGGTTCCAAGTATTGCTATTTCAAACAATTCAGTTTAGCATAAGCGCAGTTTTCTTCTATTTGATCCATAGATAGGACCTTATCAGGTGCTACCACTCCAAGCCAAAGTGGACCTGGAAGTGATGGCAATAAAAGGGTACTCCACATTCCCCAAAGTTCCAGCATTACTGGAGCTTCACCATCAGATTGTTTAGAGTCATATCTAGAACACTCATTGGTGGGGTTTTACCCCTCTACAGGGATGCAGTCTGTGTATTCTACAGCCACAGCCAACTAGTGACACTCATCACAGTAAGGTTTGCTTCAGTCAACAGTAGATATTGTACCCTTATTACTGTTTATGCCTTGACTGTAACCATCAGCCCAGAAAAAATAACCCAGCTATGGGTTAAATAGTACCACTACTATCCTTCTAGGAGAATGGCTTTGGCATTGAATAACCTACAATGGTTGATATGCCATTAATCAAAGAAACCAAACCAAACCAAACCAAAGCTCCAGCATCCTCACCACCAAATTGCCATTGTGTCATATTCAGGACACTCATGGGGGGAGTCTTACCTCTCTACAGAGAAGCAGACGGTGTATTCTACAGCCTCAGCTGAGAGGGGAATTAATGCCAAAGGTATCCTAACAGAATGTATGTGGTTTGAAAGCTGCACAGACGATAGTGTAACATAGAATATATGCTGTATGAGTTTGGACTGGACCATAATGCCACAGAAGCAGCCAAAAATATTTGTAATATGAAAGGTGAAGAAGACACAGTTGATCACAACACAGTAACCAGATGGTTAAAGAAATTTTGCTAGGGTTGCAAGACCCTCAACCATCTTGTGGATTCTGAGGCCATAAAGGTATAACCAGCAAAGAAGACTCCAAGAGTATCAGGAGCACTCAGCATCTAGTCTGGTGTGGTTCATCATCTTTACAACTTTAGTGAAAGCCTGTGGAAATAACAAATTGTGCCTCATGTTACCAAAATATTGCAAAACTTTTGACTCACTCTAGTATTAAAAAATCACCTTCATTTTCTTCTTTTTTTTTTCAAGGCAACAATACAAATGAATTTGAATTGTTTATTATTGTCTTCTGTGGAAATGTTAATCAGTTCGTAAAAGATTTTTTTAAAACTGCATTTGACAAGAAGAGATAAGAATTTTGCTTTTATGTTAGACACTTTCTGGTTAGAAAGTGTTTAATTGCTGGCATAAAAAATTGTAATAAGATATCTTGTTGATTTTTGTTTGTTTCTGACAAGTAATCTGACCAGTTAATCACATGATTTAGAATCACAGGAGTGTGGGAGAACTGTACTGTTCATTTCCCTATCTATCTAACTATCTATCTGTTTGGTTTGGTTTCTTTGTTTAATAGCATATCAACCTTTGTAGGTTATTTAATGCCTAAGCCATTCTCCTAGAAGAATAGTAGTGGTACTATTTAACCCATACCTGGGAGGATAAGGGGTTTCATACCTTTCCCAAGGGTATTTGCCTGAAAGTGAACGTAATAGCGTGACTGGAGTATGAACTCACTTACGACGATTCCGCAGTCCATTATCTATATGTATATATATAAAAATATATATACACAATTTATGAGTGTATATATCAATATTTATATATATATACATATATATAGGCTTGCCCAGTCAGCTGGCACTGTAGAATACACAGATGTTAAAAACAGTTCTATTTCGAGCAATTCAGTTCAGCACTAGTACGCAGTTCCAATGTCGAAACAGTTCTATTTTAAACAATTCATTTTAGCATAAATACGCAGTTTAAATGCAAAAATCAGTATAGTGAAAGAAGCACCCCAACGAGTGTCCTGTATATGACATAAAACAATCTGATGGTGAGGTTTCCAGTAATGCTGGGGAATGTGGAGTACCCCTTCATTGTCATCACTCCCAGGTCTACTCTGGTTCAGAGTGGTGGCACCTAAAAGGGTCCTATCTATGGGTCAAATAAAACTAAACTGTGTTCTTATTCTAAACTTCATCATCATCATCATGTCGTGCCGCCAGCACAGATATCCCTGACACTCTCTCACCACTTCTCCCTATTATTCATCTCCTCTGGCAGGTCTTCAGGGTTACATCCTGTATCCTCACATAGCTGCTGTATGTAAGTTCGAGCTGGTCATCCTGCTTTTGCTTGGTCATATGTGGGGGTCCATAGGAGTACATCACTTATGAGTTAATCCTTGCTTCTCCAGCAGTGTCCTGTGTGTCTGGTTCATCTAACTTGTATAGTTTTCGTGATGGGAGACAAGTGGCCGTATAGTTGGTGTCTTGTGGGGTGTTGTCACCAGGACTTGTTCAATATTGCTCTAAACATTCTTATGTAATTGCCGTCTAGTTTCTTCTCCAACCGTTTATTGCTTGAAATAGAACTGTTTTGACATTTAAACTGCATATTTCATTTAAACTGCATGTTTATGCAAAACTGAATTGCTTAAAATAGAACTGTTTTTGTATGCTAAACTGAATTGTTTGAAATAAAACTGTTTTTGACATTGAAAATGTAATTATGCTAAACCAAACTGTTTGAAATAGAGCAGTTTTGACATTTAACTATATGTAACCAAAAAACTATTCTTATGCTAAACTGAGTTGTTTGAAATAAAACTGTTTTTGACTAAACTGAATAGCTTGAAGTAGAAATGTTAATCATTCAACTGAACTTATACTAAACTGAATTGTTTGAAATAGAATTGTTTTTTGTATTAAAATTGATTTGGCATTAAATAACCTTCAAAGGTTGATATGCCTTTAAACCCAAACAAAGAAAGAAAGATATATATAGGCAACCATGGTGTTAAGGTTGCCATCATGAGAAATAGACTCATCCAGGATTTGAACTCAGGCTGCTGTGTCTGTTTGCTTCTAACATAGTGCCAATACCCTTGGGAATGGTATGCATCCAACTACTCTCTCTCTCAATCTATGAGCAAAAATCAACCTGGTTTTGATTCCAACTTGAAGCATCTTGCATGTCTAGCCACACTGAAGAGTTGTAATACAATGAAACAGTCTATCTGTGGATGACAATATATATGCTTCCCTCTGTGGGTTGAGCACTTGAGTGAAGAATTGCAAGTTACCACATACATGTAAAATGCAATGCTCTTCTTATGAATTGAACACTCTGGTAGCCGCTAAACATAAATGTGAATAAATAGAGTAAAGTTGGCGACCGTAGTCAAGGGCGACCAGACGGCTCCCTTTTCAATAGCTACTACACCAAGGTGTAGGGGAGGGTGCAACTCCTTTCCCTGGATTACTCCACTTTGCCCTTGATACATACCTGAGTGCAAAGCAAGGAGGTATCAAGTACCATTTTTAAAGTCTTTGGTATGACGTGACCTGGGATTGAACCTGGGTCTCCCAGATCATTGGCGAACACTCTACCCACTAGGCTAATGAGCCAGTTTAACTCCTTTGCTTATACTGAGATGACAATAGCTCAGAGGTAAGATATCCGACTGACATAAAATCAGCTGATTTTCACTTCCAGCTTAAAGTATCTCGCATGTCTTGCCACACTGAAGAGTTGTGAAGCAATGAAACAGTCTGTGGATGACAATATATATATATATTATGTAGTCTGCTACTGTAAGATTATTGACCATATTGATATCTAATATCTCTAATAAAATAAAATGAGAATTATTTCAAGCTGAAGTCATATTGGTACTATTCTATGGCTGCATCACTTAGACTTTAATGAAACACTTGAGGAAAAAAACTTGATTGGAACTACACAAGAAAACTGTTAGCTGTTTTGAACAAATCTTTGAAGCAGCACCCCACAAAACAGCAGCTGTACAACCATTAAATTCTCATTTCATAAACTATCCAAGAAAAGAGAATAAAACATACACTAGGATAAACTCATTAGCGGCACTCTCCAATGAATTCCTACCCCTGGACACACTAGTGTTGGCCAACCAGAAATAACTCACATTCATCAGCTCTATATAAACACTGGGTGCTGTTAAGATGACTTACTGAGTGTGATAGCTGATAAGGACAGATGGCAAGAAAGAGTCAGTGAAATCCATGATGTCAGCACACCTTGATGATGATGATGTTGATGATATATATATATATATATATATATATATATATATATATATATATATATAATCCCCACTTGTACATGAAATATGTTCATTGCATATCCTGCAGAAAGGTAAGACAGTACCCCCAAAAGTGTGTGCTAGGTATGACATTTGGTGACGAAGCTCTAATTCTGGTGGTTTGCCATTCCCACTACTCCCAGATCCACTCTGAACCAGCAAGGGTCCAATTCATTGATTGACTAAATTTGCTTGTGGTCACGAAGGTTTTAATGCTTTAAGATTATGTCGAAGAAAGTTTTTAGACCATACATAATTAAAGACCACAGTTGTTAAATTGAATTTGGCATAAAATAACCCCAGGGTTGACATATCAAGAAACTAATCAACCAACCAACCAATGTATATATATATATATACTTGTGCATATGTTGGTCTTGTATATAGACCAATTTTTGATTTATGGTCACAAAATTTTTTCTATCTTTTGTCTTTAAAGGAAAGAAACTGTTCTATTCCTTCTGAATTTCAAACTTATTAATCATGAAGATATTATATATATATATATATATATATATATATATATATATATATATTACTTTTTTTTTTACTCATCATAAAAACCAACAAGAAGAGAAAATTATCTGCTCTGTGGATTTTATTTACATTGAGCTTTTTACCAGGATTATTTAAATTTAATATTTTATTGGTCCTGATTGGAGTTATTCTATACTCTTGATTTACTGGATTGAATAATATCTTATATATATATATATATATATATATATAAACTGGGTTCAATCCCAGGTCGAGTCATACCAAAGACTTTAAAAATGGAACTTGATACCACCTTGCTTAACACTCAGCATTATAAGGTACGGTTCAAGGGTAAAGTGGAGCAATCCAGGGAATGGAGTAGCGCCCTCCCCTACACCTTGGTGTAGTAGCTATCGAAAAGGGAGCCTTCGGGTCACCCTCGACTATGGTCGCTAACTTATATATATATATGTTAAAAAGATGTACACCTAAAATTTCTTCACATACATTGAGAATGTCCATGGTAAGTCAGCTGGGTTTTGGTCTTCACTTGAAGCATTTTGCAGATCAAGGCACACTTAAGAGTTATGATGCAACAAAATAGTTTTTCTGTGGATTACAATATATGCACCCCACTGTGGGTTGAGCACTTGTGTGGAGAATTTGCTGAAATGCATAGCTCTTCTCATGAATATGTAAAAAATGTATACGTAAAAAATTCCTTCGCTTACACTGAGAATGTTGATGGCTCTAAGGTAAGATATCTAACTGACATAAAGTCAGCTGGGTTTTGATCTTTGCTGAAAGCATCTTACAGGGTCTAGCAACACTGAAGAGTTGTGATACAATGAAAGTTTGTCTGTGGATGACAATACAGATAGATAGCTAGATAGATATATTACTATATTTATTAAATATGTAATTATTCATAATAACATTATACATAATATATACTACTTGCTATTTTTTACATCAGCTTATGTACTATAATATATCATATACTTATACACGATAATATATCATATACTTATATACTATAATATATCACTACTTGCTATTTTTTACATCAGGTTTAATGGGTGGTTTTTTAGGACTCTTCTGAGTATCCTAGCCAATTTTAACAATGCTGTGGTCTATGTGGTTTCAGTTCTTTCATTGATTTCCAGTTCTTCCTGTCTCCTTACTAAGTGCATCAACTATGATTGGTATCATTATTACCTTCATGTTCCACCACTTTTTCGGCTCTCTGGCAAAATCCAAGTAATTGTCAATTTTTTACTTTCTTTCATTTTTACATCGTTCTCCACTGGAACAGCAAAATCTACAAGAAGACAAGTTCTTTTTTCTTGTTAATTTATGTTAGGGTTTCTGGCCATCATTGGGTGATCTGTTTGTATCTATTATTAATATTATTATTATTTAATTTTCAGTTTTATTTTTGGTTTCTTATAATCCTTCACTGGGTCTTTAACCAAGACCCACTATGAGGGAGGATATTGATTGTATATATTCTATGTATGTATATGTTTGCTGCCTTTTTTGGGTGATGATTTTCAGTCACATTGATTGTACTCTCCTAAGGATTATTATTATTATCATTGAGCCTAGTCAGCTGGGGCTATAGAATACACTGACTGCAGCTCTTCAGGTGGGTAAGATTCCTCTCACACAAATTTTCTGGCTATGATATTGAACAATCTGATGGCAAGGGGAATGTTAAGTACCCCTTCAATGCCATTGCTCCCAAGTCCACTCTGACCCAGAGTGGTAGCACCTGACAGGGTCTTAACTATGGGTCAAGTAGAACTGTTTAACATTTAAACTGTGTGCAAACAAATGAGTTAGGTTAAATCAAATTGTTGAAAATAGAATTCTTTGACCATTTAACTGTGTGTGAACAAATAACAATTTTATTGAATTGCCACTGATACATAGCAATAACAATGTAACTGTGCGCTAACAAACGAGTAACGTTGAATAGAAATATTAGTGTTGGTAAGCAATTCTTGAAACTCTTTAACTGTTTTTTATCATTAAGGGTTTTTGGACTATTGTCTTTATCTTTATTGTTATTTCCACTATGTTCGGCCAATATGTCCTCCGGCCTTCTTCAGGTGTTTGTCAAAATTGGGAACCTTCACTGAACTTCGAACTATGTCCTTCATTAAATCCACAGGGGTCGCTTGTTCTGATTCCGTTAGCCATAACTGGGTACAAGTGTTAAGTATTCCTGTATTATTACTCGCCTGCAGTCGGGATTGAACCTGCAACCTCCAGATAATTGTCTCCTTAGAAGCTTAGGGAACCAATGCCTATAGCCGTTACACTGAGTCCAGCAGGACACAGATCGACCGAAATATTGGAGGACATATAGCCTGAAACATTGTGGAAATAACAATAAAGATGAAGGCAATAGTCCAAAAACCCTTAATGATAAAAATCATCAAGCTTCATCTCAGAAATTTAGACCTCTTTAACTGTATACTTAAATTAAATTGTTAGTGTTACACAGCAATGCTTAAAGCCATTTAACTGTGCGTAAATAAGAGTGTCCGTTAGAAAGTAATATTTAAAGCCATTTGAGTGCAAACAAATGATTAATACTAAATAGAATAGTTGGAAGCATTTAACTGTGTGCAAACAATTGTAATACTTGTGTGCAAACAAATTTCTGACTCACTTAAAAAAAGGGGGTCCTCGTGGTGTAATGGTTAAAGTGATGGACTGCAGAATCGTAGTATGCGAGTTCGTACTCCAGTTGCGCTATTATGTTCACTTTCGGGCAAATACCCTTAGGAAAGGTATGAACCCCCTTATCCTCCCAGCTATGGGTTAAATAGTACCACTGCTGTTTTTCTAGGAGAATGGCTTTAGCATTAAATAACCTATAAAGGTTAATATGCCATTAAACAAAGAAACCAAACCAAACCAAACCAATCACTTAAAAATTACTTTATCGACAAGCAGTTGACTTATAAATCATATGTATAACCATTTCACTCTATGCAAACAAATAAGCTTTGGCTCATTTAAAAATGTTATCTACAAACTTTGCATTTACAAATCAGATATATATAAAGAGGATTTTGCATTAATAAACTACAATGGTTGATATACCATAAAACCAAACCAAACAAAACCTATTATCATTATTATTATTACTGCTGCTGCTACTACTACTGCTACTACTACTACTGTAATATATATATATATAGATAGATAGATAGATAGATAGATATGCTATTATATGTATAGATTACAATGAGACTGTTTATTTGAATGTCTCTTATGTTGAAATTAACTCATCCATTAAATGGGAATTTATATCATAAAGATGCATTTTTTTTTTTAAACTTGTTTTATACATTTTATCTATTGCTCCAAATTATTATTCATGAATCAACACAAAAATGAGTTGTTTTTTTCTTGTTTTGTTTATGCTTTTTTTTTGTTTGTTTTTTCTTCTTGCTAAATAGTGCATATACTCACGTAATTAATCACCCCAACCCAGTATGCGACTCAAGGTCAATTTTTACGTAGAGTACAGCTTATTTGAATTCAAAATTTTCCTTCCCTCAGACTGGTCGCCATACCAAGGCTAAAGAACCCAGTTTTCTTCAACCAACTCATGGATAGAGGAAAAATTGATGGATTCATGCCTTTTCTAAGTATCATCATCATCATCATCATCAAGTCGTGCTACTAGCACAGATATCCCTGACCCTCTCTAGCCACTTCTCCCTATCATTCATCGCCTCTGGCTGGTCTTCAGGGCTACATCCCGTATCCTCACATAGCTGCTGTATGTATGTTCGAGCTGGTCGTCCTGCTTTTGCTTGGCCATATGCAGGGGTCCACAGGAGTACGTCACTTATGAGTTAATCCTTGCTTCTCCAGCAGTGTCCTGCATGTCTGGTTCGTCTAACTTGGATAGTTTTCGTGATGGGAGGTAGGTGGCTGTTACTGTATAGTTTGGAACGAACCGCTACAGGCATAGGCCTCCATGTCAATGCACACAAAACTGAATATATGTGCTATAACCAAACAGGCGACACTTCCACACTAGATGGAAACTCTCTGAAACTAGTAGACAAATTCACCTACCTAGGAAGCTTTCTAAGTATTTTAGCATAAAATAAAAAGCAAACAGCTTCATCCAGGATTTGGACTCAGCTAGCTGATTCCATTTCTTACAATGATAATCAATAAATAAAGAGTGCTTCCCTCATGGATAACGGCCCCGTTGCATCTCTGCAGAGGGGTAAGACACCCCAAATGAATGTCCAAGATATGACACTAAACAATCTGATGGTGAGGCTCCAGTCATGGAGTTCTGGGGAATGTGGAGTACTCTTTTATTGCTATCACTCCCAGGTCCACTTTGGCTTGGAGTGGCAGCACCTGATAGAATCCTATCTATGGGTCAAATAGAAGTGTTTGACATTTAAACAGTGTACTGAATTATTTGAAATAGAACTGTTTTAGTATAAAGATGTAAAAAGTAAAGTAAAGTTGGCGACCATAGTCAAGGGTAACCCGAAGGCTCCCTTTTCGATAGCTACTACACCAAGGTGTAGGGGAGGGTGCTACTCCTTCCCTGGTTTGGCATTAAATAACTTACAATGGTTGATATGCCATAAAACCAAACCAAACTCAGGTATAATTCTAAGCATATGCACAAGTTGACCTTTGATATATAATGAAAGAAATCATTAATTTATGGAATTAAATTTTGACTACTTCAAACCATTCCTATTATGTTTT
This sequence comes from Sepioteuthis lessoniana, assembly GCA_963585895.1. NCBI lineage: Eukaryota > Metazoa > Mollusca > Cephalopoda > Myopsida > Loliginidae > Sepioteuthis > Sepioteuthis lessoniana. Next base: position 48,627,694 of record OY757937.1, on the reverse strand, counting down.
TAAAAACCTATCATAAAGATCAACAACAGTTGGGTTTTTTTTATTAAAATGAAAATTAGGTCCTCACAATTTAATTTATCCACATATACATTATAAGTGAAGTGTCCATGGCATCATGGCTAACATGCTGGACTGGCAGATCATAGTAAGTGAGTTCAAACTACAGTTGTGCCATTATACTCACTTTCAGACTAATACACTTGAGAAAATTATGAACCCACTTATCCTTCTATCTATAGGTTAAACAGTACCACTAATGTTCTTCAACAAATTTGATTTGGTTTCTTTGTTTAATGGCATATCAACCTTTTGTAAGGAGGGTGTCCTCATGGAGTAATGGTTAAAGCGATGGACTGTGGAATCATAGTAAGTGAGTTTATACTCCAGTCACGCTATTACATTCACTTTCAGGCAAATACCCTTAAGAAAGGTATGAACCCCCTTATCCTCCCAGCTATGGGTTAGATAGTACCACTGTTGGGTATCACCCACCTTTTTCCACACAATGAACTAGTCCATCTGTCATATATAGCAGTAGCTACTAATACCAGGGCAGACTAGAAGGTGAAGAGCAGCTTCTTATAGGAATAGTATTAAAGCATTGGAGACTGGAGATTGAACTACATCACTTTACTTGCTACAGTAATAACGGAAGCCAATACTATCGTTGGACTATATCTTTATTCTGTATTCACTAATCCTATGTTCTTGTCTACTAATAGTCTCTCTATTGTATATACTTTTTCCTGAGAATATATCTCTATTTCTTCTCATATCGTGGTTTGTCCTGTATTTAATATTAGAAGCGTTCACTAACCAGAACGCAACAACCACTACTGTTCTAGGAGAATGGCTTTGACATTAAATAATCTACAATGGTTGATATGCCATTAAACAAAGAAACCAAACCAAACCAAATCTTTGTAGGTTATTTAATGCCTAAGCTATTCTACTAGAAAAGTAGTGATACTATTCAACCCATAGCAAGGAGGATAAGAGGGTTCATTACTTTCCCAAGGGTATTTGTCCGAAAGCAAACATAATAACATGACTGGAGTTCAAACTCACTTGCTACAATTCCACAGTCCCTCGTTTAACCATTACACCATGAGGACACCCTCTTCTATAAGGATGGCTTTGGCAATAAATAACCCACAAAGGTTGATATACTATTAAAGAAAGAAACCAAACCAAAATGACATATATGATATGTATGAACAAAGACAAACAATCAGTGAAAAAACAGAACTATTTTTTTTATTCCCACTAATCATAATGAAACATCAATAGCTTAGACATACATAGGAAGTGATTATTTTCTTTGATTACTGTTGTCAAAGTTCCTTTAGTTTTCTAAAAATAAAATTCTCAAAAATACAAGAAAATATGGGAAATTTTTTCGATTTTTCTTTTCCTTGATTTGAAATCCTAATTTGTGATTAATCTTTTGCAAATGACTTTTTGCTACAACTAAAGGAACTTTGACAACAACAACCATGGAAAATAATCACTTCCTATGTGTGCCAAAGTTATTCAGTGAAATTTCTGGCAACAACAGAAAACGGTTCACTTTTTTAGTCTGTTTTTTTTTTTTTGTCCAATTCTGTATATCTATTCATCTTCTCTTTTTAAGAATATTTAAACAATCTATTGGCATTTTGTTGTTATTTTATTGGCAACAAATTTGTATTTTGAACCAATGGAATGTCTTTGTACAGATATGCTGTGTCTGTTTAATCTTACTCATATACAGGGTGACCCCAGAGTTATGATCACAAAATTATTGATTGATAGAATTAAGTTTTGAAGCCAAGTTTATCCCTAATCTTTCTCCATATATTTCAATTTTGTCAGTTTTTTCGCTTAGAAATTAGATCTAAAAAATTGATCAATAAATTGATATATAATAATTAGTTACTTGAAACCATATAACTATGTACAAAAAAATATTATTCAATAGAAATAATAACTTGAAACCATATAATTATATACAAAATATTATTCAATAGAAATAATTACTTGAAACCATATAACTATGTACAAAATATTATTCAATAGAAATAATTACTTGAAACCATATAATTATATACAAAAATATATTATTCAATAGAAATAATTACTTGAAACCATATAACTGTCCACAAATTGTTTGTGTTGGATGGTAATTCATATCATGTAATTGTGTGGAAAAGACTTCAGAAATTTGACAAGAAATGTAAATATGAAAGTACAATGAATGTGATTCCCTAAGATCCAGGCATAAAATAACCCCTTATGAATTGAAATGCCTTTAAAATCAATTAATCAGTTAATAATGATTTTTTTTAAACGAAAATTAAAAACAAAATAATCAAAGATGACATTTTTCTTTTAAATATGAAATTCTACAAAGAAAATAAAAATCTTGATTTTTCTTGATTTTTTGGTTTCTTTGATTAATGGCATATCAACTTATGAGGCTTATTCAATGACAAATCCATCCATGTTGAAGAACAGTTGTGATATTATTTAACCCTGTGTTGGCAAGGAGGTAAAGGGATCCATTATTTTTCTTAAGGGTATAAGTGATAAAGAGAACATAATCTTGTGATGAGAGTTCAAACTCACTATAATTTCCCAGTTGGAATGTTACTCACTACCCAACACCAATTCCTCCACCAAAAACAACAGATCAGTTGGTTGTTTGGGTTTTATGGCATATCAACCTTTGTAGATTATTTAACACTAAATCCATTTTTATGAACATAGTTCTATTTCAAACAATTCAGTTTAGGATAAGTACACAGTTTGAGTGTAAGAACAGTTTAATTGTGAAAAACATTTGTTTCAAACTTTTCAGTTTAGTCAAGCAGTTCTAACTTAGCTAATTCAGTTTAGTATAAGTACAGATTTTGTTTACACACAGTTAAATGTCAAAACAGTTCTATATTAAACAAATCAGTTTAGTGTAAGTACAGTTTCCATTTCAAATAATTCAGTTTAGCATAAGCACGCAGTTTAAATGTAAGTACGGTTTAATTGTCAAAAACATTTCTATTTCAAACAATTCAGTTTAGCATAAGTATGCCGTTAGTTTTATTTAACCCATTGGTAGGGCTCTATCAGGTGCTACCATTTCGGGCCAGAGTGGACCTAGGAGTGATGGCAAGAAAGGGGTACTCCGCATTCCCCAAAGGTCCAGCATTACTAGAACCTCACCATCAGATTGTTTAGTGTCATATCAGGACACTCATTGGGAGGGGTCTTACCTCTCTGCTGTAGTGCAGTCATTGTATTCTACAGCCCCAGCCGACTGGGCAACAAAACAACAGAAAGAATCTTTTAATAACAACTTGATAAGATCAATGAATAAGCTGAGATGAGGGAAGATGGAATTCAAAGGAAAGTAAGTACTAGTAATAATAATAACTATCAACAGGTATCTGTAATCAACCTTGAGATATACCCCTGCTATTATAAAGGGAAAAAAAAGGATCCAGGAGATTTCTTGATATCTTATCATCTCATCAGATATATTTAGTCATGAGAAAACCATACCATTTCACTGTTTTTTGGCGGGCAGTGGGGGCGATTTTCTTTATCTGTTCAACTTTGAAAGTTGAAAAATAACTGCAGATTAAAATCAATGAATAATACTCAAAGTAGTTATGGCATATTGAATATTTAAGAAGTTTATAGCGAAAATGAGATTTTTTTCTCTCTTTAAGTAAAAGCCAGTCAAGTAATATAATCTTCCAAGTGTATGTGTGTGTTTGTGTGTGAGTGAGTATGTGTGTGTGTGAGTGAGTACATGCTTGCATATGTGTGTACATGCATGTTTGTGCATTTACAAGTATGTGTTTATAAATGTGTGTTTACATGTTTTCAGAGGGGTGTCCCTGTGGTGTAATAGTTAAAGCAATGGACTGCGGGATCGTAGTAAATGAGTTCGTACTCCAGTCGCGCTATTACGTTTACTTTTGGGCAAATACCCTTGGGAAAGGTATGAACCCCCTTATCCTCCCAGGTATGGGTTAAATAGTACCACGACTGTTCTTCTAGGAGAATGGCTTTGGCATGAAATAACCTACAAAGGTTGATATGCCATTAAACAAAGAAACCAAACCAAACCTTATATGTTTTCATAAATGTAATTTCTCCATAGAAGTAAATGACAAGTTATATCATCTATCATGTGTACTTAAAAGTGTGTGTGTGTGTGTGTGTGTGTGTGTGTGTGTGTGTGTGTGTGTGTGTGTGTGTGTTTACAAGTGTGTGTTTATGTATTTTCAAGTGTGTGTATCTACAAATGTAAATGTAATTTCCCCATATAAGTAAAAGACTTCAAAGTTATATCATTTCCCAATTGTGTGAGTGTGAGTGTATAAATGTTTGCAAAGGGCACCTCTGGTGGTGTAACGGTTAGCAAGCTAGACTAGCAAACCTACACGAGTGAGTTCGAGTCTCATTGGGCGCCCCATTCATTCGGTCTTGTGCCACATTGAAGCAAAGAGCTTCGTAAATTACTATAAATGTTTGCAAATGTGTTTATGTGTTTTCAAGTGTGTGTATATACAAATGTGAGCATGTTTACAAGTGTGTGGGGTGCTTCTGTGAGTATTTACAAATCTGTGTGTGTGGGGGGGGGGGTGTCTTCATTTTTTTTTCAATGAATAACGATGGTGATTTGAAAAGAAAAGTATGAACAGACATTAGAAAGAAAAGTTATTAAAAAAAAATCACCTACCTCAAACTCAAAATTACGATAGAAGTCCACTGGTAAGATAACAAATTCTGTCTTGGAGTGATTAGTATCCTGGTTCTGTGCTCTGTTAGATTTGGGGCTCATTATCAAAAAGCGATGTTTAAGTCCCTCTAATAAGCGGTTTGAATTAACTTTGGTATCATCTAAAAAAGAATGAGTTTGTCTATTTATTGCTCTAGCTTCTCCATCACCTGTCAACAGATAATTTGAACGAGGCCGTGGAGCTACCGGAGCATAATGTTTGTTATGAGATAAATCATTTAAACTTGAAGATTTCTTTGGATATGCATCATAGGGTAAGTTCCTAGGATAATTGTCAGCTGACAGTAAGTAACTTACTATCTTTTTCTCTTTTTCCTCCTGGGTCATTTTTTTTTAATTTTTTTCTTTCAAACACAAAATTATTCTATTGGAAAACAGACCTTATTAAAGATTCTTTTCATTTTTCTTTTCTTTGTAAATAATTAAAAACTCATGAGTATTTTTCTTTTTTTTTTTTTTTGTATGTTTTAAACATGTAAATCTATCAATGATAAACATTGAAAATTGTCATTCCATAATGTAAACTTTGTCCACTGGTTTCTTATCATAGACAAAAAGAAAAGAAAAAAGAAGCCACTATATCTATAAATTAGAATGCATCTGAATTTTCAAGGAGGGTCTAATTATTTCATAAGATAAATAAAAATAATACTAGATATATGAGTGAACTGACAGCAGATCTTTCTTTGAACTAGACAAAATCAGGGAAGAGGATAAATGGAATTCAAAGACTTAATAAGTAAAGACTTGTAATCTATCCATAGATATCTGTAATCAACCATAACATGTACACCTGTTATCTAAAAGAAAGAAAAGGTCCCTGGTGAATTTCTTATATCTTCTCATCAGATATATATAGTTGTAGGAAACAATGTCCTTCAGCTGTTGATCTCTTGGTATTTTCTTCATCTTCCTTACTTTTTCAGTTGAAAAATAGTGACAAGTTGAAATCAATGCACTATATTTAAAAGAAAGGTGAAATTTTAAGATGTTTGTTGAACTTAATGAAAAAATGACATTTTTTTTCCAGTGCAAGTAAAAGCCTGTTAAGTCATTATATCATCTTCCAAGTGTGTTTACAAGTTTGTGTGTATGTGTTCACAAGTGTGTGTATTTACAAGTCTGTATATATGTGTTTACAAATGTGTGTGTATGTATATGTGTATGTGTGTGTGTACATTTTTTTTCAACCTCCAAATCAGTAGTTGCCTTGTCACACCACCAACAGAAAGAAAGAATTACTGCAGTGTAGTCCAATACTCAAGTTGTCATCAGTGTTTGTTAACTGGCCTACATAATCACTATGAAGTTAGATATAGAAAACATTTCACTAACTTGTGCTACTACTTTTGGTATTAATTCTGCTGTTTAAAAACTAAAAAAAAAACAACAAAAAAAACTCTTACATTATAGAAAAAAATGAACTTAATTTTCTTGCCATAAACAAAGTAAAACTGTTTGGTTGTAGCAAGACTTAATAAATCCCACTTACAACAAGTTTTGTACTGTCAACAAAAAAAAACTTTGTAAACTTCTTTATCAGTCATGCATGTCACGTTATAGAGTTTACCTGGCCAGAGAAAAATTATGACTGCTGGGCACACATATTTTTAATTTAGGTGTGGCTTGTAGAGAAGAGGGGAGAAAAAACATTATATTTTGACTTCCACTACTTATATATATATACACAAAAAATATCTATATTTTTTTAACTAAAAAAAGGAATTTGTTGTTTTTTTTTCCTTTTCTTTAATTAAAAGTAAATCTGGGAAATGATAAAAGGTTTTTTAATTTGTTTTTTAAATAAATAAATAGTAATAAATGAAAGTTAATGCTCACTTACACCAAATAGAAGCTGCTCCTGATATAAAAAAAATTGTTATAGAGATGATCTCATCACTTAAAAAAAAACGAAAAAGCAAAAACTTTCTTTAGAAGGGTAGTAGGTGTCAGCTGGAGAAGAAAAACAGTACTGGGGGTTGTGAGTTCAATTTCAGACCAGAATTTTGTTCATGTGCAAAAAAAAAAAAAAAAAAGAAATGAAAAAATTGCCTATGGAAATATGAATAAAAAAGTGTATATCAAAATTATGTTATCATTGATCGAAAAAAAAATCTGATTTAAAAAAAAAATTTCCGACAAAATTGATTAGAGGTCAATGCTAGAAAAATGAAGATATGTATTTTTGAGTTGAATGCTTATTAACATTGAATTAATTTTTTTTTCATAAAAGTGTTGACATACTTCTGATACTTAAATATTATAATTTTGACATACCCTGTATTTTAAGATCAGACTGGCAAAAATTGTTGGAATACAATACAGTATTTTTCCCAAACCAAATGAATGATATCATTGTGAATATATAATTTTCCCATTTCCCAGAAAAAAATGTTTGTAATGCATTTTTATAGTAAAATCATTTGTAATATATTTACATTGTATAAGTAATAGTCTTTATTATAGAGTAATATATACCTTAATTTCAATCAACTGAAAATCCTTTTCTTCCAAATGTTCAAAGAATTTCTATAATAAAATCATTAGCAATGCATTTCTATTGAAAAATCATTCATAATGCTTTTTTTTTTAAGTAAAATCATTGGCAATGCATTTCAATGGAAAAATAATTTGAAATGTACTTTTATGGTGAAATTATTATCAATGAATTTCTATTGACAAAAAAAATTAATATGATTTGCATGGCAAAATTATTGCCAATGCATTTTTATAGAAATTATTGCCAATGCATTTTTAAAGAAATTATTGCCAATGCATTTTTATAGAAATTATTGCCAATGCATTTTTATAGAAATTATCGCCAATACATTTTTACAGAAATTATTGCCAATGCATTTTTATAGAAATTATTGCCAATGCATTTTTATAGAAATTATTGCCAATGCATTTTTATAGAAATTATTGCCAATGCATTTTTATAGAAATTATCACCAATGCATTTTTACAGAAATTATTGCCAATACATTTTTAAAGAAATTATTGCCAATACATTTTTATAGAAATTATTGCCAATACATTTTTATAGAAATTATTGCCAATGCATCTTTATAGAAATTATCGCCAATGTTTTTTATAGAAATTATCACCAATGCATTTTTACAGAAATTATTGCGAATGCATTTTCATAGAAATTATTGCCAATGCATCTTTATAGAAATTATTGCCAATGCATTTTTAAAGAAATTATTGCCAATGCATTTTTATAGAAATTATTGCCAATGCATTTTTATAGAAATTATTGCCAATACATTTTTATAGAAATTATTGCCAATACATTTTTAAAGAAATTATTACCCATGAATTTTTATAGAAATTATTGCCAATGCATTTTTATAGAAATTATTGCCAATGCATTTTTATAGAAATTATTGCCAATACATTTTTATAGAAATTATTGCCAATACATTTTTAAAGAAATTATTGCCAATGAATTTTTATAGAAATTATTGCCAATACATTTTTACAGAAATTATTGCCAATGCATTTTATAGAAATTATTGCCAATGCATTTTTATAGAAATTATTACCAATACATTTTTATAGAAATTATTACCAATACATTTTTATAGAAATTATTGCCAATGCATTTTTATAGAAATTATTGTCAATACATTTTTATAGAAATTATTACCAATACATTTTTATAGAAATTATTACCAATACATTTTTATAGAAATTATTGCCAATACATTTTTATAGAAAAGTAAGATCATTTGTTATGCATTTTTCTTTTCTCTTTTTTCTTTAAATTGACAAACCATTTGTAATAACTTGTAAAATAGCAAAATCCTTGGCAAGGTATTTCTCTGTGGGGAGGGGGAATCATTTATTTGCCAATGAGCTGGGAGACCAGGATTCAATCTCAGTTTGAGTTACACCAAAGACTCAAAAAATCGTACTTGATGCCATCTTGCTTAACACTCTGCATTATAAGGTACGTATCAAAGGTAAAGTGGAGCAATCCAGGGAAAGGAGTAGGGTCCTCCCCTACACCTCTGTGTCATAGCTATTTAAAAGGGAACCTTCAGGTCGCCCTCGACTTCAGTGGCCAACTTTACTTTAACTTATTGTATAATCATTTCAAATGCATTTTTCTTTTTTTCTTAAATTAACAAACCATTTGTAATAGCTTCTATAGTAAAATAAGTGGTACATATTTCTCGGAGGGGAAAAATTATTTCTTATGTATTCTTATTGTATAATCATTCATAATCCATTTTCCTTTTTTTTTAAATTGACAAGTTGTTATAATTTCAATAGTAAAATCATTGGTAATGTATTTCTCGGAAGAAAAAATTCATTTTTTATGTATTCTCATAGTATAATTATTCATAATGCATTTTTATTTTATTTTTCAATTGACAAACCATTTGTAATAACTTCTATAGTAAAATCATTGGCAATGCACTTCACAAGAAAAATCATTTGTTATGTATTCTTATATTATAATCATTCATAATGCATTTTCCCTTGTTTTTCAATTGACAAACCATTTGTAATAACTTCTATAGTAAAATCATTGGCAATGCACTTCACAAGAAAAATCATTTGTTATGTATTCTTATATTATAATCATTCATAATGCATTTTCCCTTGTTTTTCAATTGACAAACCATTTGTAATAACTTCTATAGTAAAATCATTGGCAATGCACTTCACAAGAAAAATCATTTGTTATGTATTCTTATATTATAATCATTCATAACGCATTTTCCCTTGTTTTTCAATTGACAAACCATTTGTAATAACTTCTATAGTAAAATCATTGGTAATGTGTTTCTTGAGGAAAAAAAAATCATTTGTTATGTATTCCTATATTATAATCATTCATAACGCATTTTCCCTTGTTTTTAAATTGACATACCATTAGTAATAACTTCTATAGTAAAATCATTGGTAATGTGTTTCTTGAGGAAAAAAAAATCATTTGTTATGTATTCTTAAAGTATAAACATTCATAATGTATTTTTTTTAAGATTGACAACCAATTCTAATAACTTCTATAGTAAAATCTTTGGTAATGCAACTCATGAGAAAAATCATTTTTTATACATTTTTATAGAAAAAATTATTAGGAATCCATTTACATTGTTTATAAAAAAATTTATATAGACAATAAATTATTTAGACCTAAATTCCTGACAACTGAAAATCATTTTCTTCATAATTTTCAGAGGAATTCTACGATAAAATCATTAACTATGAATCTCTCAGGTAAAAAAAAACATTTACAATACATTTTTGAAGTTATATGATGTCTATGCACTATCATCTCTTCCTGTCATAATTTTATAAAGATTTTTTATGCAACAGTAAAGTTAGCAAACTTTGTTGAGTGTGACTCGAAGGCTCCTTTTTCAATTGCTACAACACTGAAGTGTAGGGGAGTGCACTACTCTATTCACTGGATTGCTTCACTTTACCCTTGATTGTTACCTCATGATTTTGAGTGTTAAGCAAGGTGGCATCAAGTACTATTTTTTGAGTCTTTGGTATGGCTCAATCTGGGATTAAAGCCCGGTCTCCCGGACCATTGGCAAACAGTCTACTCATTAGGCCAGTGGCCTGTTAAAAAGCATTCCATATTTTGTAGAGATATTCATGCTGTGATAGTATTTGTTATTAGAAATGAATCTGGCAAGTCAAGTTCAAGCCTTGGACAAGGCTTTTAGCATTTTTTTTTTTAGTTAATGCCCCTTTGGGAGGATTTTACTTTATCCCTTCTTGGTCCAGCTATGGATAAACAATAGGTTTCATCTTCTTTAATTTATGACATATCAACCTTTATTAGTTATATAATTCTAAAGACATCCTTGTTGAAGAAAAGTAAGCTAAGTTACCTGACTGTAGTTGAAAGCAACCTGAAAAAAAAAGGTACTTGATGCCACCTTGCTGAACACTCAGCATTATAAGGTAAGGATCAAGGATAAAGTGGAGCAATCCAGGGAATGGAGTAGTGCCCTGCCCTACACCTAAGTGTAGTAGCTATTGAAAAAGGAGCCTTTGGGTCACCCTCGACTAAGGTTGACTATATGGTTTCAAATAAGTAATGATAATAATCCAAAGCAAATGATTGAACATTTGTATTTGACCCACAGACAGGACCCTAACTGGTACTACCATTCTGGGTTAGAGTGGATCTGGGAATAATAGCTATGAAGAAGTATTCCACATTCCCCAAAGCTCCAAAATGAGAGCTTCACCATAAGATACAGTTTAGTGTCATACCCAGAACATGCCATTATATCGTGTCAAATAACGAATGATAATATTTGAAGACAATTTTATCTTCAAGTAACTATTCTTAATGCTTATAAATTGTATACAGTTATATAGTTTTAAGTATTCCTATCTAATTCAAATAATTTGTTGTATGTTCATAACAGTTCCAAAGTGGCAACCACTGAGAAGAATTTGAGGGAGGGGAGGAATTCATTACATATATTTACCAACCTGATTGGGCAGGATATGACACAAGGTCAATTTTTAAGTGGAGTTTAACAGGTTTGAATTCAGAGTTTTCCTTCAAGACTCGTTGCCTCACTAAGGCTGAAGAACCCAGTCTGCCCTACTATTTACCCATAGCTTGAGGGAGAATAATTGGATTCATACATTTCCCAAGGGTATTAGTGCTATGTGAAATGCAATCAGTCTCATCCAGGATTTGAACTCGTGTTGTCATGTCCATTTCTTATGACGATAACCATTACACCATGGGCACCTCCTTTTTTAACCCCTCCGTTCGGACAGGATATGACACAAGGTCAATTTTTAAGTGGAGTTTAACAGGTTGGAATTCAGAGCTTTCCCTCTCCTTGGCTAGTTACCTCACCAAGGCTGAAGAACCAAGTCTGCCCTACTATTTACCCATAGCTGGAGGGAGAATAATTGGATTCATACCTTTCCTAAGGGTATTAGTGCTATGTGAAATGCAATCAGTCTCATTCGGGATTTGAATTCATTACAAGGGCTCACATCAGGGGAGTAATGAAAATGAAGTATGATAGGAAAATTCTTTTTGGCCCAACTTCAAAGAGTTTGATATGCTTCTCAAACTTCACCAAAAACACTTATTATAATACAAGGTTACTCAGTTGAATGTGAATTTAGGGAGGCAGATTCTTAAATCTTACACTTGAGGTGAACTTTCAATTTAGGAAAGAAAAAGTCAATCAGAACTCTGTCTGATACAAATGCAAGCTACTGTGTTTGCACAATCCTGTGTTTTATTAAAACATTTTGTTCCAAGTTTGGTTTGATTTTTTTTTTGTCTTTATGGCCTATCAACATTTATAGGTTATTTAAAACCAAATACATTTTTATACAAATAAATAGTTCTATTTCAAACAATTCAGTTTAGCATAAGTACACAGTTTAATTGTCAAAAACATTTCTATGTATAGTTTTTGACCACACACAGTTAAATGTCAAAACAATTCTATTTTAAACAATTCAGTTTAGTATAAGTACACAGTTTAAATATCAAACCAGTTCTTTTTCAAGTAATTCAGTTTAGCATAAGTTTCCATTTCAGTTCTATTTGACTCATAGATTGGACCCTATTGGTGCTACCACTCTGGCAATGAAGGGGTGCTCCACATTCCATAAAACTCCAGCATATCTGGAACCTTACCATCAGATTGTTTAGTGTCATTGAAGAGGGGTCTTACCTCTCTGCAGAGATGCAATTGGTGTATTCTACTGTCCCAGCTGACTGGACAATGTTTGGTTTGCTTTTGTTTTATTGCATATCAACCATTGAAGGTTATTTAATGCCAAATCCAGTTTATTCATATATATTAGATATATATGTTTTGTAAAAATTAGTCAACAAATCAAAATAGTTCCAAATTCACAAACAATTCAATTAAACATCCGTCATTTTTTGCACATTCTTAAATAATCAAACAGTTCTATTTCAAACAATTCTATTTAGCAGAAGTCATTCGTTTGCACACAGTTTAAATGTCAAACAGTTCTATTCGACCCATTGATAGCACCCTATCAAGTGCTACCACTCCGGGCCAGAGTGGACTTGGGAGTGATTGCAATGAAGATGTACACTGCATTCTTCAAATCTTCAGTATTACTAGAGCCTCACTATCAGATAGTTTAGTGTCATATCCAGGATACTCGTTAAGGGGTCTTACCCTTTTCCAGAGATGCAGTTGGGGTATTCTACAGCCCCTCCTTTACTGACTCGGCTGAAAAAAGTATTGTGCTCTTGACACGATGGTTATGGTCTTATGAAGTAAAAAAGGCAACCCAAGCTCAAAATCCTGAACAAGGCTGTTTTCATTTCACATAGCATTAATACTCCTGGGAAAGGTATTAATCTTTAACCTTAGTATATCAACCAGTCTAGAAGGAAAACACTGAATTCAAAACAGACCTAGAGAGAGGTAGGTTCAGCCAGATTATTCCCACACAAGACCCACAACATAGTAGCTGACCCATGACCAAACAGGAAATGGTATAAATATTTTACATCAAGATTAGCTTAATGCTTTTTTTTTTCAGCTTCCCACTGATTCCACTGAACAAAGTCTAGGTATGTAGACATCAGTCCAGATATCTAGGCATCATAATTTTATTACATATTGTCATGCTGCCTTCATTTGAATTCTAAATCTGTGATTTCTAAACTTAAAAGTTTCAGTCTTGACCACACCTCATAAAAAGTTTATAATTTAAAAATAGCCCTCTTTATTTTTTCTAAGAGCAAAAATATCAGATACTTTTTAGTAAACAAGAAATGAAAAAGGAATGGTAAAATTGTAACATATTGACCTTTAACATGCCGGTTAGTTTCTGGATTTCAAAACAGGATGTGCAGCTGTGTCTTAAGGTAAACAAAAGACAACAGAAATGTCACATGATTTGTGTGGGAAACATGCATACGCATCCAAAAAATATAAAACGACATAGGTTTTCAATCCCAAGAGGGAGCAGTCCATCAGCAGTCAGCAGAGTCAGCGGTAAGCAGTCATGCCATTTTGGGCACTAGCCTAGTGTGGGGCAGGGGTTGTAAAGCAGCTCTGGGTTGTAAGGCAGTCCTGTACCAGTGTCCCATGAAAGAAGCTAGAAGAAGCAAAGCTCTCTGAAGATGTATCTCAACCAGGTATAAATCTGACATATTGTATTTTAGCATCTGACTCTCTCTCTCTCTCTCTCTCTCTCTCTCTCTCTCTCTCTCTCTCTCTTACGCAACCATTTCAACCTTTCATTATAAATAAAACAGTGTATATTTTTATACAAGTGTTATTGTCTCCTAATTATGAGTTTATAACAAAATAAGTAGGTATGGTAAGTAACCAAGTAAATAGTATTCATTTACATATTCTTCAGGTAGGTGTCCTGGTAGTGTAGTGGTTAAAGTGATGGACTGCATAATCATAGGAAGTGAGTTCAAACTCCAGTCGGGTTATTACATTCACTTTCGGATAAATACCTTTAGGAAAGGTATGAACCCCTTTATACTACTAGCTATGGGTTAAATAGAACCCCAACTGTTCTTCTAGATGGATGGATTTGGCTTTGAATAACACAAGAGGGTTGATATGCCATTAAACAATAAAGCAAACATATTCTTCAAAATATGAGGTTAGAAAGTCCTATTTTTGCTATTCATTTTTTTTGGCAAAACACAAGCTTGTGCAAGTGTTTCACCTTCCATACTCACAAGATAATTTGCACAGTTTTATAGTTTCAAGTATACCTATGTAATCAAATAATTATCAAACAGATCTATTTTACCCGTAAATAGGATCCTAATAGTTACTACCACTCCAAGTCAGAGTGAACCAGGGAGTAATAAAGTTGTGACGCCTTCATTGCCTTTGCTCCCAAGTCCATTCTGGCCCAAAATGGTAGCACCTGATAGGGTCCTATCTGTGGGTCAAATAGAACTAAACTGTGTACTTATGCTAAAGTGAATTGCTTGAAATAGAACTGTTTTCCTTTGCTACACTGATTTGTTTGAAATGGAACTGTTTTTGACATTGAAACTGTATTTACACTAAACTGAATTATAAGAAATAGAACTGTTTTGACATTTAACTGTCTATAAGCAAAAGATTTACTTATACTAAACTGAATTGTTTGAATTAGAAGTGTTTGACTTAACTGAATAGCTTGAAATAGAAATTTTTTTGACAATTAAACTGTGTACTTACGCACTAAAGTGAATAATTTGTAATAGAACGGTTTATTTGTATAAAGATGGATTTGACATTAAATAACCTACAAAGGTTGATATGCCATAAAGACCAAACAAAAATCAAACCAAACTTGGAACAAAATGTTTTAATAAAATACAGGATTGTGCAAACACAGCAGCTTGCATTTGTATCAGACAAAATTCTGATTGACTTTTTCTTGTTGCCCAAATTGAGACCAACAAAAGTTGATATGCTATAAAGCCTAAACAAACTAACAAACAAGCCGAACCAATCAAAATCATTAACAATGATGACCGAGAAATATTTTTCTATGTATTGTATTTAGTTTGTTCTGTAAAAGATAAGTTTCATTCCTATTTTTACATGTATTCCTAAAAGTTGACTTCTGAAGACTTAGCAGGGTTTTATACCCACAAACATGAGACACTCAGTAGCAATTTGATTCATCTGTTATAGCAAGATGGTACAAGAGAAAGAATTGCTGAAAATACTTACTGGCAAAAATAGTAATTCTTCCAATGATTGTCCACTGGAAACTCGGTTCTCTTGACAGAATTCAGTGAAAGAACTTTCTTCATTTAATTTCTGTTCTAAAAGTCTGAAATATTCAAGACAACTTGATGTTAGTGTATGCATTTATGATCAATTTAGAAGAGGATTTCAAAATTTGCTTTCTTTGTATTGGTGGAGGGAGTTTATCTCTGACATGTATTGACCTTATGAATCTATTAGCTTAATATTTCAGGCTGAACACTATTTTACTATACTGTTGTGGACCAGTAAAAGGTCCAGAAGAAAGACACAAACTCAGGATTACGTGGAACAAGTATATTGAATGAAAGTATAAATACAGCATAGGTAAAAGAGTGTTCAACGTCAGTCTGACTGCCAAAGTGTTAGGCTGGAGTTAACTTAAGACTGAGATGAATATACTCTCGGTATTCATAGTAATAGGAAGAGTTCATTATCTTATGTAAGGTAGGTACCATAATATATGCACAGTATTCTCCCTCCAGCTATGGGTAAATAGTAGGGCAGACTAGGTTCTTCAGCCTTGGCAAGGCAACTAGTCTAGGAGAAGGAAAACTCTGAATTCAAACCTGTTAAACTCCGCTTAAAAAAATTGACCTTGTGTCATATCCTACCCAAGCGGAGGGGTTGGGTAAATATCATAATATATGCACAATAAGCCCAATAACTTGGCTGTGATTTATGGTATATCAACCCTTGTGGGTTAATACCAAATCCTCTTCATACACACACACACACACACACACACTCACATTCATATGATTTGTAAGTGTATAGTTTGTAGGTAACATTATTTTTAGAAAGGCCAGAGCACATTTGTTTGCACACAGTTAATTGGTTTCAAGTATTGCTTTCAAACACTTATGATTATATTTGCGACCAGTTTAAATGGTTTCAAGTATTGTTATTTAACATATTCTCCTTATTATCAATCATTTGTCTGCACACAGTTTAAATGGTTTCAACTGCTGCTATCTCAGCACTGATGACTCTCAGCCACCACTTTTTAACATCTTTAAGATAAAATCAGGTAGGGCACTTGCTTGCCACAAGAGCAATTTTTTGCCCAATCAGCTGGGGCTGTAGAATGCATTAATTGCATCTCTGCAGAGAAGTAAGACTTCCCCAACAAGTGTCCTGGATATGACACTAAACAATCTCATGGTAAGGTTCCAGTAATGCTGGAGCTTTGGGGAATGCAGAGTACCCCTTTGTTGCCATCACTCCCAGGTCCACTCTGTACCAGAGTGGAAGCACTTGGTAGGGTCCTATCTATAGGTCAAATAGAACTAAACTGTGTACTTATGCTAAACTGAATTGTTTGAAATGGAACTGTTTTTTGACCTTGAAACTCTATACTCATGCTAAACTGAATTGTTTGAAATAGAATTGTTTTTTGACCTTGAAACTGTGTACTTATGCTAAACTGAATTGTTTGAAATAGAAGTGTTTAATGTATGAAAATGGATTTGGCAATAATGACAACAATGGCTGATGTGCCATAAAACCAAACCAAACTAAACAAAAGTAATTTAAAGAATACAGTTGGGACAATTATATAGGTACTCAGGCTTGACATGATCAGCTGATTGATCAGATCAAGCCTCTCCAACCACACGTTTAACTCAGCAAGTGCCTAAGTGGAGTGTTGCAAGTCTGGGGCACAAGAAGGTTTTTCTTGGTTTGGTGAATTATAGTTATTGGGAAATGCTGAAGTTTGTAAATGACTTTTTCCTTCTCATCCCCATTCACTACATATCTTCTTTTTGTTAGTTGAAACTGTAAATGAATCAAGGATGGAAAAGATGAAGAGAGGGATACTTTAAACTCAATTTTTATTCTACAGGTCTACAACTATTTCGTGGTGGGCAACATTCTTTTCAAGCCAGGAAAAAGCTGTCTACTCTTTAGAACAGTGTAGAAAGATCTGAAAAAGAGTTTCTTTTTGGTGCCAAGAAGCCGATCTTTTTCAGGCATGCACAAATCTTGCTTACAGTGAAAGACTTCCTGGAAAAGTGTTATTTTTGAATTTGTTTATTTTGTGTTTATTTTGTTTTTATTTTTATGCCATTGGTTTTTGTCATTTTAATTAATCCCCACACAAGTCATATGTCTTCACTAGCTGGGTCACAGATTGCTCAGCCATCAGGACCCCATCCTCAAGCATTACAGATCACATCCATGGCCAACAGGTGGCCTTCTGGGGGGTTTTACCCAGGTGCAGTTGGTATATTCCTCAACCCAAATCAACGGGACCCAATTATTTGGACTGAGTACTATTTTCAGGCCTTTGGCCTAATGAGTAGAGTGTTCACCAATGGTCCAGAAGACAGGGGTTCAATTCCTGGTCAAGTCATACCAAAGACTCAAAAAATGGTACTTTATTTCACCTTGCTTAACACTCAGTATTATAAGGTAAAGATCAAGGGTAAAGTGGAGCAATCCAGGAATGGAGTAGTGTCCTCGCCTATACCTCAGTGTAGTAGCTATTGAAATGGGAGCCTTTGGGTCACATTCGACTAAGGTTGTCAACTTGACTTACTTACTATTTCATTGTATCCATTTAGCCCAATTAATCATGGAGGTGCCCGTGATGTAATGGTTATCGTCGTAGGAAATGGACACAACGACATGAGTTCAAATCATGGATGAGACTAATTGCATTTCACATAGCACTAATACCCTTGGGAAAGGTATGAATCCAATTATTCTCCCTCCAGCTATGGGTAAATAGTAGGGCAGACTAGGTTCTTCAGCCTTGGTGAGGCAACTAGTCTAGGAGAAGGAAAACTCTGAATTCAAACCTGTTAAACTTCACATAAAACTGACCTTGTGTCATCTCCTGCCCGAGCGGAGGGGTTTGGTAAATATGATTTAGCCCAATTAATCAAACAGAGCATTATTTTAATATACATGATAAGCCCAATAACTAGGACTCATATTTATTTTACAATACATAATAAACTCAATAATTGAAAGTGAATGTTATTTTACTATACATGATAAGCCTGATATTTCAGGCTGAGTATTTATTGTTTGTGTGACATGTGATAAAAACTAAGAATGAATGTTTAAGTTTTTAAATTTTAAGTTTAAATGACAACATATGCACAGATGAACTATTTATACGATAAAGTGATGATGTCTAGACATTCAGACTGCTAGCTTGACAAGTCATATACAATTTTTTTTAATCATAAAGCCATTATGAACAGCAGGTTTTGACAAAACACAAGATTGTGCGAGTCTATTACCTTGCATACTTATCACACCAAGAACATTTTTTTCTTGCTTCCTGAAGTAAAAATTCATTTTCAGGTTAAGCATTGAGGATTTTGAGGATATTAAAAGAAAAATGACAGCTCAGATTCATACCATGTCAAAAGAGATAATTTAAATATGCTAAAAGATACAATGAAATAAATACGTTAAATGCCAAGGGGATTTTAAAGATAATTAATGCTTCATTCATTATTCATTTCTGTCTTGTTAAAAACAGCCTCAGTCTCAATACTCTTATCACAACTAATATATATATGTATATACACACAGCCTCAATCTCAATACTCTTAACATAGTTAATATATATATATATATATATATATATATATATATATATATAAATAAATAAATATATATATATATATATATTGTCATCCACAGACCAACTGTTTTGTTGTATCACAACTCTTTGGTGTGGCTAGACACATAGGACACTTGAAGCTGTGAAACCCGCCCAACTTTCCATTAGACTTAGTATCTTACCACTTAGCCAACAGACGACATATGTCAGTTCGGGAATTATGTAGTAGCTTTCGTTTGTTTAGATATTGCCTTAGAGGATACCAGAGTGTTCGATTCATTAGAAGAGCTTTGCATTACACGAGTGGCAGCCATTAATTCCTTCGCCAGTGTACTCAACCCCCAGAGGCGGGGAGGGAGCCATGATCTCAATACTCTTAACACAGCTAATATGTGCATATATTTTTTTTTTCTTTTTCTAAAAACAACAATTGGTCACATTAAGATAATAAATTTATTTTCATCCTGTTAAAAAGCATCCTGTTATGAATCAATGCTCTAAAAAATTAACAGGATTTCTTCAGATCCAACAAGAAAAGGGATTAAAATCACTTTTTCACATTTACAACCAGACTTAAAAGAAAACAAAAGAAAAGTTATTTCATCTGCGTAAACATAACCCTTCCAAATCAAATAGCAATAAGTGTCAACTCATTTTGGCATTTTATTTGCATTGAGCTCTTGACTAGGATTACTTAAATTTAATATTCTGTATTTGAATATTTTACTTATCCAGCTTGGTATGGTTCCCAACTCTGGATTTACTGTATCAAATATTGTCTTATATATATATATATATATATATTTTTTTTTTTTTTTCTTTTCAAGTAAAGTTTTTAAGAGAATTTAACAGGTATGAATTCAGAGTTTTTCTTTCTCCTAGAGCAGTTTCCATACCAAGTTTAAAGAGTACAGTCTGCCCTACTATTTACTCATTGCTAGCGGGAGAATACTTGGATGCATACTTTCCCCTAGGCTATTAGTACAACGTGAAATGCAAAAAGCCTCATCCAGGGTTAGAAATCAGTTCACTGGCTCCATTTCCTATGATGATAATCATTACACTGCAAGTACCTCAACTACTTGGAAGATGAAAAAATATCCATGACTTGGCGTTTCATGCAACTGATTTTTAGGTCATGACTTGATTTCTTTGTTTAGTGGCATAACAACTTTCGTGGTTACTTAATGCCAAAACCAACCTTGTAGAAGAATAGCAGGAATATTATTTCAGCCATAACTGAGAGTGAAGAGGTTCATGCCTTTCCCAAAGGTATTAGTCCAAAAGTGAATGCAATAGCATGGGTGGAGTTTGAACTCGTTTACTATGATGTCACAGTCCAGCATGTTAATAACAGCACCATACGGATGCCCTTGGTCTTCAGCTGAGTAGTTTCAATCACATCTGAAAGCAGTTGTATTCTTTGAAAATATAGTTATCTAAACTATTTAAGTCATATGTCTATTTTTGCCGCATGAGCCAATCTGGCAGCAAATGGCAAAAGAAATATTTAGCTTCATGGTAACATTTTGAAACCTATTCCAATCTCTTATTCAAAAGGTTCTTAGGATGATTAAGAAAATTTCTTATATGAAACTTTTCTTCCAGGCATAACTTAAATTGTTTGGATCCATTGGCCTAATGAGTAGAGTGTTCGCCAATGGTCTGGGAGGCTGGGGTTCAATACAAGGTCGAGTCATACCAAAGACTCAAAAAATGGTACTTGATGCCACCTTGCTAAACACTCAGCATTATCAGGTAAGGATCAAGGGTAAAGTGGAGCAATCCAGGAAATGGAGTAGCACCTTCCCCTACACCTCGGTGTAGTTGCTATGGAAAAGGGAGCCTTTGGGTCACACTTGACTAAGGTTGCCAACTTAATAATTATAAGTATACACTCTTTTTAATATCAACCATGTGACTTAAGGTTCTTTGTCGTATTTTTTCATAAAACTTACAAATATTTGTAGACATGATTGTATTATCTGTGTCCTGTTTATTATTAAATGAAGCTTTGGGATTATTGTATTTATCCTTGCATAGTCACTCTGTTGAACCTATGTAGATCCTACCTAGTCTATTATTATTGTTTACTGTAATTTTTTTACTGTAACCAATAATTCTTCTCTGTCATTCAAATATATATATATATGTATATATATGTGTGTGTGTGTGTGTGTGTGTTAGAGTTAGGCAGTTTGGCAATTTAGGTTTCAGTATGGGTTTCGTTTTTTACTTTCTTGATACTGTGGTTTTTGATTCTGTTTTTCCGTTTTTGATTTAATATTTTTTCTTTCTAAGGAAGCCATTGTGTAATAATAGCATTTCCAGTTGATATCTGATTTCATTTACAAATGACAAATTTGCTTCTTTGTCTGTTCAACTTACAATTTCTCAAGTATTTTTTCTGGTCCAGTCTTAAAAATATTTATGTGGCTGGAAAGAAAATAAAACAATCTTTCTAAATAAAATGAAATCTAATGTTAAGGCGAAACTGGCAACTATTTTTTTTATTTCTACTTACTATTTTTTTTTTTTTTTGTTAACTTAATTTTACCACAAAAAGTTTTTTTTTTGAAAATTGAGACAGATAGATTTGAGATATCATGTTGTATTTATCTTATTTTTTATATTTGAAAATCTTCGATTTATGAAAGATTTTCAGTGTCATATCTGTCGTATTTCCTTTTTCTTCTTGTCTTCATTTCTTTTTTAAGTCAATAGATTTCACATTTATTTCCAAAAACTAGTCAATTATATGTTTTTATCATATTTTTCTTCAATCTGTTCCTCTTACAATGGTATAAATATTGATAAAATTTGATTATATTAAAATCTGAAAGTCTTTTTCAATAGTGTTTCCTTGGATATGGTCACTCAGTAGTGCTGGCACTAAACTGAACGATTTTGGTCTCATAAAAAATTTCAATGGAGTTTCCCTGGTGTGAAGATGAAACAAAAATGTTTTTTTGGGTTAAACCACCCATCCCTGATATATATATATATATATATATATTCTTTTTTTTTTTTTTTTTTTTTTCATCATACAACGTGTGGAAGCACGTGCGATACCCTAGCCTCATCAGCCGCCATCCAGGGTGATAACACAGTTTTGGTAGCTCAAGGCGGTACTGCCACTCCTGGCGCTACCGAGCAGCTTTTGCCACCGGATAGCAAATATATGATATATATATATATATATATATCATCATTGAGTTATACTGATAGCACAGAGCCCCTTGACTCTCTCTTGCCATCTGTTCCTACCATCCATCACTCCTGGCTGGTCGTCTAGACTGCATATAGTGTAAACACTACAGAAACCAGAAGATTTCTAATGGACTGGCCAGTAGTGATGGATGATAAGGATGGATGTTGAGAAAGAATCAAAGGGATCCATGCAATCATCACAACTTATATTATTAGAGATGACAGATAAGGATTTTGAGTTGAGTTTTTCATTGTTCTCTTGTTTGCATGGGAGATGTTTCAAATGGTCATTGTCATGGGTTGAAGGTTGAACGTACACTTACTCAGTCTGTAACATCAGTGATTTCAGACAATTATGAAACAGCCTTCTTCTAATAAAAACTACAAAATCCTTGTCTGTTTTCATCATTAGAAATCAGAGACAAAGGGATGCATGACACTATCGGTAAAGAAAAAAAAATACACTGTCCAGTGGCCAAAATTGCCTATAAGAAAATCTGCTGATTAATTTTGATTTTAAAGAATAAACAACAATACAAGAAGATAGACACAAAACTGTAAATTTACTCAATATGGCCACGATTTTTTTCAATCATTGTAACAACACACCTTTGAAACAACTTGTATGCCATAAAAATAAATTCTTCAGACATTTTATTCCATTCTTCCTCAAAGGCAAACCAATATTTCGATTGGAAGTTGCATTTGTTTGGTTTTCAAACCACACCCATATAGCATAATCAAGGGGGTTAAGGTCAGAGCTTAAATTTTGTTTTATTGCTGTCCTCAGTTTTCTCATGGACTTTCAATTCCTTAGCATGATTTCTTATTGACGTTGTGGTGTCTTTTTTAATCACCATAGCGAGAGCTGTTAAAAAGCCTTCATTTCATTTTTTGTTCAATCCTCAACTCCCATTTTCCTTTATCTGTGAAAATTTTTTCTTGGGTTTGTATACAGAAGACAAAAAAACTTTGGTTTGGTTTCGACGTTAAACAAATCATAGATTCTTTGTCGTTTCTTTTCTTGCTCACTCATATTAGGTTGAATTTTAATGAAAAAAAAGTACTATGAATAGTGGAGCTAATCATGAAAATTTAGATTTATTATGTTTTTTTTCCATAATTGGACTAAACAGAATTTTTAAAAAAGTTTTTAAAATGATTCCATATTTTGTTTCTGCACCCTGTATATATATCTTAACATACGCCTTTATACCACTATATAATGACAATTGATTGACCACTTTTCTTAGTTTTCTGCCTGATGATTAATATATATATAGAAATGGTTGGAGTGCTGGCCTTAAATAACCTACAAAGGTTGATATGCCAAAAAACCTAAACAACCAACCAACATATTTTAGATATATATTGAATATATGATTTGTTAACACATTTTGTAGATATGCTCAGAAATGGGGTTAAACAGTTCTATTTCTAACTATTCAATTAGCATAAGTTAACAAAGTTAAATGGTTCCAAGTATTGCCATGTATCACTAACAATTCAATTAAACAACTGGTATTTGTTTACACACAGTTAAATTATCAAATAGTTCTGTTTCTGACAATTCAATTTAGCATAATTCATTTGTTTGCATACAGTTTAAATGTCAAACAGTTCTATTTGACCCATAGATAGGACCCTATCAAGTGCTACCACACTGTGTCAGAGTTGACCAGGGAATGATGGCAAAGAAGGGGCACTCTGCATTCCCCAAAGCTCCAGCATTACTTGAGCCACACGACCAGATTGTTTTGTGTCATAATTAGGATACTCATAAGGGGGACTTATTTCTTTTCAGAGATGCCGTCAGTGTTTTCCACAGCCCCATCTGACTGGATTAGCATAGCTTGGCACCAAGTCAGAAGTATGGTACACCTAGTGAGAATAAACTCACTAACATTGGTCATCTCACTGAACTTACTGACCATTATGCCACAACAAGGTGCCCGTGGTGTAATGGTTATCGTCGTAGGAAATGGACACGGCGACACGAGTTCAAATCCTGATTGCATTTCACATTGCACTAATACCCTTGGGAAAGGTATGAATCCAATTATTCTCCCTCCAGCTATGGGTAAATAGTAGGGCTAACTAAGTTCTTCAGCCTTGGTGAGGCAACTCGTCTCGGAGAAGGAAAACTCTGAATTCAAACCCCTTAAACTCCACTTAAAAACTGACCTTGTGTCATATCCTGCCCGAGCGAAGGGGTTGGTAAATATGATTATGCCACAAACCTAGTTGTAATTTACTGAGCTTACCATAGCTTGGTACAAGGTCAAAAGTATGGAGTATTCAGTGAGTATCAAACTAAGTGACCATGTTAACTATTACATCACAGACCAAATAACCAACAATTCTTTTAGTGTTCAGGATGGGTCAGAGAAAGGAAAGTCTGCATTAGTTCACGAGACAAAACATCTTTTAGCAATAGATTTTATTTCAAATTCTTGCCTAAGAGTTCTGGAGAACCTGTGAGGGTAGGGAGGCTGCTCTTATAAAAAAAAGTTATTAAATACAGTTAAACAAATGGTCCGCATTTTGAATCAATGCTATAATTAAATTGTTTTGTTTTTTACTGTCCTTATTTTTTTAAAAATATCTAATCATTGCTTGGGTATGTCAAAAGTTTTGCAATAATTTGTAATGTGCTAGCTTATATTACATAGTTATTTTCTAAGTTTTGCTTTGTTGTGGCACAAGGCTAAATGTATTGAGCACCCAGTGAGACTCAAACTCACTAATAGTGGCTTGCTGGTCAAGTTTGTTTACCATTACACCACTCAAAGCACCTTATATCACATATATCATATGACCAAGGCAGTTCAAGGTGCAGTAGGGTACTCACTGAGGTTGTTAGTTTTGTGGTAATTGGTGTGCTGACATGTACATTTTTTCACTCTATGTATTATGTAGAGGTTGCTTACTCAATGAAAATTATTCTGCACAAAATTTAGAATATATCTTTATTTAGTTTAAAGTATTATATATTTAAGTTTTAAACAAATCCAGGAAGCAGCACCCTACAAAACAGCAGCTCTTATCTCACAGACTATTCAAGTAAAACAAGCAAGTCCTGCTGGGCATGGCTGGTGAACTAAAGACCAACTCTTAAGGAATGTTCACCAATGGACTCCTACACATGGACACGCTAGTGTTGGCTGACCACCAAAGACTTATATACATCAGACCCATGTGGACAACATATGCCGATTAGAAGACCTACCAGATGTGATGAACAATAGGATAGTGAGTGAGAGTCAAGAGACTCTGTGATATCACCACAGCTTGATGATGATGATGATGATGATGAAAAAGCAGTCAGTCACGAAAGAGATTTTTTTTACAAAACTTATCTTACAATCCAGTCATGCTGAAAGGATCAGTTTTCCCTAGATGACGAATGTTAAGTAGCTATGAGTCTGTTTATTACTTGGCATAAAACCAGCCCATTGGCATAATGCTTAGAGTGTTTGTCATTGGCCCCAGAGACTGGGGTTCAATCCCAGGTCAACTCATACCAAAGACTTGAAAAATGGTACTTGATGCCATCTTGCTTAACAC
>OY757937.1:48441815-48596815 GCA_963585895.1 Sepioteuthis lessoniana | reverse complement strand
TTTTAACCTTGGTATGGCAACTGGTATAGAAGAAGTAAAACTCTGAATTCGAACCTATCAAGCACTGTTTAAAAATTGATCTTGTGTTGTATCCAACTCGTGCATCGAGATTGGTAAATATATATATTTATATATAGATAAAGATGAAAAGTGATAAGACCAATTGGAGAATATATTTTGTTTCATTTATTTTTGGATTGTTCTCTTCTAGTTTTGACCTTAGGTCATCACCAGGAGAAAATTTTTTGAGGAGAATATGATTTTTTACAAAGTTTTTAAATGAGTTCATAATGTCATAAGGACTCCCTCTAATATAATAGGAATGCATCATTGTTAAACTAACTTTGATATAGAATAACTCAATAAGTTTTGATATTCTGTAAAACTAACCAATCAATAAGCAACAAAAATAAGATAAAAGATAAACTAAACTAATCTTCAATGGATAATAGTTCTTCTTTTAAGAAGTTCAGGTAACTTGAGACTATTAATTTTTTTTTTATGTGTTCATGGCATGGACTGATACTGCTCTGAATAGAATTTTCCATCAATAGTAGTATTAATTTTCCTTGAAAAATGATTTCTGTATATTACTAAATGTGTGGGTCTAATGCAATAAAATCCAATGTATTGAATCATTATATGAAACAATCTATTTGGGGAAATAATAATAATAATAATAATAATAATAATAATAATAATAATCTCGAAAAAACATGGACATGGCTAAGAAAGGGAAGTGATTATTGAAGACGGCCAGAATACTGAGAAGAGTCCTGGAGACTTGAGGAGACTTGCTGTCACTCAATCTCCAGTGAAAGACCATCAGCTAATGCTGATGTGAAGAACTCTAATGAGTAAATAATAATACTAATAATAAAAATCAAAGAAAATGAAAAGAGAGAAAAATATATAGACTTTGCCGGAAAACTTAAAAAGACGTAGAACATGAGAGTAACTGTGATACTAGTTGTAGTTGGCACACTTGGAGCAGTCACAAGGGACTTGGAGGGTGGCTGGAAGAGTTGAAGGTCAGAGGACAAATCAAGACCATCCAAACTACAGCATTGTTGGGGGTGGCCAGCAGAGTCCTGGAGATCTGAGGAGACTTGCTATCACTCAGCCGCCTGTGAGGAATCATCAGCTGACACTGATGTGAAAAAACTACCAAGAAATATAATAATAATAAAAATGATAATAATAAACTGCAAAAATCATGGAACATGAAAATGATGGTGATACCAATAGTAATTGGCACACTAGGTATAGTCACTAAAGGTTTAGTACAGGAACTAGAGGACTTGGAAATAAGAGGACAAATGGAGACTATCGAAACAAATACATTGCTGAAATCAGTCAAAATACTGAGAAGAGTCCTGGAGACTTGAGGAGACTTGCTGTCACTCAGACTCCAGTGGAAAACCATCACTTAATGCTGGTGTGAAAAACTCTCCTATGAGTAAAATATAAATTCATGGGGCATGACTTCCCTAAACATTTTTATCATTATTGATTGCTTCACTGGACCAAACCTTAAAAAGCTTTTTAAAAAAATGTTAGTTTTAATGGACAAACCTGTGACAATCCCAGACAAGCAAAACTGGATTGGCATAAAATGCAATGACAAATAAATTACAAGTGAATAATATGATTCCAATGTAAATGCCGATTTGTTATAACTAAAGAATTTACATTATTTTATTGAGGAAGAAAAACCTCCCTGTGATAGGATCATCTTAAAACTCTTTCACTGGAATTCTAAATAAAGTCATTAACCCTTTCAGTAAATATAACCCATTTTTTATTCTTTATTTTCAATTTTTTGTGGGACTCAAAAGCCTATAAAAGTAGATGATCATTAATTTATTTGATTTCACTTATATGGATAGAAATATGATTGATTTTTTTATGCGTCTTTATTTAGATAATAATTATCATTAACCTGAATACAGGACATTTATGCACATATATTATCATATATTACATTATATCATATCATATTAAATCTTATTATATATATATATTAAGTGATGTACTCCTATGGACCCCCACATATGGCCAAGCAAAAGCAGGACGACCGGCCCAAACTTACATACAGCAGCTATGTGAGGACACAGAATGTAATTCAGAAGACCAGCCGGAGGCGATGAATGATAGGGAGAAGTGGCGAGAGATGGTCAGGGATATCAGTGCTGGCGGCACGACATGATGATGATGATGATATATATATATATATATATATATTGTTTTGCAAAAAAATTCATGAAACCCAGGGTTGCAGACTATTTTCCATGGATTAAATGTATATATATATATATATTTACATATCTAATATATATATATATATATATATATATATATATATTATAACTTTATTTATTTTAATTCATTTACATGGATAGAATTATGACTTTTGTGCATGTTTTTATATAGACATCATCTGTCATTAATCTGAATACAGAACATATACATATAGAGAGAGAGGGGGAGTGAGAGAGGGAGAAAAACAGAGACAGAGACAGGGAGAGAAAAAAGGAAAACATGTATATATATATACGCACACACATACACACACACACACAAACACACACACACACACACACACACACACACATATATATATATATATATATATATATATAGCCATTAAGCAGATACATGTAAACAAAGCAAATGTGATTCATAAGCATTTAAAATTCCTTCGCTTACGCTTGCTTCCTTGTGGTTGAGTTGGCGTATGAGTCAGCCAGGTTTCAATCCCAGCTTCAAGAATCTCATGTGTCTAGCCACTCTGAAGAGGTGTGATACAACGAAACAGTCTGTCTGTAGATGACTATATATATATATATATATATATTAGCACATTTATCAATAGATGCCTTATAAGTCTCAAGTTGCCCCAATTTCTTAAAAGAAGAATTATTATCCACTGAAGATTAGTTTAGTTTATCTTTCATCTTATTTTTGTTACTAATTGGTTAGTTCATTACTGTTGTAACTTGTTAGGTGGTGGATTCAATACAAGCAGAAGTCAACTCAGCGTGTTCTGGGTACTATCTACTGGCCAAATGAAATGGCTGTCTTTATAACAGTTAAAAATAGCTGACACAGAAGTCCCAGGTCTTGTGAAGATGGTGCTTCCCAGCTACAATGGTTAGTTTTACAGCATGTTAGCATTTGTTCGGTTATTTTATACCAAGGTCAGTTTAACAGTGATGCTCTCTAATGATACATGTTATAAAAATATACATTCACAATGATTTTCAAAAGGTAGACTCTATTATTAATCAAACAGATCTATTTGATCTATAGATGGAGCTCTAACAGACACAACCACTTCAGCTCAGAGTGGACATGGGAGTAATAGCAATGACCAAGTGAATCCATGCTCATTGAAGATCTAGAGCTGGAGCCACACCAAATGATTTTGGAGAGAAGCAGGTTCCTTTTTTTTTTTTTTGTTTATCCTCTGACGGATAAGTTTTAGGCCTTATTATACGAGTTGTTTTGTTTCATTTTTTTATTATTTGTATCTTTTAGTACTCCACATTCCATAAGTTTTAATTTTGTGGGGACAGGAGATATAAAAAAGAAGTCTGTCAATAAATGGATGGTTGTAGTCTTATATATGTATTTACCCAACACTACCTCCATGAGCAGGATGTGACACAAAGTCAATTTTTAAGCAGAGTAAAGCCATCCTTGTAGAAGAACAGTAGGGGTATTATTTAACAGATAACAAGAAGAATAAGGGGGCTTACACCTTTACCAAAGTTTAGTTTGGTTTGGTTTCATCTTAAAACTCTTTCACTGGAATTCTAAATAAAGTCATTAACCCTTTCAGTAAATATACCCCATTTTTTATTTTTTATTTTCTATTTTTTGTGGGACTTAAAAGCCTATAAAAGTAGATGATCATTTATTTATTTAATTTCACTTATATGGATAGAAATATGATTGATCTTTTCATGCGCCTTTATTTAGATATTACTTATCATTAACCTGGATATAGAACATTCATGCATATATATGATCATATTATATATATATATATATATATATATATATATATATATATATATATATATATCTTATAACTTTATTTATTTCAATTCATTTATATGGATAGAATTATGACTTTTGTCATAACCAAGGTTTAGTTTGGTTTGGTTTCTTTATTTAAATATGGCATATCAACCTTTGTTGGTTATTTAAAGCCAAAGCCATTCTTCTAGATGAACAGTAGTGGCACTATTTAACCCATAGCTAGGAGAATAAGGGGGTCCATACCTTTCCCAAGGGTATTTGTTCAAAAGTGAATGGAGTTTGAACTTGCTTACTACAATTCTGCAGACCATCGCTTTAACCATTACAACCTCCCTTACCAAGGGATTTATTTTGAAAAGAAACATGAAAGGATGACTGGAGTTTGAACTTGCTTACTACAATCTCATAGTTTGGCACATGAGCCACCATGCCACAGGGACTTTCCTGGAGTAAATCTGTTTCGAATTCAGAGTTTTCCATTTCCTAGATTAGTTGCCTAGCCAAGCTTGAAGAATGCTGTCTGCTGAACTATTCAACCATAACTGGAAGAAGATAGATTCATTCTTTTCCCTAGAGCATTAGTTCAAAGGGAAATGCCAACAGCCTCATGCAGGATTTGAACTCTGATTGTTGATTTCATTTCCCATGAAAATAACTGTTAAACAAAGGTTTCACATACTTTTCTTCCACAAAATTTGCTCAGAGTAACAGAAAAACATTTCTTACTAAAAAAGAACATTAAAAAAAAACATCCAAAATACTACCAAATAATCCTTCACAGGATTGTTGAAGCAAAATATGGTATAATTTTTAAAACATTTTTTTTTGTCCGATTAATCCGATTTTTGAAAAAAATGTGATAAATCTAAATTTTCATGATTAACTTTACTATTCAAATCCTTTTTCTTTTAAATCAAAATTCAGCCCAATATGAGTGAGAAAGAAATGACAAAGAATCAATGATTTGCTTAACGTCAAAACCAAGCCAAAGTTTCTTTGTCTACCATATAGAAAAGCAAAGAAAGATTTTTTTAAAGAAAAAGGGCTTTTAGGCAAAAAGGGGATTAGAGGATTGAACAAAAAATGTAAATAAGGATTTTTAACTGCTCTCATTACAGTGATTAAGAAGGATGCCACAACATCAGTAAGAAAGCATGATAATGAATATAAAGTTCACTAGAAAACTGTTGGGACAGCAGTTAAAAAATATTTAAGCCCAGACATTAACCCCCTTGATTACACTATAAGGGGCCTTTTAGAAAACCAAATAAATGCAGCTTCTCATCAAAATATTCGTTTACTTAAGACTGCTATTGAGGAGAAATGGAATAAAATGTCTGAAGAGTCTATTTTGAAGGCATGCAAATCATTTCAAAGGCATGTTGATGCAATAATTTTTTTTTTAAATGGTGGCTATCTGTTTTGTGTTTATTTTTTTAAATTAAAATCAATCTTGTTTTGTTATAGAGTTGTTTATCATTACAAGAATTTTCTTAATTGTGCTTCTACATACTATGTATTATTTCTTCTATTCAATGGTGCAACTATTTCTTCAAATTAACTTTAAAAAAGAGCCTTCCCACCAGGATAAATTTTAATGTCCTTTCATCATTGTCTTTTCATAATAAAACCATTTAGTACTGAGTCATTAAAAGAGCTGGTTCCTTTGTTGTAATGACAATGAAGGGTAACTCCACACTCCCTAAAGTTACGGAATTGGAGCCTCACCACTGGATGTAGTTTAGTATTATACTCAAGACATCTCTTTTTTGGCCAGAGGTCTATCTCTGCAAGGGATGCAGTCAGCATATTGTAAACACTGCCAGCATGACAAACATAAATAAAAAAAATAATGTGTAGAAATATATATGCATCTATATAGTTGGCTGACCGTAGTCAAGGGTGACCCAAAGGCTCTCTTTTCAGTAGCTACTACACCGAGGTGTAGGGAAGGACACTACTCCTTTCCCTAAATTACTCCACTTACCCTTGATCCATAACTTATAATGCTGAGTGTTAAGCCAAGCCTGAAGTACCATTTTGTTTTTAGTCTTCAGTAAGACTCAAGCTGGGATTGAATCCAGGTCTTCTGGACCATTGGCAAACACTCTAACCATTAAGCAAATAGAATGGTCCATATATATATATATATATATATATATATATATACATGATGACGATCACATCTTGAATAATAACTAAATCAAAATATGTGAGATGTGTACGATGATAAGTTTGTAAATCATCAGTACGTCATTGGATCATAGTGCCAAAGACTTGTACAACACTTCAGCCATTTCCTGAGTCTGTGGCAAGCATAGCAAGATAACTAAGAACTAAGCAAGCTGTAGATTTTATTTCGGAGTACTTTCTCTTACTAGACATTGTCATAATGTTTAGAGTGTTCGTCAATGGTCCAGGAGACCAGGGTTCAATCCCAGGTTGAGTCATACCAAAGACTCCAAAAATGGTACTTGATGCCTCCTTGCTTAACACACCACATTATAAGGTATGGATCAAGGGTAAAGTGGGTCAATCCTAGGAAAGGAGTAGCGCTCTCCCCTAAAAGTCACTCTTGACTACAGTCGCCAACTTTGCTTTACAATTTACTTTCTCTTAGACATTCCCTGTCAAAGGATACCTACAAATAGGATACCTAGCTGAGGTTTATATAGGGGAATCACTCAATAAATAAGGTGAATTTTGCCCAAGGTGTTGACCAGAGAAAGTACTGTTTACAGTCACAACTTTTTTAAGGAAATCAACAGAAATCAGTCCTTTCATGTCCCAGAAGACCGTCAGAATGACCTTTTTTACTGATGACTATAGGCAGAACTTTTTCTTTAGCTGGCCCAGTCAGTTGGGGCTGTAGAATACACCGACTGCAACTCTGCTGAGGGGTAAGTCTCCCCCAAGAGTATCCTGGATATGGCACTAAACAATCAGATGGCAATGCTCTAGTAATGCTGGAGCTTTGGGGATCGCAGAGTACCTATTTATTTGCATCGCTCCCAGGCCCACTCTTGTAGTAGCACCTGAAAGGGTCCTATATATGGGTCAAATAGAACTAAACTGTGTACTTATGCTAAACTGAATTGCTTGAAATAGAACTGTTTTGATTTTAAACTGCTAAACCGAATCATTTGAAACAACCATTTTTACATTTAACTGTGTGTAAACAAAAAACTGTCTACTTATGTTAAAATTAATTGTTTGAAATAGAACTGTTTTTACATTTAACTGTGTTTAAACAATAATCTGTATATAAACCAATGACTAATTGTGTAAACAAAAAACAATACTGATGCTAAACTGAATTAAGTGAAACCATCTGTGTGCAAAAAAATAAACAAGTTCAGGTTTGTTTAAAAGTGTCATTTTCAAAATGTGTTTAGAAATCATATATTTAATATATGCATAAAAGGATTTGGCATTAAATGACCTATGATAGTCGATATATCACCACACCAAACCAAGCAAAACTAAACTAAACTTTTTCTTGAGCAGAAAGTTTGTCCATTCTCACTCTGTGGACTTTTTTTTTCATTTCAGGTTTTTAGTGGCAAAGACTTGTTTAACACATTTGTAAAGATGTCTTGATGAAAGCATGCAAAATTCTCATTGTTTGATCTCTCTAGCCACCAAAAATTTGATGACTGGCCTCTATTCAGGCACTCTGTTTAATTTGTCACTATTTTGAATAGCCTCAAAACAAATATTTTATTGAGAATAAAAGAATTTATTCAGTTAACTTATTCCAAACTGTGCAGAGTTTATATTTATCAAAAACATTTCTGAAAAAAAAATTTATTTTGCTTTTTTCTAAAAAAATTTCTATTTTGTCTATTGATTGACCCTCACACACACACACACACACACACACACACACACACACACACACATCATACCAGCTCATTGCACTAGTGGGTAGAGTGTTCGTCAATGATCCAGGAGACCTGGGTTCAATCCCAGGTCATGTCATACCCAAGACTTTAAAAATGGTACTTGATACCTCCTTACTTAACAATCAGCAAGATAAGGTAAAGGGTATCAAGGGTAAACTGGAGCAATCCAAGGAAAGGAGTAGCACCCTCCCCTACACCTCGGTGTAGTAACTATTGAAAAGGGAGCCTTCTTGTCGCCCTCGACTGCAGTCGCCAACTTTATTTACTTTTATATATATATATATATATATATATATATATATATATATATATACCAGTTTTCTAAGGGGAATGATCATAATTCTAAATTCGTGTTGTATGACTGTATTCTAAACCAATCAACCAACCAACCAACCAAGTGTTTTTTATATGATTTCATACTCAAAAATTGTTACCATATACCAAGCTTGTCATTGCTTTACAAATATTCAGCTTGTAAGAAATATGACAAACAAATCTATCAAAATGAGATTCTATTTTATCTGTCTCTAGTTCTAAGTCAACAATGTTTTACCAGCTATTCAGCAAAACTAGGCCAAGTGTTTTGTTTGTCTCCCTGCCTCCATTTCATTATCCTAGTCAGTTGTCATCTTCTGCTAACTAGGGCAAGCATTTCCTACTCTAGGTAAGTAATTCTCTGCCTCACTTACTGCTTACCTGTCAACCGTAACCTTGGGTGCACTCTAAAGAGAGATTTGTAGCTTTTTGTGATGTTGTTTAATCAACACTGACCATATGTGTACATTTTTTGATAAATTAACCAAATAAATGAATTGAAAAGATCTTCAGGTTTGAAATAAAGTTGAATTTAGTTGTAACTAGTTGATTTGTAGAGAAAAACTTTAAAGTCAAATTTACAAAAGACAAGATTTTTGCAACATTCTTGAATTGGTATTGTATAAAAAAAAATTACATTATCTACTCATAAACAGTATTGCTTTTAATTAAGTATACCCCTAACAATTTATTTATAAAAAATGAGTTTTCTTCTAAACTTGAATTTTATTATTGAAACTCTGTAACTAAAAACAGCTGCAACACCTTTGTAAACAAAAATAGAATTGCATATATATATACATATATATATATATATATATATATATATATATATATATATATATATATATATATATATATATATATATTTATATAAACCTATGAAGTTTTCAAGCAATTCAGGCCAATACAAAAGAGGAGCAAGATCTAGAACAGAATGGAAATGCAGTATGGCCCCTGATGTGTAAAACATCAGACAACATGGCAAATAAGTCATATATAAGTAAGTTAGCCAAACGTAGTCAAGGGTGACCCAAAAGCTCCCTTTTCAATAGCTACTACACTGAGGCGTTGGAGAGAGCACTACCTTAGCTCTATACATTATAATGCTAAGTGTTAAGCAAGGAGACATCAAATACCATTTTTTGGTATGACTCAACCTGGGATGGAATTCTGATCTCCCAGGCCATTGACAAACACTCTAACCATTATGCCAATGAGCCAGTAAAAAATTTTCAAGCAATCATGAAGTGAAGAGTACCATGAACAAATGACTAAAACTCAATATATATATATATATATATATATATGTATATATATAAAAACTGCATTTGTTGTTTCCAACCAAATTGACTGATGGTTTCTGCCGTTCTTGCTGCAGTATGTGGCTTTGCATTGATCTGAGGAAAATCAACAGCAACGGAGCTTAGAAAAAGGTAACGTCACCATGCACAATTTCTTGTGCTATATCCGCAGAAATTCTCATTTGTTCAGAAATGTCTATTGCAATTTTCGATCAGCTCAAATGAATGCATTAACTGAATTTGCAATTTCATTTGACGCCAGCCAGCTTGGCATGTCTTCATCTTAAATTCCATTTGGACTTCCTTGAAACAATTTTGCCCATTTGTAAGCGTTTTATGACTAAAACATGGTTCTCCCAACACATCACACAATCTGTAAATTTCACATGGTTTGCACTTCACAGCCACCAAAAATTTGATGACAGACCACTGTTCAAGCCTGGACGATTCTGCTTAATTTTTAGCCATTATCAATTACCTCAAAACAAATATTTTTACAGATAAGTTACAGATAAAGAAGAAAGAAACAAATAAAAAAGGCATTTTATACATTAGATAGATAGATATCAGAGTGAGTGGGCAAAGACTCCATATGTGTACAGATACTACAATCTCATCCTAATAGTGGTTATATTGTTATATATTGACCCTCAACCGAGCTGTCAATCAAGAGATACACCTGTGTAAATAAGCGGAAGAACAGCGGAAGCAGGTGGGCATGGCACAATAATATAACTAGGTGCCCAGGGCAGTTCAAGTCAGTTAGGGTAAAGATGCCAAAGTGAGAGCCAGCGGCAGACTGAGGGCTTTGGGCCCTCAGTGACCCACAGTTGAACAACCCAGCCAAGATGAGAAAGAAGTACTTCTGGGTCAATATAGCAGTATGTCCCCATCTCCAGCTCATCACTCACACACAACAACCATCACCCTTTTGAAAATAAAGTGTGAGAGATTATATTTTTATAAAGAAGCGTATTCGTTCATTCATTGAAGTTTGTCATTATGGTTGACTATGTTTCCGCATATATTTGTATATGTATACGTGCAGTTGTATATTTGTATTTGTATGATGGCTATACAACAATATAGAGATGAACAAAGAAACCAAAAAGTCTCACAGTTCATTAGATAGATAGATAGATAGATAGATAGATAGATAGATATCAGAGTGTGTGTCCACAGACTCTATATGTGCACAGATACTATATTTTCATCTGAACAGAAAGGACAAAGAAAGAACAAACAAACAGGAAAAGTGATACTGTTCATACTATAGATAGATTTTTGGGTGATTGAGCACAGACTCCACATACACACAGATACTACACCCACATTCTTTGGGCCAGTCAGCTGGGGCAGTGGAATACACTGACTGAATCTCGGCAGAGAGATAGACTCTCCTAATGAGTGTCCTGGATGTGACACTAAACAATATGATGAGGAGGCTCCATTAATGCTGGAGCTTTCAAGAATGCATTGTAACCCTTCATTGCTATCACTCCCAGATCCACTCTGGCTTAGAGTAGTAGCACCTGATAGCATCCTATCTCTGGGTCAAATGGAACTTTTTGACATTTAAACTGAGTCCAAACAAATGATTGATGCTAAACTGAATTGCTTGAAATAGAAATGTTTTTGCATCTAATTGTGCGTAAACAAATGACTGATGTTTAATTGAATTGTTAGCAATACATAGCAATACTTGGAACCATTTAACTTTGTTGATTTATGCTAAACTGAATTGTTAGAAATTGTTTAATCATTTAACAGTGTGTAAACAAATGACTTGTGTTTAATTGGATTGTTAGTGTTAAATAACAATACTTGAAAATATTTGTGTGCAAACAAATGGTTAATAGTAAATAGAATTATTCATATTTGATATAAATAAGTGAAACCATATAACTGGGTGCAAATAAAATGAGTTCAGGCTTGTTTAAAAATGTTAGCTACAAAACGTTTTGAAATCATATATTTGATATATATGTATAAACAAGATTAGGCATTAAATAACCTACAATGGTTGATATGCCATAAAACCAAAAAAAAAAAAAAATCTCATCCTTGTAGATGTATAAAGAAAAAGCAGGAAATGGACACGGCAACACGAGTTCAAATCCTGGACGAGGCTGATTGCATTTCACATAGCACTAATACCCTTGGGAAAGGTATGAATCCAATTATTCTCCCTCCAGCTATAGGTAAATAATAGGGCAGACTGGTTTCTTCAGCCTTGGTGAGGTGACTAGTCTAGGAGAAGGAAAAACTCTGAATTCAAACCTGTTAAACTCCGCTTAAAAATTGACCTTGGGTCATATCCTGCCTGAGTGGAGGGGTTGGGTAAATATGATAAAGGAAAAGCAGACTGTGCTAAATTGTTATAAGTTCAAGAAGTAGAAAAATATTTATGTTTATCACCTTTTTCTTAATTCATGTAAAGTTCAACTCATTCAAAATTGTTTGAAAGTGTCAAGGTTGAAAATGACGTAATTGTTGATAAGTATCATTTTGTTTAGTTGTATCTTCAAAAACACCCTAAAAGTTGAGCGTATCAGTATCAAAAGAAGCCATGCTTGAAATGTTGTTGCTGCTTTTTTTTCATTTCATATAGTTATGTCTTGACTTAACAAAAAGTAAGTTAGCAACCATAGTCGAGGGTGACCCAAAGGCTCCTTTTTCAATAGCTACTACACCAAAGTTTAAGGAAAGGCACTACTCCTTTCCCTGTTTGATTAATTGGGCTAAATGGATACAATTAAATAGTAAGTAAGTAAAATTGACAACCTTAGTCAAACATAACCCAAAGGCTCTCTTTTCAATAGCTACGACACCAAAGTGTAGGGAAGGGCGCTACTCCTTTCCCTGGATTGCTCCACTTTACCGATGATCCATACCTTATAATGCTGAGTGTCAAGTACCATTTTTTGAGTCTTTGGTATGACTCAACCTGGGATTGAACCCCAGTCTCTCAGGCCATTGGGGAACACTCTAACCTCTAGTAATCTGTGATAAACAATCAAATTTCAAATGGACCCCTCCCCACAAAAAATCTTTATGAATTTGTCCACCAATAAAGTTTTCTTTACCATAATTTCTTGGGTCTACAAGGGCTGTGTTAATAGACAGAATAGTTATGAAGATGATTGTGCAAAAATTTTGATTATCTACTTAGTTTCAAATCAACCTTATATCCTTCAAAATGATCCACTCGATAAAAATGTTCCTACAGAAAAAAATGCAGAGATTATTTTATTTGGTTTTGATGATGTTGTGATTCAAACTCTGCGACACTTATGGAAGAAGTGTGTGGATCATAAGAGTCTGTATTGAAAAAAACGCATTTGGTCACATTTCATGTATCTTGGTCAGTCTATGAACCTCTCAGCTGACCTTTGTATATATCAATTTTATACACTATGCGTTTATGCTCAGAGGGAATCTTGCCGGAAAAATGGAAGTGATGTACTCCTGTGGACCCTTTGACATGGACATACAAAGGCTGGACAACCAGCTCGAACATACATACTGCAGCTCTGTGCTGATAAGGGATGTAGCCCTGAGGACCTGCTGGAAGCAATGGAAATTGGGCAGGGGTGGCAAGAGAAGGTCAGGGATATCTGCGTGACATGATGATGATGGTGTAATGGACTTTTGAAAATCATAAGTAGATATTCACCTTTGCCCAGTCAGGTGGGTCTGTAGAATACACCGACTGCATCTCTGCAGAGGAGTAAGACTCCTCCAACAAGTGTCCTGGATATGACACTAAACAATCTGATGGTGAGGTTCTAGTAATTGTTGTACTCCCTACATAATGGACTCACCCTCCTCCATAAATACACATCAACGGAGCAATGACCAGAGTCCACCAGAGTCGATCCAAACCCACGTGACACAATCACGTGAGACACCACGAGCGAAGTGGACAATAGTTGCTACCCAACTGGACTCTCAGCTTACGATTAACAACTACTGTTTAATCCGGTTCACTTGTATCTTGTTTCTGTTACTTGAATATATATGTTTTTCTATCTACCTTTTTGTGTTCCCCATGTCTTTCTTTTCCCAGCATGACAACACTCTAGTTGGAGCTTTGGGGAATGTGGAGTACCCCTTCATTGCCATTGGTCCCAAGTCCACTCTGGCCCAGATTGGTAGCACCTGATAGGGTCCTATCTCTCAGTCAAATAGAACTAAACTGTGTACTTTGGCTAAACTGAACTGCTTGAAATGGAACTGTTTTGACATATAAACTGCATTTAAATTGTTTGAAACAGAACTGTTTTTGTATGTTAAACTGAATTGTTTGAAATAGAACTGTTTTGACATTTAACTGTGTGAAAAAAAAACTATAGTTATACTAAACTGAATTGTTTGTAATATAACTATTTGACAACATTGAATAACTTGAAATAGAAAGTGTTTTTGACAATTAAACTGATTTGTTTAAAATAGAACTGTTTATGTGTATAAAAATGGATTTGACATTAAATAACCTACAAAGGTTGATATGCCATAAAACACAAACAAGCGAACATTCACCTTTAAAAATCTGTAATCTGCAGTTATATCTTTTTACAATGAAATATGACATTTTTGAATGAAATATGGAAAATCAGGGTAGAAAGGCTGCAGCGGTTATACATGTGAGCTACACATTGTTTACCCTATAAAAATTACTCCAAACAAACCTTTAAAATATCATTTTTACCAAATTTAATGTATTATTTAATGTATTGTTTAATGTATTATTTATTTAATGTATTATTTATTTAATGTATAATTTATTAATTTATTATTTATTATTCATTATTTATTTATTATTCATTATTTATTTATAATGTATAATTTTATTTAATGTATGATTTTATTTTTTTATTTATAATGTATAATTTATTTAATGTATTATTTATTTAATGTATTATTTAATGTATTATTTATTTCAGTTGTATCATATAAGGAGGATTCCCTATGATATAATGGCTACTGTTCTTCTATGAGAATGGCTTTGGCATTAAATAACCTACAAATGTTGATATGCCATTAAAAATAAAAGAAACCAAACTAAACCATGATATATGGGCTAAAGTGTTGGACTGTGGTTTTGAAGTAAACAAGTTCCAACTCTAGTCAAGGTATTACATTCACTTTCAGACTAATGCCCCTGGGAAAGTTATGAACCTCCTTATCTCCCCCAGCTATGGGTTAAATAGTATTACTACCATTCCTCTACAAGGATGGCTTTGGCTTTAAATAACCCAAGAAGTTTGCTATGCCATTAAACAAAGAAAGCAAACTGTATCATACAAGAGTCATTCAAAATATTCTTAGCCTTGTAAGGATTAGAAACAAAAATAGAATAAATAAAATAAAATAAATTTAAAGTGTAGCAGTTCCCAGAAACTTCTCACCAGAAATGAAATC
This sequence comes from Sepioteuthis lessoniana, assembly GCA_963585895.1. NCBI lineage: Eukaryota > Metazoa > Mollusca > Cephalopoda > Myopsida > Loliginidae > Sepioteuthis > Sepioteuthis lessoniana. The sequence goes on along the minus strand of OY757937.1, from coordinate 48,581,820 downwards.
CGCATGCGCCTGAAAACAGACTTTCTGGTATGAGAAAGAAATTCTTTCTTATTCAGCAGTGACCACTTGGATTGGAAAGACCAATTTCTCTCCTACAGCTGGTGGGAAAAGCCATGTATCCACTTAACGGCATGCTGGCTCACTCTCCCACAAGTAGACTTCATACTCATAATCCACCAGCAATGACTCTCCTACAGACTGTTTGCCAATGGCCCAAGAGATTGGGGTTCAATCCCTGGTCAAGTTATACCAAAGACTTAAAAAATGGTATTTGATGACTCCTTGTTTAGTACTCAGCACTATAAGGATCAAGGGTAAAGTGGAGCAATCTAAGGAATCATGGTGTCATAGCTATTAAAAAGTGAGCCTTCGGGTCACTCTCATCTAAGGTCGCCAACTTTTCTTACATTTATAGTGAGCCAACATTGCTGAAACAAACATTATAAAAAACACTCACTTTGGACTTATCAACCACTGAAAATGATTAGTATATTCAAACACCTTGTCTGGATGACACAATCATTTCCATTGGTTTCAGGTAGAATTTTCCCACCCACGGAATGGTTGTTGAATCCAGAAATAAAATTTAAATTTAAATGGCATCTTAGTCTCTTTCTTTCCTTCCTTCAGTGATTCTTTTGCAGCCATCACAGACAAAGAAGATGTCAATGAATTGAATGAGATAGAGAAGAAAATAAATGGAATCAGATATCAAAACCCAAAACCAACTATTACCAACCAAAGGAAACAGAAACACCAACAAATTCTTCTAGCCTCATAGCCTCACCCAAAAAGAAGAGCCATTGCTGCACACTTTTGTTGGAGTAACTGTACTATACTTATCCGTCCTTGGCATTTTGTTATTGTAGTTACCTCCCTTACTGGCATTCATCAGTTGATGAATTGCTTAGTCAGGGAATGTTTTGTTAAATAAATCCTTGTTAAGGAATACCTGTCTTGTCAACTCATTTCAGTAACATACTACCACTTCTTAAAAAACTTGTAAAATGAATTCAGATTTTCATTTATTTTATAAGAAATGGTAGTGTATTGCCACAACAAAGATATTTTAGCTATGCTTTTCTTTCTTGGTGAGGCTTAGAACTTTTTAAACGACTCATATCATACAACACTTTTGGGAGAGACTCAGTGAATTTATACAAATTGTAAGGAACATTTGAAACTAGTAAGCAAACATTCAACTTTGAAAATCAAAACCTCTGAAATGCAAAGTTCAATTTGCAGTAATATATCCTCAAAATAAAAATGTTATGACACTTCCGGATAAAATATCGAATGAATTTGGGTTTTTATTTGAGTCACTGGAATATGCAAAGTATTCAGTTAAAAGAGTAAAGAAGCCAATACACATAGAATAGTTCAGTATTTTCTGCCTAGAATAACCATCTAATTCTTTAAAAATTCTGTTTAAGTTGAATTCAGTATTTATTATTGTAGTTCTTGAAAGATGATATTAACATAAATATATAGAAATTATCATAACTTGATGTCAAAATCGTTTTTGAATTTTTCAAATTCTATTTTGAAATTCATGCTTAGAAGATTGAATACAAACACTCAAAAAGATTCAGTTGAAATTTCAGATGTAATAAAATGCATTTGATTTAATCTTTAATTGCTGTAATAAGGGAATGAATTTTTGTGAAATCCTGAAGGCGGAAGTATTCAGAGTATCAAGAATCAGCAGCAGCTGCTATTCACACCTAAACCTAGGAAGGCAAGGTAAATACCTATTAACTACTAGAAGCAAAATGTCTTTCAATATTTTTTGTATATATATATATATATATATAAACACACACACACATGTATGTATATAAATATATCAGTGTTATCCTGATGATCCGGTGAGGGGAAACCTAGGGAAATTACTTTAGGCTCTGTTGGTATTTGAATTTCACTCTTCTTAATGGATTGAGCACTCTAATGTTTTAGCTAAAGGTATTCTGTCGGTGTTTTTTACTTTTGACTAGGCATTGTGGTGTAGCAGAATGAATAACAAATTATTATTTAGAGCGGAAATGGCTTTGTCCAATGGTGTTTTAAATTATACATTTCATCCAATGAGAATGACTGATGCTATTCTGCCTGGGCACACCTCCCCGGGCACCATAAAAGGCAGCGCAAACCATGCTCGCCCTCTTTTTTTATCTCTCCTCCTTGCTGGCAGCAAGGTAGGAGCTCTCTTTACCCATCCTCCTTGCTGGCAGCAAGGTAAGACCAGTCAACATGAGAGATAACAGTTCTCTCTCTAGCCCGGGACGATTCCAACAGCAGACAGAGGCTTTTCATCTCGCGAGAGCGCACTTCAACATTTGTTCCTCTGCTTTCTTTAGGAGACCTTTTCCTGGTCAATTATTTCTCCCTCCTAAACCAAATGGACTCTGAAGCATCTGGCTAAGTACTAAATTCCTGCAGAGCCATTTACAACTGTTCTATCACCTTCTTCAACTCACAGCACAAGGAAAAACTTCCTCTCAAGCTGTCATTAAACTACTAGATCGAAAAACATCAATATCAACGCCTTCATTATTTATTTTCTTTCTTTTAACATAACAAGAGGCAGCAGAACTCTACAACATCAACTGCCATTTATGTTTAAATGGTAATATCATCTGCCCTCATGTAATAGTGATATTGGTTGGTTATTTTCAAACAGTACGAATGTTTTGGGTCTTTTCTTTTTTTATTGTTTTTTCCCCAACTATCAGATTGTGTAATATTCTTTTATTTACAAATTGTATCATTTGGGTTTTTTTCTCATTATAGATTTGGTATAAAAATAGAAATAATATATATATATATATATAAGGCTGTCAGAGGGTTTATCTGCTTGCCTTTATGTCCACCATGCTGCTTCCCATGCCTTTCAAGAAAAAAAAAAAGAATAAACCTATTTCATTTCTCCTTTTCCGTTAAGTTTTAACTTAGTCCAAGACTACTTTTTATTCTTTTAAAAATTTATTAGAGTTTTTTTTTCTTCTGTATATTTTATTTTATGTTTACTCTGGTATTTTTGGGGGGGATCCAATAATTCCAATAGCGTTAGATTCTTTGGCTACCGGTCTTGGGCATATGAATCTCATGGTTCAACAGCCAGGATCGTTAGTTTGATCGGGATAACTACTGCTGCTTATCTATAAGGGTGGCTTCTGTGGATGAGAATGAAAATAGCCATCGAAAGATAACCATGACCCACACTCAAACCACATGTCTAAACCACATCACTCTTCACGCGGGTAAAAAAGGGGCGTGTCCTGCTGAGGTTGGAGCCCTGGCCTCAGTGTTCGAAAAATCAGCTACAGAGCTCAAATAAAAATTACTAAAATGCAAACAATACAAATAGTGACATTCAATGTTAGAACCTTAAATGAAATAGGACAACTACCGGAGCAGACTGCATCAACCATATATCAAAACATAGACATAATATGCATTCAAGAACACAGATTCACACAAAGCGAGGATATTAAATATCACGATAGTGGCAATGGATAGATGCTAACCATTGCATCAGCATGGAAAAATTCTGTCAATGCCACGGTAGGAGGTGTAGGTATACTTACAGGACCAAGAGCCTTAAAATCACTTAATTGCATTGAGAGAATACAACCTAGGATGATGGTAGCTACTTTTAATGGCAACCCCAGAACAACAATAATCTCCTGCTACAGCCATACCAATGTTAGTGAAGAAACTTAATTCATCGCCTTCTATGATGAGTTATCCTCTCTTGTTCGTAGCATCTCAAAACACAACGTCCTATTTATGGGCGGAGACATGAATGCCCAAATTTGGTAAAATGGAAACCACAAATTCAGCCTACACTACTTGTCAAACAGTAAGCAATTAGGCACCAAACTAGGACCGTTTACTCAAGAAGAACTCAACTCAGTACAATATTATTTGTTGACTTTACTAAAGAATTTGACTCCATTCACAGAAGAAAGATGGAGCAAATTCTTCTTGCCTACAGCCTACCAAAAGAAACCGTCACAGCCATAATGATGCTCTATAGAAACACCAAAGTAACAGTCCATTCTCCGGATGGAGACACAGACAACTTCAACATTGTAGCAGGAGTACTACAAGGAGACACACTAGCCCCATACCTCTTTATCATCTGTCTAGACAATGTACTTAGAATATCTATTGATAAAATCAAAGAAAACAGTTTCAAGCAAACAAAAGAAAGAAGCAGAAGGTACCCCGCAAAAACAATTACCAACACCGACTACGCCGATGATATACTGCTTCTGGCAAATGCATCCACCCAAGCCAAAACCCTGCTACATAGTCTGGAACGAGCCGCTGCAAGCATTGGCCTCCATGTCAATGCACACAAGACAGAATATATATGCTTCAATCAAACAGGCAACATCTCCACACTAAACAGTAGCACTCTGAAATTAGTTGACAAGTTCACCTACTGATGGAGCAGTGTTTCATCAACTGAGTCGGACATCAACACGCAACTAACAAAGGTATGGACAGCAATCGATAGGCTATCAGTCATATGGAAGTCAGACCTGACTGATAAAATGAAGTGCAGTTTCTTCTAAGCAGCGGTTGTGTCGGTACTGCTATATGGATGCACTACATGGGTGCTGACTTAATGGATGGAGAAAAAGCTTGACGGCAATTACAGAAGAATGCTGCAAGCAATATTGAACAAGTCCTGGAGACGGCACCCAACAAAGCAGCAGCTATACGGCCACCTACCACTCATCATGAAAACTATCAAAATTAGATGAACTAGACATGCAGGACACTGCTGGAGAAGAAGGGACAAACTCATAAGTGACATACTACTGTGGACCCCTTCAAATGGATGAGCAAAGGCAGGACATCCAGTTTGCACCTACATACAGCAGCTCTGTGCCAATACAGGGTGTAGCCCTGAGGATCTGCTGAAAGCAATGGATGATAGGGAGGTGTGCCAAGAAAGGGTCAGGAATATCTGTACTGATAGCATGACATGATGATACTATTTACCAACCCCCTCCGCTCGGGCAGGATATGACACAAGGTCAATTTTTAAGCGGAGTTTAACAGGTTTGAATTCAGAGTTTTCCCTCTCCTAGACTAGTTGCCTAACCAAGGCCGAAGAACCTAGTCTGTCCTACTATTTACCCATAGCTGGTGGGAGAATAATTGGACTCATACCCTTCCCAAGGGTATTAGTGCTATGTGAAATGCAATCAGTCTCGTCCAAGATTTGAACTCGTGTCGCCGTGTCCATTTCCTACGACGATAACGAGAACACCACGGGCACCTCCAGTGCGACATGATGATATGATATATATAAACAGGTTTGGTTGAATACCACAAATTGTTTCTTTTTTAAAATCTTCAAGTGAAGACGTTCAAGTCTTCTCTCTCGTCTTCTTATGACTAGGTCAAGTTGGTAAAGAAAGTACCCTATATTAGCCCAACTAACACAACCCCCAAAGATGACCAGTGAAATGGTCAAAAGCACTTGGACTAATATAGGGTACTTTCTTTACCAACTCTACCCAGACATAAGAAGACTTGAACATCTTCACTTAAAAATTTTAAAAAAGAAACAATCCACAGTATTCAATGAAACCTGTTTAGATAATGATTTGCTGACAAAGTATACTATATATATAAATATATATATATATATTATTTCAGTTGAATCCATTTATTATAACCATAGTTCTTGAAAGATGACATTAAGATAAGTAATTCAATATTACAAATAGAAATTATAATATTAAATGGTGAAAACTTTTCTGAATTTGTTAAATCTTGTTTTGAAAGTCTTGCTTGGAGGTTAATTGTATAATATAAATAGTCGACAAATTCAGTTGATATTTTAAAGATAATGTTGTTCATTTAATCTAATTCTCCCATTAGATCATAACAGTGCATTTTGCTTTCTAGAGTATATTTTTCAGGACACACCACTCATCTAGAAAGTAGCTAGAAAGTCATAAGGCCAATACTTTATGTCTAGAAAGAAATAAGAGTGATTGCTTGTTACTAGAAATTAATGTGACTGTTTATGTCTACTAAGTAATTAGACTAATTGTTTATGCCTAGATATGAGATTCTGTCTAGAAAGTAATAAGACTCTTTATGTCTACTAATACGTGTGCTTTAATCAAAGAGGCGACATCTCCACACTGAAGGGCGTGCCTTAGAAACTAGTGGACAAGTTCACTTACCAAGGAAACAGTGTCTCATCAACCAAGAAAGACATCAACACCATACTAACAAAGACATGGACAGCTATCGATAGGCTATCGGTCATATGGAAGTCAGACCTGACTGATAAAATAAAATGCTGTTTTTCCAAGCGCTGGTTGAGTCAGTACTGCTATATGGATGGACTACATAGACACTAACAAAACATATGGAGAAAAAGCTTGACTGAAATTACACAAGAATGTTGTGAGCAAGTTGAACAAGTCCTGGAGGCAACATCCCAAAAAGCAGCAGCTATACCGTCACTTACCACCCATCATAAAAACAAGCAAAGTTAGACAAACCAGACAAGCAGGACACTGTTGGAGAAGTAAGGACAAACTCATAAGCCATATACTCCAGTGGACCCCTTCACATGGACGAGCAAAGGCAGGATGGCCAGCTAGAACCTATATACAACAGCTCTGTGACGATACAGGATATAGCCTTGAAGACCTTCCAGAAGCAATGAACGATAGAAACAGGTGGCAAGACAGGGTCAGAGAGATCTGTGCAGACAGCACGGCATGATGATGATGATGATATCTACTAAGTAATTATACTAATTATTTATGCCTAGAAATGAGATTATGTCTAGAAAGTAATAAAACTATTTTTGTCTAGAAAGTAATAAGACTGATTATTTCAAGAAAGTAAAAAGACTGATTATTTGTCTCTAGAAGGCTGTTCTTTTATTTTTCAGGTAAGTAACCTTGATTGAAAATCAATTGTTCAGTGTAAATCCATTACCTATCCTTCTCCCTATCAGATATGATGAGATTCTTTACTTTTGTTATTTTTCTCATGAAATGACAGGTCAAGCAGAACAGAGTAAATCTTTTACAGTCTCTTCCCCTTCCAAAAATGCTTTGTATCGAGTAAAAACATGTATCTGGGATAGAACTTGATATTCATCTGGTTGTATTAACTTGTTTTCTGAAGCTTGATAGAACTTGATCTTTTTTGTTCCTTTTGTGACACATTTAACCGAACATACCCGACTGAACATGCATTCTGAAAAGCAAACACGGACCAAATGTTTTTGCACATTTTTAAGGTCAACATTGATTTGTTAATTTTCACTCAAGGTTGCCAACCCCCAAAAATAAAAGGATCACACTCATTATTTTCTACCTTGATATCATATACATTTTATATTGCCACTTTATTCAATAAGCACTAAAAGCAAATGATTATTTGATTTGGTTTGACTTAGTTTGGTTTAAGGCATATCAACCATTGTAGGTTATTTAATGCCAAATCCATTTTTATGTAAATCAACAGTTCTATTTCAAATAATTCAGTTTAGTATAAGTTCACAGTTTAAATATCAAAATAGTTCTATTTCAAACAATTCAGTTTAGAATAAGTACACTGTTTAGTTCTCTTTGACCCATAGATAGGACCCTATCAGTTACTACCACTCCATGTCAGAGTGGACATGGGAGCAATGGTAATGATGAGGTACTCTGCATTCCCCAAAGCTTCAGCATCACTGAAGTCTCACTATCAGATTGTCTAGTGTCATATCTGGGACACTGGTTGGGTGAGTCTTACTCCTCTGCAAAGATGCTGGCGGTGTATTCCACTGCCCCTGCCAACTTGGTCAGGTTTGGTTTGGTTTGTCTGTTTGATGGCATATCAACTCCTTATAAGTTATTCAATGCCAAATTCGACTGAATCTTAAATGCTCGATTATAAACAGAACTTTTAATATTTTCAATGTTCTATTGCATTTTTTATTTCCCTTTTTTTTATTTGCCTATAATCATTTTTTTATACACAGTTATTTCATATCAAGTATTCCTATCAAATACAATGGTTTCAACAATTCTGATCTAATACACTTAGTGGAGGAGTATTTTGCATCTGTTTAGTAGGGTTTGGTCTGTTTCTTTAATGGCATATCAATCTTCATAGGTTATTCAATGCCAAAGCCATCCTTGTAGAAGAACAGTAGTGGTACTATTTAACCCATAGCTGTGGAGGTTAAAGAGGTTCATGCCTTTATTAAGTGCAATAGTGAGCCTAGTTATGTGACTGGTGTTTAAACTTATCTCCTAAGATGTCATAGTCCAGCATGTTTGTCATTATAACACAGAGACTCTCCTTTGCATCTGTGTGGTATTCGAATTAGTCTCCTATTTCATTCTTTTATTTATTTTTTACTTACCACACCTGAGGATTGTAGTTTTCTTCCCTTCAATTGTACTGAAAGAAACTAATAGTAATTCAGTCACCAGGGAGTGGAGTGAGTGGGCTTCACCTGTTTTAGGTCTTACCTAGTTTTGATGTCCAGCATTGAGCACTTTCTTAAACGTTCTTTTATACTTGTTTTTTTAAAAAAACTTGTTTGCTTACTAATTATATATATATATATATATATATATATATATATATATATATATATATATATATATATAGTCACATTGTGTTTTATCTCTGGCTAGATTTATATAACTTTATACAGTCTGTTTTTTCTCTTATTTGGTAAAATATTTGCAGAAAATGCAACTTACTTTTTGTTTTGGGGATATTGATGATAATACTCATTGTAATTCAGCCAAAGTTCGGGTGGAAAGACACAGCCTGTAACAGATAAAAGAAAAAAACTGAAGTTAAAATGAAAAAATGATATTTTTCTTTTGTCAAGGGGAAGGAGAAATAATATGTAAATTATTATGATGGAATGACAATATTTAAATGATGGAACTCCTATTGTTATTTCAAAAACTAATAGATATATGTGGAGGAAAACAGTTATCATTTTATAGAGCATGAAAATTGGGTGATTTAGGTGGTGTAATGGTTAGCAAGCTAGACTAGCTAGCCTTCACAAGTAAGTTTGATTCTCACTGGGTGCTCCATTCATACAACTTTGTGCCATATCTAAGCAAAAAGATTTGTAAATTAAAACAGCCTAAAAATTCTGCTCTAATACACTTAATGGAGGGGTATTTAGCATCTGTTTAGTTTGGTTTGATATGTTTCTTTAATGGCATATCAACCTTCATGGGTTATTCAATGCCAAAGCCATCCTTGTAGAAGAACAGTAGTGGTACTATTTAACCAATAGCTGTGGAGGTTAAAGAGGTTCATGACTTTACTAAGGGTATTAGTCCAATAGTGAACCGAGTAATGTGACTGATGTTTAAACTTATCTACTACGATGTCTAAAAATATCATCCAATAAAAAAAAGCATATGAAAAAATTTTACAATGATTAAAAATAGTTTTACCTAAAAACTTTTTTTATATTTTAGTAATATGAATTCATTTAATGTTGTTTTATTCAAATAAAAAAAATCTCAGTTTCTAAGATACAATGAAACAATTTTGAAGACAAATTATCAATTTGGAAAACTTCTCTAAAAAATTAGTGTAAATGTTTTTTTTTTGTTTTTTTTTGTTTTTTGGCTAACCTCATTCAAGATAAAAATATATTTGGGTGGGTCAAAAGTTTTGCAATATTTTGGAAATGTGAGGCACAAGTTAGCTGCTCTGGGTGCTTTTGCCAGTTATGAAAGTGATGAAATTCACTGGACATTGAGATGCCATAGATGCCTTATACACTTTGAGTTCTACTTGTTGGATTGGCTTTGTAGCACAACTGGCAAGATTTTCAGGCTTAAGTTTAAACTTGCAGCACAAATGACTGCATTTACACGCACGAGTTTAAAACTTGCAGCTCAACAGATGGCATTATTTAGGACGGCATTCTTGAGACTCAGAAAAGAAAACAGGAGTTTATCAACTACACAGAAGAAATTGAATATTGAAACTAATAATAATATTAAAATAATAATATTAAAATAATAATATCAAAATAAATAATAATATTAAAATAATAATATTAAAATTAATAATAATATCAAAATAATAATATTAAAATGAATAGTAATATTAAAATGATAATATTAAAATAAATAATAATATTAAAATTATAATACTAAAATAATAATATTAAAATAGATAATAATATCAAAATCACTCTGAGAAGAGGAATAATTATTTTAGCTTTCCCAATTTTAAAGTATTGAAATTACGGCTTCTTTTTATGAACTAACAGTATTTGAAAAAAAATGTTAAGCAAAATATATTTATCCAATCATAATGGTAAAATCAAATGAAATGAAATTCAGTGGACAAGTTCACCTACCAAGGAAGCAGAGTCTCATCAACCGAGACTGACATCAACACGCGACTAGCAAAGGCATGGACAGCTATCGATAGGCGATTGGTCATATGGAAGTCAGACCTAACCGATAAAATAAGACGCATTTTTTTCCAAGCAGCAGTCATATCGATACTGCTGTATGGATGCACCACATGGACTTTAACTAAACATATGGAAAAACCTTGATGGCAATTGCGCAAGAATGCTGTGAGCAATTTTGAACAAGTCCTGGCAGCAGCACTCCATAAAGCAGCAGTTGTATGGCCACTTACCACCTATCACGAAAACTATCCAAGTTAGATGAACCATACATGTGGGAGACTGCTAGAGAAGTAGGGACAAGCTCATAAGTGACATACTCCTGTGGACCCCTTCACATGGATGAGCAAAGGCAGGACGGTCAGCTAGAACCTACATACAACAGCTCTGTGCTGATACAGGATGTAGCCTTGAAGACCTACCGGGAGTGGTGGACGATAGGGAAGGGTGGAAGGAGAGGGTCAGGGTGATCTGTGCTGATGGCATGACATGATGATGATGATGATGATTTATCTAATGATCTCTATTTTAACAAATGCAAAAATCATCTTATATATTAATTTTCTGTAAAGTAAAAACAAAATAGAAAAAAAAAATGTTAATAATTACATAGATAATCATCTTGATTATTCTAATTATTCAAATGCAATTTAATCTTTAATTAGTTTATTTATTTTCAGACCTAACCGATAAAATGAAACGCAGTTTCTTCCAGGCAGCGGTCAGATCGATACTGCTATATGGATGCAGTACATGGACTCTAACAAAACGGCTGGAGAAGAAGCTAGACGGCAATTACACAAGAATGCTGCGAGCAATCTTGAACAAGTCCTGGCGGCAACACCCCACAAGACACCAACTGTACGGCCACCTGCCTCCTATCAAGAAAACTATTCAAGTTAGACGAACCAGACATGCAGGACACTGCTGGAGAAGCAGGGATGAACTCATAAGTGATGTACTCTTATGGACCCCCACACATGGCCGTGCAAAAGCAAGACAACCAGCACGAACATACATTCAGCAACTATGTGAGGATACAGGATGTTGTCCTGAAGACCTGCCTAGGGTGATGAACGATAGGGAGAAGTGGCGAGAGAGGGTCAGGGATATCCATGCTACCAGCACGACATGATGATGATGATGATGATATTGGCCAAGTGGGGAGAGTGTTTGCCAATGGCCCAGGAGAGCAGGGTTCAACTCCAAGTCAAGTCATACCAAAGACTTTAAAAATGGTACTTTATACCTCCTTGCTTAACACTCAGCATTACAAGGTACATATCAAGGGTAAAGTGGAGCCATCCAAGGAAAGGAGTTGTGCCCTCCCCTACACCTTCATTTAGTTGGTATTGAAAAAGGAGCCTTTGGGTTGCTCTCGACTACAGTTGCCAACTTTATTTACTTTATATTGAACTGCAATGCATTGAAGAACGATCTCTGGGGCATATGAAATAATTCCTGTGTTGCCATTTATTAGAGTAATCAAACATTTACAAATGAATCAAATTTTGGCATTAAATAACCCATAAGGAGTTGATGTGCCACTGAACAAGTAGACAAAGTCAAACCATAAATAAGAAATTAATGAGTCGAGTGTTTGCCAATGATCCAGGAGATCGCTGTTCAATCCCAAGCCGAGTCATACCAAAGACTCAAAAAATGGTACTTAATGCTGCGTTGCCTAGTACTCAGCATTATCAGGTAAGGATCAGCAGTAAAGTGAAGCAATCCTGGGAAAGGAGTAGTGTCCTCTCCTACACTTCCGTGAAGTAGCTATTGAAAAGGGAGCCTTTCGGGTCACCCTCGACTATAGTCGCCAACTTTTTACTTGTACTACTTGTACTACTATTACTACGGTGACATCAATGGCCAAAATGTAGGACTATGGCCTTGAAGTAGACAAGTTCAAACTCTGGTCATGCTATGATATCCACTTTCAGACAAATATCCTTGAAACCCTCTTTTTCCCCCAAACTATGGGTTAAATAGTACCACAACTGTTCTTCTAAAAGAATGGATTTGGCATTAAATAGCCAACAAAGGTTGCTCTATCATTAAACAATACCAAAACATATCTCTTCTAATCCCCACAATAGGTATTGTTTGTAAATAGTCCTGAGCCAAACACTTTAAAACATTTCATGCTCATTTTTATTCTTCTTGGTCAGATCAGTTAAAATCCTGACTACATTATGTTTTGTTGAATGATGTTAGCAGCTGAACAATACAACAGATCCTGTCAAAGGAAATACTTTTATCTTTCTGGTTTTTGGTCCGCCAACTCACCAATCAAGATCATCTGGTAATCAGTTTTCTGGGTCAGTAAGAATTTGTTCCCATGCATACCATCCTATAAATACCATTTTATACATACCATTTGCGGTTAATATTCTGAATATATTACACTTAACCTTTAAACTCTAATATTTTATTCATTAACCCTAAATTCTTCTGTCCAGTTGCCTGAGGCTGTAGAATGCTCCAAATGCATCTCTGCTGAGAGGTAAGACTGCACGGCACCAAAAAGTGTCTTGGATATGACATTAAAGAATTTGATAGTAAAATTCCTGGAGCTTTGGGGAATGTGGAGAACCCCTTTATTGTCATTACTGTCCACTATGTTAGGATCCCATCTATGGATTATTCAATTTAACTGTGTGCTAACTGTGCGCAATGATTGGCCTAATGAGTAGAGTGTTCGCTAATGGTTGTGGAGACTAGAGTTCAATCCCAGGTCAAGTCATACTAAAGACTCAAAAAAATGGTACTTGATACCGCCTTGTTTATCATGCAGCATTATAAGATAAGGATCAAGGGTAAAGTGGAGTAATCTAGGGAATAGAGTTGTGCCCTCCTCTACATCTCAGTGTAGTAGCTATTGAAAAGGGAGCCTTTGGATCACCTTCAACTAAGGTCACCAACTAATATTTAATGTATATTTAAAAAAAGGATTTTGCATTAAATTTCATGAATTTTCCCAGCGCATTAGTGCTGAGTAAACATAAGCCACCTTTGCCAAAAGTTGAATTCAGTACACAGATCTATCTATCTATCTGTCATAGTGAATTCTCATCTGTCATATCTACCTTAATCTCTTCAAATCTATCTATCTATCTATCTATCGATCTAAGTCTGTTCTCATCTGTATCAACCTCATTAAATCTATCTAGCTATCTAGCTATCACTGTTTTCATCTATTATATCAATGTTAACCTTACTTGTCCTGGTTGCTGTTACATATCTTTACAGACATATATATATATATATATATATATATATATATATATATATATATATATATATATTTGAAATAGAAAGGTCCATGAAGAGATTTGTATTTTTTGAATTTATTTTGTTCTTACATATGTGTTATATATATGTGTATGTTTCCAGCTTGTTGCTTTTGTCAGAGAACATGTGTGGCACAAGGCCTTTTAAATAGGTACTCAATGAGACTTGAAGTCACTCTTGTTTCCAGTATAAATGAATCTTGTTTGGTTGGACTTGTTTTTATAAGGGTTTTTGTGCCTTTTTTCTGGAGTGTGTTTACTTTGGTCTTCTTTACCCTTCTTTGATATTTGATATATTTATAGTTGTGTGTGGGGGGTGTTGGAGTGGTTTGGGGTTTCACTAACAGCTTTTTTTTGTATCATGGGGTGTTTTGTGATTTTTAAATTTACTGGTAACTCTTTCTTTTTTTGTGAACATGTTTGGCATAAGGTCTAGTTAATGGGTACTAAATGAGATTTTAATTTACTCGTGTTTGTAGTTTGAATGGTTTTTAATTGCACATGTTTTTGCCTGCATACATATACACAAACACACACGTATATACATACATACATATATTCATTCATATATATATATATATATATATATATATATATATTTATATATACACCCTAAAACATATACATATACCTATGTATGTATGTTTATAACCGTTTTTGTGTGTGTATAGTTCATGTTTTATTTAACTTAGGTTTGAATTTATCAATAAAGTTTCTTTCCTTTATTTGTAGTTGCGTGTAGTCGTTATTTTGGTAGATTGGCATGATATTGAATTTTCCTCTGCTACATTGGTACAGGCGTTTTGAAACATTTAATTTTCCTCTGCTACATTGGTATAGGTGTTTTGAAACATTTAACTTTCCTCTGCTACATTGGTACAGGCGTTTTGAAACATTTAATTTTCCTCTGCTACATTGGTATAGGCGTTTTGAAACATTTAATTTTCCTCTGCTACATTGGTATAGGTGTTTTGAAACATTTAATTTTCCTCTGCTACATTGGTATAGGTGTTTTGAAATATTTAATTTTCCTCTGCTACATTGGTATAGGTGTTTTGAAATATTTAATTTTCCTCTGCTACATTGGTATAGGTGTTTTGAAATATTTAATTTTCCTCTGCTACATTGGTATAGGCGTTTTGAAATATTTAATTTTCCTCTGCTACATTGGTATCATCATCATCATCATGTCGCGCCGCCGGCGCGGATATCCCTGACCGTCTCTCGCCATTTCTCCCTATCATTCATCGCCTCCGGCAGGTCCTCCGGGTTACATCCCGTGTCCTCACACAGCTGCTGTATGTAGGTTCGTGCTGGTCGTCCCACTCTTGCACATCCATGTGTGGGGGTCCACAGGAGTACATCGCTTATGAGCTCGTCCTTGCTTCTCCAGCAGTGTCCTGCGTGTCTGGTTCGTCGGACTTGTATAGTTTTTGTGATGGGGGGCAAGTGTCCGTATAGTTGGAGTCTCGTGGGGTGTTGTCGCCAGGACTTGTTTAATACTGCTCTCAACATTCTTGTATAATTTCCGTCCAGCCTCCTTTCCAGCCGCTTCGTAAGCGTCCATGTGGTGCATCCATATAGCAGTATCGACACAACCGCTGCCTGGAAGAAACTGCGTTTCATTTTATCAGTTAGGTCCGACTTCCATATGATCGAGAGCCTATCAATAGCTGTCCATGCCTTCGTCAATCGTGTGTCGATGTCTTTCTCGGTTGATGAGACGCTGCTTCCGAGGTAGGTGAATTTGTTGACTAGTTTCAGAGAGGCTCCGTCTAGTGTGGCAATGTTGCCCGTTTGGTTGTAACACATATATTCGGTTTTGTTTGCATTGACATGGAGGCCAATGCCAGCTGCGGCTCGTTCCAGACTATGCAGTAGTGTCTCTGCTTGATTAGTTGTTTTTTCCTCTGCTACATTGGTATAGGTGTTTTGAAACATTTAATTTTCCTCTGCTACATTGGTATAGGTGTTTTGAAATATCTAATTTTCTGTTTTCTTCTATTTTGATATTACTCCTGTGAAGTGATGTTCTTGTATTTAGTGCCTGTGTTGATCTTATATATATTTCTTTGCATTCGTTACATTCAATTATGTATACTACGTTTTTTTGAGTCGCAGCTTAAGTTTTTATTTATTTTGAATCTGGTTTCAGGGTTTTTAAAGGTGTTGGATTTACCTCCTATAATTATATCACATATTTTGCATCTTTTATTTTTGCATTTGGTAACTCCTTGTGTTGTGTTTTTTCAGAATGTAGAAGAGATGCGTATTCTTTTCATATTTTTGGGTTGTCTCTGGCTTTTAATTATTTTTGTTGTGTCTATTATTTCTTTGATTTTGTCTTTGTTCTCAATTTCTTCTAGATTTTTCAATATTTCTGTCAATAGTTCTGGATTATTTTTATTGTAGGTTGTGACATATGCTAGGGGTTTTTCGTTGTTGTGTTTTTTTTGGTTCCTTAATTCTCTGAGGGTTATTTTTTCTGCCAATTTTCTGCTTATTTATTAGAGTTGTGGGATATCCTCTCTGGTGTAGGGTTGTGTGTAGTTCTTTGAGGCATGTTTTTTTTTAGTTTTTTATCAGTGATTATTGTGTCTATTCTACGTACTAGTGTGTAAGGGATGGATTTTATACAGTTTTGGGGTAGTGGCTGCTGAAGTGGAGGTATTGTTGGGTATCTGTTGGTTTGTGGTAGATATCTGTGATTATTTTGCCAATTATGTTTTTTATGCAGATGTCTAAAAATGGTAGTTCTTTTAGTCTGTGTTCCATAGTAAATTTTATTTTGGGGTGTAGGTTTTGTAGTAGTTCGTGCAATTAATTGATGTCCTGGAACCTTATTGAATGCACCACGTATATATACTATATCATTTAAGTCAGTGAATAGACCTAAAAAGAAAAATCCATATTGAGTGCTCAATGCACAGCTAATTAATATATATGAATATATATTAAAAACATGCAGAGCAAAATATATCATTAAAAACAAGAAAATAAATAGTTATACTCTATTATAAATTTATTTCACCTGTTCATCAACTGGTTCTTCAGAAAGGTATTAATTTTCTTGTTTTTTTAGTGTACTTGTTTTTAAGAATTTTTTTTTTGCACATGGGTATGTGATGTCAAGTACATGGTGCCTTCAATAAGTTTCCGGACTGTTTTTATACAGGCATTTAAAATTGTTGTAGACTCTTGAACATTCAGTATGTTATTGCTATACATCTTATGAGATGACTGACCAATTTTTATGATTTCAGCTTCAAATGAACAGCTACAGCAGGAATTCAAATACACTCTACTAAAGCCTGATTGTCACAGCTGGTGAATTTCAAAAATGCAATCTGGACGTCAGGACACTTTAGAAGAACGATATGCAATAAAATTCTGTTTTAAACTTGGAAAAAATGCCACAGAAACGTATGGAATGCTCAGGATGCTTTTTGACCATCTTGCATGAATCGAGCATCAGTTTTTGAGTGGCATAAGAGATTCAAGGAAGGCACGGAGTCTGTGAGGGATGATGAGAGGTATGGCAGGAGTAAGGAAGTCAATACACCAGAGTTGATTGGCCAAATGGTTAGGGTTACTATGTTGAGGTTTTAAAGGAGTTCAGGAAGAGATTCCTAGGAAAGAGGTCAGCACTCTTCAAATCGGCTCAGTGGCATTTCCACCAGGACAATGCACCAGTCCACAACTCCATCTTTATCACAGACTATTTGACCAAGATAGGCATCAGGACAGTTCCTCATGCTACCTATAGTCCAAACCTTACTCCCTGTGACTTTTGGTTATTCCCGACGCTCAGAGGCTGCCGTTATGAGACAATTGAGGAGAGGAAAGTGGCTGTGATGAAGGTCATTGACATGCTCACACAAGAGGACTTGAATGGGGCCTTCCAGAAGTTGTTGGAATGGTAGAACAAGTGCATTGCAGCCGGAGGAGATTACTTCGAAGGGGACTAGAGTTTCATGTGTGTACTATCAATAAAAGTGCCCATCCGGAAAAAGTCTGGAAACTTATCTAATGATCCTCGTATATATATGAAAAAACAAGGTATTTAGAGGATGATTTTATTTATAGTTGATTTTTCCCCAACATTAAGCAGCATTTCAGTTTTTATATTAAACCATCATCTAGGCAGTGTTAAACCTTTCAGTTTTTATATCAAACCATCATCAAGGCAAAGTTAATATGAGATGTATCTTCTGAATTATATTCAATTTTAAAAATGAAACAAAAATGAGAAAACTCTTTGCATCATATTATTGTTAGTAACATTCTGTTTTGAAACTATGTGATCTAATTAGTGTCCAAAAATTAAAGTATAACATACTTATTCAAAAGTTTAACATATTTATTAAAATATATATTTAAAAATGGCTTTTAAAAGTGTATACTTTTTAAAATACTTTAAGATACTTTACAATTCTAAAAAAGGGGACCCTTCTTTTTGGTCACTTCTCATCAAAATATATACATGTATATCTTTTTCCATATTTATATATATGTATATCTTTTTTATCTTCCTTCTCACTATTTTTTCTTTAGAAAGTGTTCATGCAAAAAATCTTGAGGTGACACAATTATTTGAAGACTTCTCCAAGGCATTTGACTCTTTACACAGAAGGAAGATGAATCAGATACTTCTGGCCGAGTCACCTGATATGACAATAATGATCTGATGGTGAGGCTCCAGTAATGCTGGAGCTTTGTGGAATATGCGGTACCTCTTCCTTGCCATTGTTTCCTGGTCCACGCTTGCCCTGAGTGGCAACACCTGATAGGGCCCTATCTATGGATCAAATAGAACAAACTATGTGCAAACAAATAACTGACGTTAAATTGTGAGTGTTATATAGCAATACTTGAAACCATTTAATTGTGTGCAAAAAAGAGATCTGACTTATTTAAGAATGTTATCTACAAAATATATTTACAAGTCATATATATTTGATATACGTATAAACAGGATTTGGCATTAAATTACCTACAATGATTGATTTATATGCCTTAAAACCAAACCAAACAAAATCTAAGAAGCAAACCTCTAAATTTAGTTGACCAATTCACATACCTCATCAGCAACATTTCATCAGCTGAAAGTGATGTCAACTTATGCCTAGCAAATATAAAACAGTATGTTGGCGACTGTAGTCAAGGGTGACATGAAGGCTCCCTTTTCAATAGCTACTACACCAAGGTGTTGGGGAGGGCACTCCTCTTTTCCCTGGATTACTCCATTTTATCCTTGATACATACCTTATAATGCTGAGTGTTAAGCAAGGTGGTATAAAGTACCATTTTATTCAAGTCTTTGTTATGACTCGACCTGGGATTGAACCCTGGTCTCCAGGACCATTGGCAAACACTCTACTCACTAGGCTAATGCACACACAAATATAAAATATTTAGTGTGGTAATTAATTATATTAATAATTTCATTGATAATAGATTATATTTATCAATCTACAGCAGCTCTGTGGGGATATGGGATGTAACCCTGAGGACCTGCCAGAAGCGATGAACAATAGAGAGGAGTGGCGAGAGTGGGTCAGGGATATCCATGCTGGTGGCACGACAAGATGATGATGATGATGATTATTTAGTTTGGGGAGGTTTGTGGACTGGTTACAAATCTCTAAGTATATGTGTACTCTGTTGCAAAAGTTTATATGGTGTAATTCTTGTAGTTGTGGCGGGATGTCAGGTTTGACAGATTGTTTTGTAGATCACTGGGATGACGTGTTTTCAAATCATTGTTGAGGCCAGATGTCATTAAAACAAGTCATGTCATTAACTTAGGATAAGATTGATTTAAATCAAATAAAAGTTAATGACACATATTCTAATATGACTTGCTGATGCAATAATTAGAAAGATATTATATAAAAAAAGATAATTTTGGATTCAGGGTGAGTTGAGATTCGAAACCCAAAGAGAGAAGTTAGGTTAGATGCAGGTGTGAATCGGTCAGGTCAGTGGGTGGGTGTCTCTTTGTAGCTGCTAGCAAGATTCACTCATAAACCCTTACAAGGTATTCCTCTCTCCTCGTGTTTGCGTCAGACTGCTACGAAAATGTAGACAGTCTGAATAAAACAGTTTTGTATTCCAAATCATAATAGTCACCTGTTATTTTTGAATTTTTGATATTCAACATGGTCCATTATATAGCGTCAAAGGCATGGAATGCTTTTGGCTGATTAGCAATCATATGAAAATCCGATCTATCCAATAAAATCAAACAGGATTTCTGTGGTTATGTCAATACTACTATAGAGATGTACCACAAGGATGCTGACAAAATGCAGCAGGAAAAAGTTAGATGGGAACTACACAAGAATGCTATATGCTGTTTTGAAGAAATCCTGGAAGTAATACCCCACAAAACAGCTGTTATATGGTCAACTGCCCCCCCCCCCATCATCTCAAAAACCATCTAAGTGGGGTGAACAAGACATGCGAGGCATTGCTGGAAAAGTAAGGACGAAGACATGCACAACGGTCTCTTATGGACTCCAACACATAGACATATCAGTGCTTGCCAACCAGCAAAGACTTATATCCTTCTACTCTGAGTGGAGACTGGATGCAGTTTAGAAGACCTACCAGGAGTGGTGTATGATAAGGACAGATGGCAACGTAATCTTGTCTATAAGCATTCAGAGCTGATAAGTATTATTTATTTTGTTTCTATGCTCCTTATTATCACTGTCTAGCTATTACTATTGTTACTGATCATCTTAATCTGTGTATAAACAAACAGAAATTAATCTTCAAAATATTTGGAAAAGTCTTTGCTGTTGTTATAACATTCAAGGACTTCTAAGTTATGTGTTGAAGCAGTTAATCCTTTAAGTGCCTCCTAATGTCATATCAAGAGATACAAGAACATATATATATATATAATGTCATATCATTTTAGGAGAGATGCAAGAACATATATACATATAATGTCTTATCATTTCAGAAGAGATACAAGAACACATATGTATATATATAATGTCTTATCATTTTAAAAGTGATACAAGAATATATACATATATATAATGTCATATCATTTTAGAAGAGATACAAGAACATATATATATATATATATATATATATATATATATATATATATATATATATATATATATATATATATATATATATATATATATATATATATACATAATGTCTAATCATTTCAGAAGAAATACAAGAATATATATATATATATGTAATGTCTTATCATTTTAGAAGTGATACAAGAACATATATATATGCATATAATGTCATATCATTTTAGAAGAGATACAAGAACGTATATATATATATATATATATATATAATGTCATATCATTTCAGAAGAGATACAAGAACGTATATATACATATATAATGTCATATCATTTCAGAAGAGATACAAGAACATATATATATATAATGTCATATCATTTTAGAAGAGATACAAGAACATATATATATATATATATATATATATATATATATATATATATATATATAATGTCTAATCATTTCAGAAGAGATACAAGAATATATATATATATATATAATGTCATATCATTTCAGAAGAGATACAAGAACATATATATATTTAATGTCTTATCCTTTTAAAAGTTACACAAGAATATATATATATATTATATATATATATATATATATATATATATATATATATAATGTCTAATAATTTCAGAAGAGATACAAGAATATATAAATATACATATATATATATATATAATGTATTATCATTTCAGGAGAGATACAAAAACATATATATATGTAATGTCATATCATTTTAGAAGAGATACTAGAATATATATATATATATATATATATATATATATATATATATATATATATATATAATGTCATATCACTTTAGAAGAGATACAAGAACATATATATATATATATATATATATATATATATATATATATATATATATATATATATATATATAATGTCATATCATTTTAGAAGAGATACTCGAATATATATATATCTATATATATCTATCTATATATATATATATATCTATATATAATGTCGTATCATTTCAGAAGAGATACAAGAACATATATATATATAATATCATATAATTTTAGAAGAGATACAATAACATATATATATATATATATATATATATATATATATATATATATATATATATATATAATGTAATATCATTTCAGAAGAGATACAAAAACATATATATATATATATAATGTCATATCATTTTAGAAGAGATACAAGAACATATATATATATATATATATATATATATATATATATATATATATATATATATATATATATATATATATATATATATATATATATATAATGTTGTATCATTTCAGAAGAGATACAAGAACATATATATATATAATGTCATATCATTTTAGGAGAGATGCAAGAACATATATACATATAATGTCTTATCATTTCAGAAGAGATACAAGAACACATATGTATATATATAATGTTTTATCATTTTAAAAGTCATACAAGAATATATATATATATATATATAATGTCTTATCATTTTAGAAGAGATACAAGAACATATATATATATAATGTCATATCATTTTAGAAGAGATACAAATACATATATATATATATATATATATATATATATATATATATAATCTCTTATCATTTTAGGAGCGATACAAGAATATATTTATATATATATATATATATATATATATATATATATATATATATATATAGGTAAGGTGTGGAAACTTTTTTGAAACTTGAAAAAAATGAAAATTATTCAAAAAAATTTTGTTTGTTGATTTGGTTTGGTTTTATAGCATATCAACTTTTGCTGGTTATTTAATGCCAAATCTTGTTTTTACAAATACATTGAATACATGATTTGTAAACACATTTTGGTGATACACACTGTTAAATGATCAAACAGTCCTATTTCTAACAATTCAATTTACATTTGTTTGCACCCAGTTTAAATACCAAACAGTTCTATAGATAAGACCCTATCAGGTGTCACCACTCTGGGCCAGAGCGGACCTGGGAATGATGGCAATAAAGTGTAATATAACTAGGAACTCAGGTTAATTGTTTTTATAGTAAGTTGTTCCCCCAGCAAGATTTGATTTAGCATAAGTCATTTATTTGCACTCAGTTTAAATGTCAAATAGTTCTGACCCTATTAAGTGCTTCCACTCTGGGCCAGAGTGGACCTGGGAACAATGAAAGAGTATTCCACATTAACCAAAGCTCCGGCTTCACTGGAGCCTCTCCACCAGATTGTTTAATGTCATATCCAGGAAACTCGTGGGAGGGAAGTCTTACCTCTCTGCAGAGATGCAGTCGGTGTATTCTGCAGCCCCAGCCAACTGGACTGTGTTCGTTGATTGATTGAGTAAATTTAATGGCATGTCAATCCATCTAGGGTTATTTCATTCCTATTTACATTTTTAGTGTACTTGTTTTTAAGAATTTTTTTTGCACTCAGGTATGTAATATCAAGTACTCCTTTCTAAAACTAATAATTTCAACCCTGTTAGGTAGGGTTGTAGAATGCATCAACTGCACCTCTGCAGTGGGGTAAGAAATAAGGCCAACAGTGGCCATGTGTAAAACCAGTAATATTGATGGATGGAATCCTGGTGGCTAAACAGTCGGTGGCCCGGCAACCAGAGTGGTCACATGACCTGCAACATACCATTTTGGCCTTACTGAGCTAAAAGGGCAGTCAGAGAAGCCTGATCCAATTAATACACTGGCCAAACAATTAAATTATTGTCCCAAATGTATTCTTCAAATTGTTCTTGTGGCAATCATCATTTTGTGCCACCTCTACTGCCACTCATCTCTATCGTCCATCACTCCCAGAAGGTCCTCAAGGTCCGTTGTATGTAGGTTCTAGCTGATTGTCCTGCCTTTGCTCATCCATGTGAAGGGGTCCACAGGAGTATGTCGCTTATAAGTTCAAGACTACTGCTCATCTATGGATGAGAATAAAAACAGCCATCGAAAGATTACCATGACCCATACTCTTGTGGCAAACAAGCACCAAACTCTCTTTTATCTCAAAAGTACTTAGAAAGCAAGCTATGGCTGAGAACCAATCATGTTGTGAAAAACAAGACTTTCAGTGTCCTGGTTGATTGGTTAGTTAATTGTTTGGGTTTTATGGTATCTAAAACTACTTGCTTAGAATGTCTATAGATTTAATGAAAGAAAACATTTTCAAGCTGGCAAAGGAAAGAAGCAGGAGATACCCTAACAAACAATTATGGACACAGACTCTACCGATGACATAGCACTTCTGGCAAATACACCTGCCCAAACTGAATCCCCGATCTATAGTCTGCAACAAGCAGCTGGTGGCATAGGTCTCCATGTCAATGCAGACAAGACAGAATACATGTGCTTTAATCAAAGAGGCCATATCTCCACACTAAATGGTGGGCCTTTGAAACTAGTGGACAAGTTCACCTCCCGTGGAAGCAGCATCTCATCAACCAAGAATGACATCAACTTGTGACAAGTGAAGGCATGGACAGCTATTGATAGGCTATTGGTCAAATAGATGTCAGACTTGACCAATAAAATAAAACACAATTTTTCCAAGCAGCGGTCATTTTCATACTGCTATATGGAAGCACTACATGGATGCTAACTAAACGTATTGAGAAAAAGTTTGACAGCAATTACGTAAGAAAGCTGTGAGCTGTATTGAACAAGTCCCGGAGGCAACACCCCAGACAACAGCAGCTGTACGGCCACCTACCACCCATCACAAAAACTATCCAGACGAACCAGACATGTGGGTCTCTGCTAGAGAAGTTCAGTTTAGTATAAAGTTTAGTTCTATTTGACTCATAGATAAAACCCTATCAGGTGCCACCACTCCAGGCCAGTGTAGACCTGTGAGCGATGGCAATGAAGAGGTATTCCACATTTCCCAAGGCTCCAGCATTACTGGAACCTCACCATCAGATTGTTTAGTGTCATATCCAAGACACTTTTTTGAGGGGGTCTTACCTCTCTGCAGAGATGCACTCAGTGTATTCTACAGCTCCACCCGACTGGGCAACAGTGTCCTGGTTGTGACACTGAGATGCATCTGATGGTGAGGTTCCAATACTGGTGTTTGGAGAATGTGGAGTACCCCTTCATTACTATTACTCTCAGGTCCACTCTGGAGTGGAAGCACTTGTTATAGTCCCATCTGTGCATCAAATTGAATTAATCATTTACAAGGATTATTATTATCAGTTATTTGAAAGAGTATGGGTGTGTACAAATTGGTTTGGTTTGGTTTGGTTTGGTTTGGTTTTATAGTATATTAACCCTTGTGGGTTATCTAATGTCAAATTCTCTTAATATATATATATACATATATATATATATATATATATATATATAATTTGTAAGTAAATAGTTTGTCATTATGCTTAGGTTATTTGGTTTAATGGCATGTCAGCCATTGATGGTTATTTAAAGCAACATCCTGTTTATACATATAACTATTATTTATAATTATTAAGTGAATAGTTTGTTGGCAACTTTATTTTTTAATGTGATGGAGCTCATTTGTTTGCACACAGTTAAATGGTTTCAAGTATTGCTATCTCGTGTGAATTGTTTAATTTGGTCACAATGATTTCAAGTACTGAGGTTTAATATTAGTAATTCTATTTATCAAGTATTCCTATCTAGCTTAAAACTAATCACTTGTTTTAACACAGTTAAGGTTGACTCGTAATGTTTGATGGAATGTCAACCCTGGTGGGTTATTTAATGCCAAATCCTGTTTATACGTATATGTTATATATATAACTTATAAGTGAATATTTTATTGGTAGCATTTTTAAACAAGCCAGAGCTCATTTGTTTACATACAGTTAAATGTTTGCAAGTATTGCTATCAAACACTAATAATTCTATTCAACATTATTCACTTGTTTGCACATAGTTAAATGGTTTCAAGTATAGAAAAGGATTAAATATTTCTTCAGCCAGTCAGCTGAGGTTACAGAATACACTGACTGCACTTCTGCAGAGGGGTAAGACCTGCCCAACAAGTGTCTTGATATGATACTAAACAATCTGATGGTGAGGTTCCAGTAATGCTGCAGCTTTGAGGAATGCAGAGTATCTTTTTATTGCCATAGTTCCCAAGTCAATTCTGGCCCAGAGTGGTAGCACCTGATAGGGTCCAACTTATGGGTCAGATAGAGCTAAACTGTGTACTAATGCTTAACTAAATTGTTTGAAATAGAACTGTTTTAACATTAAACTGTAAGCAAAAACTATACTTATGCTAAACTGAATTTTTTAAAATTCAATTCGGCATTAAAAGGCCTGAAAAGGGTTTATATGCCGTAAAACAAAACAACCAACCAATTAAATATTTTTATAATTCACTGAGAGATAAAACCCAAACAGGTTCTACAACTGGGTGAAAATGGTAATGATGAAGTATTCCATATTCCTCAAAGCCCTAGCACTGGAGCCTCAGCATCTGTTTAGTTAGTATCATATCCAGGACACTTGTTGCAAGGAAGGTCTTAACCCACTGCAGATGTGCAACCAGATATATTCTACAGCCCCACCCAACTGGGCTGTGTGTACAAATTGTTTATATAAGACAGAAATACTTGATAAAGAGATTTTCTAATGTTAAATACCAACACTTAAAACCATTTAACTGTGTGCAAATAAATTATTGATATTGAATAGAAAATTATTTGTATTAGATAGCAATGCAAGAAACTAACTACATATAAATAAGTGATTGATATTAAAAAGAATTATTAGTATTAGATAGCAATACTTAAAACCAAACAAATGATTAATATTAAGTAAAATTATTAGTATTATATTGCAATACTTGAAATCATTTAACTGTGTGCAAACAAATGAGCTCTAACTTGTTTAAAGATAATGTTACCAAAAAACTATCTAGTTACAAATCATAAAACAAAAGCTAATACAAATGTGTTATAATTCCTGAGCTGATGTATATCATCAAATTGGCTGAGCAGTTAGATACCAAGTCTAGTTTCAATCCCAGCTTGAAGCATCCTATGTGTCTAGTCACAGTGAAGAGTGGTAATACAACAAAACAGTGCGTGTGTGGATGACAATATATATATATATATATATACATATATATATATATATATATATATATATATATATATATATATATATATATATGTATATATTAATAATAATCATTTGTTTGCTTACTGTTAAGTATTTCTATTGTAGGGATTACATTCCTTTCTTTCTAAAATAGTACTTCTTATGGCCACTAGGTAATGTGACCCAAGTTGAATTATAAAATGCATTGCAAAGTCCAAACTTCCTCTAAAGTCCATTGTGGCTAGTGATGAGAAAAATATCAGATACTTGGCAAATAAAGGGATAAAGCCTGACTATTTCTACTGGTTCTGGAAAACATTAACTCCACAGAATAGTTGTAAAGCCCCAAATAAAATTCTAGTCTAAAGGTATCCTTGTCTTTTTCCTTCCATCCCAAATTCCCTTATGGCTTAGACAGACAAAAAGGAAGACAGCGGGTGAATGGGGTAAGAAGAAAATGAATCAATTCACAAACTTCAGAATCTCCCAAAAATACCAACTATTAACCACTGACAATGACAAGCCTTTCATGTGCCCCATACATGATTCAGAGAGGATTCTCCAGCATGAAACTCTGCATAAATTACATCAAACAAATAAGTTTTTCATCGATGTATATTTTTATTTTTCCTAATAAGAAGCTGGAGCTTTGGGGAATACAGAGTACCCCTTTATTGCCATTGCTCCCAAGTCCACTCTGGCCCGTCGTGGTAGCACCTGATATGGGTCCTATCTATTGGTTAAATAGAACTAAAGGCATACTCATGCTAAACTGAACAGTTTGACTAAACTGAATAGCTTGAAATAGAAATGTTTTTGACAATTAAACTGTACTTACAGTTAAACTGCATACTTATGCTAAACTGAATTGTTTAAAATCGAACTATTTTTGACATTGAAACTGTACTTACACTAAACTGAATTGTTATATATAACTGCTTTAATAGCTTGAAATAAAAATGTTTTTGACAATTAAACTGTGTACTCATGCTAAACTGAATTGTTTTAAATAAAACTGATTATTTACATGAAAATGGATTTGGCATTAAATAACCAACAAAGGTTGATATGCCATAAAACCCAACAAACCAAACCTAATAAAAAGGATATAATGCCCAAAATACTTGAGCAAGTCAAAAGTTTTTGTAATTTTGGTTATGGCAAATTTTACCGATGTCATGAAGGTGACAAACCATACTAGACTCTTTGATACCAAGATCGTCTGCTACTCTCTAAGTTCTACCAACCACAGCATGTATTTTCTAGAGCTGGAAATGCTTCAGTCAAGTAATATACACTAAAAAGCATGGACAAAAATATTGCAAAATTTTTGACTCAACCAAGTATTTCTTTCCTTCAAAGAATCAACAAATAAATACATGAGTATAAGACTTTATTTAAGTACATACTGAAATCCAAATGTCATAATATAATCAAAAGTGTTTTTTTCAGATAAAGTTAGATAAAACTAAAGGCTCCCAATGTTTTGTAACAAGAAGCACAAAATAGACCTTTTGATAGGCCAAAACAAAAATATTGCCAAGGGGGTTACTTCTCGGCCTTTTTTGCTGGTATGGAGCAACTGAATTAAAGTATATTCCTCATCATACAGGTTTTACATTTTAAAAAAGTAAGAGAAAATAATACAAAATACATAATTTAAAAAAATACAGAGAAAAAAGCAGTTAAGGGGAAATAACTCTGATAACTTAAAAAGTCCACATTTTTCCATTTATTTGCTATCAACCCTTCCAGCTGTCAGAGAGGCATAGGGAAAAGGAACCAGAGTTCAAATCCTGGATGTGGTTGTTTGCTCTTTACTTTATGCTAATGCCCTTAGAAAAAGCATGAATGTAAATCTTCTACAGCCACCTCCCAAGTTTGGTTAAATAGTTGGTCAGACTGATTTTATAACCTTGGTAAGGCAATAAATGTTGGTGAGGAAAAAAACTCTAAATCTAAAACCAGGAGGTACAGGGCAAGCAAACCCACCCCATAAAAACCTACCTGGTACTAACACCTCAACACCATCACAAGCATGATGGGGCTTCATCTCCAAAATTCTCAAGGGTGCAAAACACATCACATTGTTGTGGTACCACTATAGAAATCTTCACTTTTTTTTTAATCCTCCTCAATATATATATATATATATATATATATATATATATATATATATATATATATATATATATATATATATATTGTTGTAGGTGACTCTCCTATGACCAGAATAATGGACTGACCCAAAGGGTATATTAATCAAGAACTAAGCTAGTAGAACGAGAGCAGCAGCCGTAGTAAGCACCTTGCCTGTCTTTGTGTACGTTAAACCAAAGAAAACCCTCCTCAGAGACTTGGATACATTTGTGTGGCACTTCATATCTCCGTGTTGAGTTATTTATTTATTGACCCCCAATAATCGGTCATAACGGTCAGATAAGTTCTTGTGGGTTGTCCAACTCTTGCTTGACTGTGTGAAGGGGTCCATAGGAGAACATTGCTTATGAGTTTGTTCTTACTTCTCCTGCAATGTCCCACATATCTTGTTCATCTCATTTGTATGGTTTTCGAGATGTGTGGTAGGTAGTCGTACAGCTGTTATTTACTTGGATGTTGCTTCCAGAATTTGTTCAATATAGCTTGTCTATCAATCTTGCTGCTCTTTCCTCACATTTTCTGATGTTAATGAGCCTTTGGCTTTAATTTGGCTTTAAATAACTTGCTATGGTTGATATGTATAAACCAAATTTGGCTTTAAATAACTTGCTATGGTTGATATGTATAATCCAAATTTGGCTTTAAATAACTTGCTATGGTTGATATGTATAAACCAAATTTGGCTTTAAATAACTTGCTATGGTTGATGTGTATAAACCAAATTTGGCTTTAAATAACTTGCTATGGTTGATATGTATAAACCAAATTTGGCTTTAAATAACTTGCTATGGTTGATATGTATAAACCAAATTTGGCTTTAAATAACTTGCTATGGTTGATATGTCATAAAACCAGAAAGGTGGGGGCTACCGTTTAATCAATAAATCAGCATCAAACCGGTGTTTTATTAATTATACAGTATGACCCCCAGTATGACTCATCACTCTGTGATGAGTGGCCATTTTATAACAAGGTATTGAACTAAGTAAAACCTAATGAAGAAAATCTTCTCCAGCTCTTTAATCTTCTCCTTAGCATTGGTTTTCTCATTTTTTAAAAACTTTCCTGCCGAAGGGAGGACATCATATTCACTATTGATGGACTTCCTCTATTTTATTTGAGCTCTACCAGCTGGGGCTTTAGAATACATCGACTGCATCTCTGCTGAGAGGTAAGACCTCTTACCTAACGAGTATCCTGAATATGACACTAAATGATGGTGATACAGATTTTCCAATTTCTGACCCATTCTAAACATTGAAAGAATTGTTGGTTATTTGGTCTGTGGTGTAACAGTTAACAAACTCACTTAGATAGTTTGATACTCACTGAGTACTCCATACTTTTGACCTTGTACCAAGTTATGCTGAGCTCAGTAAATGATTACTTGGTCTGCAATGAACACTTAGTGAGTTCAGCAAGCAGACCATTGTTAGTGAGTTTATTCTCACTAGGTGTACCATACTTCTGGTTTTGTACCAAGTTATGTTAGCTCAGTCACTAACTCTGCTGAGGGTTAAGACTACCCTAGTGAGTGTCCTAATTATGACACTAAAAAATCTGATGGTGAGGCTCCTGTAATACTGATGTTTTGGGGGATGTGGAGTATGCCTTCATTGCTACTACTCCCAGGTCCACTCTGGCCAGGAATGGTAGCACCTGATAGGTTCCTATCTATGGGTCAAAAAGAACTGTTTGACATTTAAATTGTATGCAAACAAATGACTACTGCTAAATTGAATTGTAGAAATTGAACTTTTTGATCATTTAACTGTGTGTAAGAAAATAATTGATGTTTAATTGAAATTTTGGTGATACATAACAAAGATGGAACCATTTAACTTTGTTAACTTATTTTTACAAATTATATATATCTAATATATATGTATAAACCAAATTTGGCTTTAAAAACTTGCTATGGTTGATATGTCATAAAACCAGAAAGGCGGGGGCTACTGTTTAATCAGCATCAAACTGGTGTTTTATTAATTATACAGTATGACCCCTTTTTTTCCTACATATAATTTCCTCCTTTGTTTTTGTATTTCCTTAAACATCCATCATTCATATAACATCTTTTCTAACTCCTTATGATTCTTTATTAAAACCAAAACGTGATAGAGTTGACTTTCTTTTGCAATAAATTCATCACTTTGGATTACTTCATTATTCAGTTTTTCTCCATATTACCTGATTCTTTTCCATTATTTACTTCCATATATATATATATATGTATGTATGTATGCATGTATGTATGTATTGTCATCCATGAACAGACTGTTTTTTTGTATCTCAACTCTTCAATGCGGCAAAACCTGCAAGATTCTTCAAGCCAAGATCAAAACCCAGCTGATTTTATGTCAGTTGGATATCTAACCCCAGAGCCAATGACATTCTCAGCGTAAGTGAAGGAAATTTTTTGCGTATATCTTTTTTATATATATATTATTGGCTACCAAAGTGCTTGTGTATGTATAATCTATCTATCTATCTATCTATCTGTTTATTTATCAGGTGTGTTAAAAAAGTATCAGATTTTGAAACTATTTATTAAGACAAAAATGAACACCAAATGAAACATGGTCCAGTCAGCTGAGGCGGCAGTATACATCGACTGCATCTCTGCAAAGGGGTAAAAAAAATTTTTTAAATAATTGATTGATTGTTAAATTATTCATCAATGAATTGTGTTTTATTATAAGGGTTAGGGTTATTTATGTGTCGACCAAATATTATGAAGAAAACAGACATTTCATTAAGAGCCAAGGAGAGTTATGTCCCTTAGAAAATTACCCTACTTGGTGCTATAAACTTGAAAAACTTTAGACATACCTGTACTTGAGTCACTTGAATCCCAGGTTGAAAGAATAGATGTTATCTGTAATTAAAAAAGGTACATATATATATATATATATATATATATATATATATATATATATATATATATATATATATATAAGTAAATATTCCAATTATGAAAAGAATGAATTAAAATGTTTTTTCTTCAAACAAGCAGGAAAAATTTTCAGAATTTCAGAAATCCATGGGAAAGAATTCAACAAACTTAGCATCAAATAATCCATTGGACACCTCTTCAAGATGTAATCCTTAGCAGGATAGTCTTGAAGAACAATTAATATTGAGTTCTATGGTCCGGGAGACTTGGGTTCAATCCTAGGTCGCGTCATACCAAAAACTTTTAAAATGGTACTTGATGCCACTTTGCTTAACACTCAGCAATATAAGGTATGTATCAAGGGTAAAGTGGAGCAATCCAGGGAAAGGAGTAGCGCCCTCCCTTACACCTCGGTGTAGTAGCTATTAAAAAGGGAGACTTCTGGTCACCCTCGACTAAAGGGAGACAACTTTACTTACTTACTTATTATGATCCTCACAAGGTGCACAATATGAAGGTCAGCAGAAAAGTTCATTGACTGACCAGAATACTCTCATAGAATGTGACTATATAAGTTTTATATTTCAACATAGTCCATTTTGAGGCTCACACACTTCTTCCATCAGTGTTGCAGTGCTTGGATACCATTGGTGAAAAAAAATGTTACCAGCAGATAAGCTATCATCATATGAATGTTTTAGCCAATGAGCTTTTCAGTTCATCCTCGTACTTAAAGCTTTGTGTCAAATTTCTGCTCAGTTTAGCTTCTTTTTTTTTTTACTCACTTAGTATAATCTGATGAAAGAATGGCTCTGATAATGTTCCGAAAAATTATATAGAAATATATATATTTACCCAACACCCTTCTGTCATGATACACACAGGCTCAACTTTTTATAAGTAGAGTACTACTGGTTTATAAAAAATTATTTCAAACAAGAGAGTGGGACTGGCAGTGATGTTGTGAAATAACAGCAGATTTAGAGCTTTCAGAGTCGAGAGGTGAGCCTAGACAATAGGGTGCCAAAGCCTGCCCCACCATCTCTTTAACAGCAATTCCAAAACTTCAGTGCACCCTCAGATGCCAGCCTGTGAAGCAGTAAATAATATAACCAGCAGAAAGGTATTTGTCACTCACTACTTTAACTGTTAAAAAGTAACTAAATTAGCCAGGAGCTATCCGAGAAATTCAACTAAAAGTCTACGAAATAGAAAATTCACTTAAATTCAATAAAAAGTCACCTTAACAGAAAACTCAACTAAAATTAAACAAAAGCTGAAAAATCAACCAAAAATTCAACAAAACCACAAAAACTACTAAAATTCAAAGAACTTTGTTTACCAGACACTCTCTCTCTCTCTCTCTCTCTCTCTCTCTCTCTCTCTCTCTCTCTCAGATACGTTCCTGCAAATTACAACAAATTTGCAACACTTTATCCTTTCTATCTTTTCTTTTGTTCCACTTGTATAAAATTTGTTTTCTAAAACTTTGTCATCTGTATTATCTTTTTGAATAAGTATCTGAACTAAAAAACTGTGGAACATACTTGCTATGGTTGATATGTATAAACCAAATTTGGCTTTAAATAACTTGTGGAACATACTGTTTGAAATTACCCTCTAATGCCCCCTAAAATATTTTCCCACTATATTGAAAATTTGGTAATTCACCCATATATTGCAGAATTTTTATTGTTATTTTCCCTTTAGGTTTGAATTCAGTGTTTTCCTTCTTTTAAATTGGTTTCTTAAAAAAGATTAAAGAACTCAGTCTGCCTGACTATTTACTTGTTGTATAGTGGCTTGTACCATGTGATTTCAGGTATCGCTGAGGTATAAAAGACATTGTGTTTCTTAAGCACGAGGGTTCTGTAAGATCTCGGTCAGTAGTAAGACCAACTTCAGACCCACAGCATGAGATTTATAATATTTGTTGGACTGTAACTCTTCAATTAATAAATAATTAATCCTTTATTTCACTGTGTATCTCTTCCTTACCACAATGCAATATTACTCATAGTTGAGGCAGGGAAAAGATGAATTCATGCTTTTTTCTAAGGGCATTAATGCAAAGTGAAAAGTAAACAACCACATCCAGGATTGAACTTGGATCACCAATTCCATTCCCTACAATGATAACCATTATACTAAGTGCACTTTCATATATAGCAATGTAATATTACTTAAATGGAGTACTTACTTAAATGCACTACTTACAAATGTAGTTTTTCCATAAATGTACGTCTGACTTAAATGTAATACTTACAAAAATGTAGTACCTTATAAACGTAGTACTTACAAAGATGTATTTACTTAAATGTAGTATTTACTAAAATGTCACACTTCAGTGAAGTACTTTCTAAAATCCCAATATGAATAAGTTTCAATCATTATCTTTTTATTGATGAACTTTTATACACTCAAAAATAAAGAACATCCAATTTTAAAAGGTGGCCATATTGATTTCCCCAATCATTCACTTCATCTATTTATGATTAAATCTCAGCAGGAATGTGATGTTTTGGGGTTTTTTTTAGACATTAATTTTGTAATTCACCATGAGCCTTAACTCTAATTCATCATTGAAATATTTTTTTTGTTTGAATTACCACTTTCTGTTTAAGGGATACATAATTGTCTTTTCTCTTGAAAATTAACATGACTCTCTTTAAGATTGGATGTCTTTTCTTGATTTTTTGAGTACATGAAAGTTCATACATAAAAAGAAGAAAATGACTGAAACTTATTTTTATCTGGATACTGAATGTAAATAATACATTTCTATATTATTTTCTTCAGCATTACTAGCGCCATTTTCCCAGTGGATTATCCTAGATGTGTACCATTTGTTTTTAAAGCAATGATTATATGAGTTAGATTAGAAGACAATCGTAAGAGATTTTGATTCTTACTGAGTGCCCAGTTCTTCTGTCCTTGTTCCAATCTAAGTTTAGTAAAAGACAACACCAAATAATCAGTTGAATTTTTGGTTTCATATTTTCACTTTTCTAAAATGGTATTCACCGAATGCAGGTTAAGCTGGCTCTATCAGTGTATTCCCATGAAGAGTCTCTTGGAGATTGGTGCTTGAATGTAGTCCCCAACCATATTCATGTTTCACTTCAGAGTTTTCTTTCTCCAAGACCAGAGACCATACCAAAGTTGAAGACCTTGGTCTGCTCTACTAGTTACCCAGTTACCCATAGCTGAAGGGTACAGGTGGATTCATGCCTTTCCCAAGAGCATTAGCATGAAAATGAAACAAACATTTTTGCCCATGATTTGAACTTGCATCGCTTTGTCCATTTCCTATGGCAATAACTGTTAGGTCATGTGCTTCCATTTTTAGGTTTCAATTAAGCATTTAGATATTTTGTAGAATTCCTTGTTACTCTATAGAATTCCAACTTTTTAGGCAAAGTATGAAATAAGTTTATTTCATTCTGACCTGATATACCACAACCAAAGGTTAAGAGAAATAATGTAAGACCTTCCACAGTTACTGCCCCTAAACCATTACTAGTTAAGAGAGCTTGTCTGATTGGAAATGGCCATTTTCAGCAACCAATCAAAACACACAAGTAGTGCATTCATTAAGCTTAGTTTTGGCATATATATTTGATTGCAAGAGGAGTTTCTGTCTCTTTGCAGCGACCGACTGAGAAGACTTATTTAAGAAGCCAGCCACTTGGGGAGTCGTTGACTACATTAAAGTCAAAATTACAAATGGGGCAGAAACATAGTACGAGTGATAAGATAAGTTATGCAAGGACAATTATTTTGTGACTAAAAGTACTTATTAATAACTCTTCATTCAGCAGCCTACACACTACTTACTGAAAATCCTTTTATACTGCTACCTATACACAACTAATTGATAATCCTTTTATACTGCTACTTTCATGCTATTATTGATAAATCATTTATACTGCAACTACACTTTACATTACAATTAACACCATGCTTATTGCAAATGTTGACATGTCTTTTTAATACATTGTTTATTAAAAAAATATCTTGTGTCTTGTTTTCTTTTCTGTTGCCTTTATCCTTATTTTGTCCAAGTATTCATTACAAGGTTTCGACAGAATACCTAACAGATTTTTCAAAGTATTAAATAAACTTATTTCATTCTGACTGTATATACTTTACTGGGACATTCTATAGAATACCTCAAAGAAGAACTTGAAGCAGTTGGAGTCGAAGAAGCAAAAAAGAAGAGACACAAGAACAAAAATGACACATGAATGAACAGAAATGATGACAAGAAGCAAGAACAGCCATACATAAAATCAGAGCAACACAACGGGAGGATTCAAGGGGAAGGTGAATACAGAGATGGACAATCCAGAAAGAAATAGAAACATAATATATACCCTAAAAGTGTATATAACAGAATGTCTTGAATTCTTTTCTAAATTATGAAATAACATATAAGAGAGAAGGTTTGGAAACTTTTATTAATGAATCAAAATGTTAGGGATCAGACCTAGCAAAAAAACCAGACAAATCCAAGTTATTTGCACAGAGGCATAGAAAGGGAGTTGTTATCAGTAGACAGTGGTATTGTGGAATTTGCAGTGACCAGAAAAATGGACACACGTAAGGGACAATAAAGACAAACTTGAAATCTGGCCATGGCACATGGTGGACATAGATATGACTTTTGAACACAAAGTTAAAATAGTTCTTTCCCTGGTTAATAGATGCATGACTCTGATTGTGTTTAACAAACTGTTTGGTTGTATACCTATGTGTCTGTCTCTTTTCAGTTTTGTTTACATATTTTTCTTGTTTGTAAAAACCTAACACAAAATCTATGAAATATAAACTGAATAGAAATAACACAAGGAACAATGATAAAAAAACATAATGAACAAAATAATAAACAACATAATGAACAGTATATTAAAAAACATTATAAACAGCACAAGAAATGGCATAATAAACAAGATTTTAAGCAACATAATTAACAACATAATGAACTGCATAATGAACAACATAAAAATAACATTATAAACAACACAAAAAACAATATAATAAACAATAATGAGAAAGTTTTATTACCTGTGAGATAAAGGCGGAACCCAGGGAAATGAGTGATTCAATTCTGAAGAAAATTTGTTCATATTCTTCAGGCTTCAAATATGAAAGTTGTCTAGAAAAACAAAGAAAAGTAAATAAACATTAAAAAAAAAAAAAAACTAAATTTAAAGAAAGGCAAACATTTCAAAACATTTTCTGTGATTTTGAAGAGACATTAACATCAAAATGCAAAATACAGAATTTTCTATAAAAGAGACAGTTTCAACAATTTACTAAAAGATATTTAAAACATGGAGACTCACAATAAAGTTTTGTTATGAAACATTTGAGGTTTATTACTACGACTTGCTGTTGATTTATTGTTTAAAATTTGACACCCAATAAAACAATCTTCATCTTAACAATGTTCCAGCATAATTTATGCAAAGAAATGCAGAAGCATTGTCAAGATGAAATTGGTTTTATGGAATGCCTAAGTTTGACTATGACTGCTGTTTGTAAAGAATCTTTTTCAACCATTTCTGTAAAACTGTCTATCATGAATGTCAATATTGTAGTTTCCGTTTTAATGAATTTTTGAAATTGTTTATTCTGTAAAGACTGTACATTATTGAACAATATTCTGGTTTGTTAGTTTCTTTGGTTTTTATAGCATATCAACCTTTGTTGGTTATTTAATGCCAATTGAATTTTATACGATAAACAGTTCTTTTTCAAACAATTCAGTTTAGCATAAGTACACAGTTTAATTGTTAAAAACATTTCTATTTTATTTAGTCAAACAGTTCTAATTCAAACAATTCAGTTTAGCATAAGTATACATTTTGTTTACAAACAGTTAAGTGTCTATTTTAAATAATTCAGTCTAGTCTAAGGACAGTTTCAATATCAAAAACAGTTCAATTTCAAACAATTCCGTTTAGCATCAGTATGCAGTTTAGTTCTATTGAACCCATAGATAGGGCCTTCTCAGCTGCTACAACTTTGGGCCAATGTGGACCTGGGAGCAATAGCAATGAAGAGGTACTCTGCATTCCCCAAAGCTCCAGCATTACAAGAACCTCAGCATCAGATTGTTTAGTGTCATATCAATGATACTACTTAACGGGAGTCCTACCTCTCTGCAGAGATGAAGTCAGTGTATTCTACACCCCCAGCCAACTGGGTAACAATATTCTGGGGAAAATCCCTGTGGTATAGTGGCTAACGTACTGAACTCTGACATTATTGTAAGTAAAGTAAAGTTGGTGATTGTAGTCGAGGACGACCCGAAGGCTCCCTTTTTAATAGCTACCACACCAAGGTGTAGGGGAGGGCGCTATTCCTTTCCCTGGATTGCTCCACTATACCCTTGATACGCTCCTAATATTGCTGAGTGTTAAGCAAGGAGGTATCAAGTACCATTTTTAAAGTCTTTGGTAGGACGCGACCTAGGATTGAACCTGGGTCTCTCGGATCATTGGTGAAAAGTGAGTTCAAACTTCACTCATTCTTTTATGTTTACTTTTGGACTAATACTATTGAAAAAGATACAAACCCCTTTATCTCCCTTTCTATGGATAGAATAGTATCATTGCTGTTCTTCTACCAGGATGGTTTTGGCATTAGATAACCCACAAATGTTGATATGCCTTTAAACAAAGAAACCGAAACCAATACGTTCACTCTCAGACTAATACCTTTGGAAAAGGCATGAACTAACTCATCTCTCTGGCTAAGGTTAGACAGTACCACTATGGTTCTTCTACAAGGATGGCTTGGGCATTAAATAACCCACTGAGGTTGATATACCATTAAACAAAGAAACCAAAATTAAAACCAAAGAATACACCTGCAAGGTAAATTTAAAAATTGAATTAGAAAAATGGTAAAATTCCAAATGGAACCAAAATCTTCCTATGTTCATCATGTCGCGCCGCCTGCGCGGGATCATAGGTCTATTCATATTGAAAATCTTAGATACAAATTCAAGGTCCAGTTTAGCATTAACTACCATAGAAAACAGAATCAGTGATCTGAGTTCAATTTCTGGACAAGGCAGTTTGCATTTCACATCATGCTAATACCCTTCGAAAAAGCATGAATCTATTTGTTCTTCTCACTTCAACTATGAGTAAATAGTTGGGCAGACTTCTTCAGGCAACCATACTAGGAGAAGGAAAACTCTGATTTCAAACTAGCTCTGCTCCAGATAAAAATCAACCTTGAGTCACATCCTAGTGTCACATCCTGCTCATGGAAGAAATGTTGGAGTCGCTCATGGTTTAACAGTTATGGACATAGCAAGATGAGTTCAAATCCTGAAGGAGACAGTTAGCTTATAACACATTGCTAATACCCTTGGAAAATGTATGCATTCAACTATTCTCACTCCAACTATAGGAAAATAGTAAGATAGACTGGCTTTTTAATCTTGGAATGAGTAACCTCACAAAAGGAGTATAACCAAAATGGAGGTTGGAAATGAGATGGAAATCTTTATAACATTAACAAAATACAATACTTGCTAGCAGTGTGAAGCTAATGGTGACTACTTAATATATTTTCACCCCCTCACAATAGTGTCCAACTTATTTATGAGGACATACCCATTAATGTTCATAGGTAGGGTATATAACAGTATGAGGAATGGGACATACCCATTAATGTTCATAGGTAGGGTATATAACAGTATGAGGAATAGGACATACCCATTAATGTTCATATGTAGGGTATATAACAGTATGAGGAATAGGACATACCCATTAATGTTCATAGGTAGGGTATATAACAGTATGAGGAATGGAACATAGCCATTTATGTTCATAGGTAGGGTATATAACA
Source organism: Sepioteuthis lessoniana (assembly GCA_963585895.1). Classification (NCBI taxonomy): domain Eukaryota; kingdom Metazoa; phylum Mollusca; class Cephalopoda; order Myopsida; family Loliginidae; genus Sepioteuthis; species Sepioteuthis lessoniana. The sequence goes on along the minus strand of OY757937.1, from coordinate 48,542,011 downwards.
GTATGAGGAATGGAACATAGCCATTTATGTTCATAGGTAGGGTATATAACAGTATGAGGAATAGGACATACCCATTAATGTTCATAGGTAGGGTATATAACAGTATGAGGAATGGGACATACCCATTAATGTTCATAGGTAGGGTATATAACAGTATGAGGAATGGGACATACCCATTAATGTTCATAGGTAGGGTATATAACAATTAGGCAACCAGCCTACAAGAAGGAAAACTCTGAATTCAAAATCTGTTGAACTTCTGTTTCTCCTGTTCATGAGGAGGGATTGGGTAAATACATACATTGTAAATTAAAAATATGCTGTCATAAAGCTGGAGACAAAGTCAGTATCTAGTCATGTATTATTGTAAATTGAGCTCTATTTTTAGAAACACTGCTCTTTTCTAGTTTAGAAATTGAATTTTCCTGAAACTGAAAAGTTTTTGACAAATATCAATATCCTTTTCAAAACAGAGTAGATTAAACTACAAGATGCATATGATAAGTTTCCAGACTTTTTTCGTATGGGCACTTTTATTGATAGTACACACACGAAACTCTAGTCCCCTTCAAAGTAATCTCCTCGGGCTGCAATGCACTTGTTCTACCATTCCAACAACTTCTGGAAGGCCCCATTCAAGTCCTCTTGTGTGAGCATGTCAATGATCTTCATCACAGCCTCTTTCATCTCCTCAATTGTCACATAACGACAGCCTCTGAGCTTAGAGAATAACCAAAAGTCATAGGGAGCAAGGTCTGGACTATAGCGAGGGTGAGGAACTGTCTTGATGCCCATCTTGGTCAAATAGTCTGACAAGGAGGGAATTGTGGACTGGTGTATTGTCCTGGTGGAAATGCCACTGACCTGATCTAAAGAGTGCTGGCCTCTTTCGACGGAAGCTCTTCCTGAACTCCCTTAAAACCTCAACATAGTAACCCTAACCCTAACCCTTTGGCCAATCAACTCTTGTGTATTGACTTCCGTACTCCTCCCACACCTCTCACCATCCCTCACAGACTCCGTGCCTTCCTTGAATCTCTTATGCCACTCACAAACTGAAGCTCGTTTCATGCAAGATGCTCCAAAAGCAGTCTGAAGCATTCCATACGTTTCTGTGGAATTTTTTCCCCAATTTAAAACAGAATTTTAATCCATATCGTTCTTCTAAAGTGTCAGATTGTATTTTTGAAATTCACCAGCAGTGACAATCAGGCTTTAGTAGGGTGTATTCCAATTGCTACTGTAGCTGTTCATTTGAAATTGAAATCAGAAAACTTGGTCAGCAATAACATACTGAATTTTCAAGAGTCTATGATAATTTTAAATGAACATACAAAAAAAGTCTGGAAACCTATCGTATGCACCTCGTACATCAGAAAAATAAATTTTTTGACAAAATTATGATCTTCACTAAACCAAAACTTAATTGAAAACTGCCCAGTTGGTTGAACTGAGAATATAGTGACTGCACTTAATACAAAGGAGTAAGACCCCATTGCTAAAAAGGAATATTCAGGGAATAACACGAAACAGCTTCTGATGATAATGCTCCTGTTATGGAGATCTTGGGAGTGAGGAGTACCCCTTCATTGCCAGAACTCCAAGGTTATCTGTGACTCTGAGTGATAGCACTTGTTTGAGTTCAATCTATGGGTCAAATAAATCTGTTTAAAATTATTTGTATTCAATAGGACCATGCGCCAAAAAAAACCCTTAGAAACAACTACACAAAAAATTTAAATATGAACATAGACTTAACATGATTTCCATTGACCAGTTGGTTGGGGCAGTAGAATACACTGACTGCACCTCAGCAGAGGGGTAAGACCCCTTCAATGAGTGTCCTGGATATGACACTAAACAATCTGATGATGAGGTTCAAGTGATGCTGTTGCTTTGAGGAATGTGGAGTACCCCTTTATTGCCATCACTCCCAGGTCCACTCTGGCCCAGAGTTGAAGCATCTGATAGGACCCTATCTATGGGTTAACTAGAACTAACAGCATACTTATGCTAAACTGAATTGTTTGACTAAAATGAATAGCTTGAAATAGAAATGTTTTTGACAATTAGACTGTACTTACATTTAAACTGCATACTTATGCTTAACAGAGTTATTTGAAATGGTACTGTTTTTTGACATTGAAACTGTACTTACACTAACCTGATTTGTTTAATATAGAACTGTTTTGACATTTAACTGTGTGTAAACAAAATCTGTACTTACACTAAACTGAATTAGCTGAATTGGAACTGCTTGACTAAACTGAATAGCTCAAAATAGAAATGTTTTTCACAATCAAACTGTACTTACATTCAAACTACATACTTATCATAAACTGAATTGTTTGAAATAGAACTATGTTCATAAAAATGGATTTTGCGTTAAATAACCTTCAAAGGTTGATATGCCATAAAACCCAAATAACCAACCAACCATAATTTCCAAACCTCTATGCATAAAATAACTCCAGATGGGTTGATATGCCATTAAAATCAATCAATCAATCGGATGGAAAATAACATCGTGGTATCCAAAATATGTGTTTCAAGTTACTCAGGTTACATTAAATGATCGAACTTGATTACAGTGAATGATAACATATACAAATCAATTGATGATTTCATATACAAATCATTTGACGATTACACATCCAAATTACTTGATGATTTAATATATAAATCATTTGACGATTATACATCCAAATTACTTGATGATTTAATATACAAATCATTTGACGATTATACATCCAAATTACTTGATGATTTCATATACAAATCATTTGACGATTACACATCCAAATTACTTGATGATTTTATATACAAATCAGTTGATACATAGGTTCAAAAATAAGGTGTGTATCAACAGTATGCAGACTCCAGTGCCCATAGTGAACCCAGGTCAAATCGGAATATATGCTTGCTTAGTCTGAAGCCATGAAGGCATGAAATGGACTGAAAGCCAAACAGGCTTAATCAAATTATAATAACCATCAAAATGAGGCTTTTTTCTTAGGTCTTTACATATTAAGTTTTGCTTTCGGTAAACAGATTGCTAGTTTTATGATGTCAACCATTGTTGGGATATTTTATGTTGAAGTCAGTTAAACAATTATAGTCTCCAATTATATACAGTTCAAATATGTATTTACTCAACCCCTCCACCCTGAGTACTCTGTGACACAAGGTCAATTTTTAAGATGAGTACATTTGAAAATGTTGACTGATTTTTAATTTTCAGAGTTATTTCCCCTTGACCGTTTCTTTTTAAAAAAATTCTAAAAACCCATCTTTGTATTTATTCAACCTCTCACCTTGGGTAGGGTGTGACATAAGGTTAGTATTTTGTTTTTTTAAGTAGAGTTAAGCTGGTTTTGGATTCAGAGATTTCTTTCTCCTCAACTGATTACCATATCAAGACTAAAGAACCCAGTCTGCTTAGTATTTACTCATAGCTAAGGAGAGAAGAGATAGATTCATGCCTTTCCTAGAGGTGTTAGTGTTAAGTCAAATGCAAATTGCCTCATCCAGGATTTGAATTTGCCTCGTTGGGTCTAATTCCTATGATGAAAACCATTACACTACAAATGTGGTACAAAAAATGTTTCCTCGCAGGCATTTTAAACAGGTAATTTAGTTGCAGTAGTGGGTAGATTGTTAGCCAATGGTCTGGGAGACCTGGGTTCAATCACCAGTCGCATCATACCAAAGACTTTAAAAATGGTACTTAATACTTTCTTGCTTTGGAAGTGCCCGTGGTGTAATGGTTATCGTCATAGGAAATGGACACGGTGACATGAGTTCAAATCCTGGATGAGACTGATTGCATTACACATATCACTAATGCCTTTGGGAAAGGTATGAATCCAATTAGTCTCCCTCCAGCTATGGGTAAATTGTCGGGCAGACTATGTTCTTCAGCCCTGGTGAGGCAACTAGTCTAGGAGAAGGAAAACTCTGAATTCAAACCTGTTAAACTCCGCTTAAAAAATTGACCTTGTGTCATATCCTGCCCGAGCGGAGGGGTTAGTAAATATGAATACCTCCTTGCTTAAGACTCAGCAATATAAGGTACATATCAAGGTTAAAGGGGAGAAATCTGGGGAAAGGAGTCACACCCTCCCCTACATCTCAGTGTAGTAGCTATTGAAAAGGGAGCCTTCTGGTTGCCCTCGACAATGGTTGACAACTTTATTTTACTTATCATTGGATGGTATTCTAACAAGTGCTACCACTCCATATCAGAGTGGGCCTGGGAGTAATGGCAATGAAGGAGTGGCTCTACACTTCTGAGTGCTCCAGAACTGGTGCCTCTCCAAACAATGCAGTTTAGAGCACATTTAATAAATCTAATTTGGTGCAAATCCAGAAGAGGTACTATTTACCAACCCCTCCGCTCGGGCAGGATATGACACAAGGTCAATTTTTAAGCGGAGTTTAACAGGTTTTGAATTCAGAGTTTTCCTTCTCCTAGACTAGTTGCCTCACCAAGGCTGAAGAACCTAGTCCATCCTACAATTTACCCATAGCTGGAGGGAGAATAAGGGGGTTCATACCTTTCCCAAGGGTATTTGCCCGAAAGTGAACGTAATAGCGCGACTGGAGTACGAACTTGCGTACTACGATTCCGCAGTTCATCGCTTTAACCATTACACCACGAGGACACCCCCAAATCCAGAAGAGGTACCCAGTGAGAATGAAACTAGATTTAAGTTACTAACCATATTCATATGTGAGGTGTCCTTGAGCTTTGCTTAGTTTAGCAGCCAGGCCTTAGATTGTTTACGGTATTTTCTATTTCTAAGTAGTGTACTATAGTCACCAATCAGTGCTATGTCAGTCATGGCTCATTGTCAAATGGAGAGGGAAAAACTTAAAAACACAATTCGTCTTAAGCATTAGGACCTCATAGCTTTGTTTCCTCCATTCAATTTACGTGGCCACAGAAATTGATAGAAATGGTTAATGGACACAACACACAAAAGGTGGCTTCTTCATTCCACATTCCCATGAATGCTAGTCTCCTCAGATCATAGCTACCAAAAGAGAGAATGAATCAAGAAATCTGTCACCTCTCCTCCATCACTTCTACCTTGGATGGGCGACATCATCTATCCAGCCCCCTGTCTTACTCTGAGTTAGCTGATCACTGGTGATTTCAGCATGACTCAATCCAAGGTGTTAGATGAAGTACAACTTGTTGCACGTAGTCCTCTGGACGAGATGTTAAACTTTGTCAACTCATTTTTCTTCTGGCTGCTGCAGTTATGACAACTTATCTATTTGCACCCCAGTACCATTTGCTCATGGTGTTACAGTGGTCACCTATATAGATACTGAGTAGGATCCTCATTGCTTACTTTCAGTGATCTAGCAGGAAACAGTGCTTTCAGTAGAGCTTGAATGCAAGTTAGGCAATTTTTGAAGGTCATATGACATAGCTTAAAAGTAACTTTACCTGATCGGCTCTGCATAAACCCGACAGATATTCATCAGGGATCGTTGATAGACCATTTCATCTTTCATTAAATCTGTCCAAATCTCCTTGGCTTCCTCATCTGAATTGGAAGAAAAGAAACCAAAATTTTATTTAAGTGTCTGTTAATGTATTTTGTGACAGAAACAGTATTGACAATAAATGAATGCCCAATGTTTTTTATAAGATATTAATTTTCTACTAAAACAAATATGCAAGGACGAGCTCATAAGTGATGTACTCCTATGGACCCCCACATATGACCAAGCAAAAGCAGGACGACAGCTCGAACTTACATACAGCAGCTATGTGAGAACACAGGATGTAACCCTGAAGACCTGCCAGAGCCGATGAATGAGAGGGAGAAGTGGCGAGATAGGGTCAGGGATATCCGTGCTGGCGGCACGACATGATGATGATGATGATTTTCAGTGGAACGTTATACATGATGATGATGATGATGATTTTCAGTGGAACGTTATACAATCAAAACAGATATTATTAGGCATTATTATTTAACAAACTCTACTTCACTGAAATGCTAAAACAAAATTGCAACATTTCTGTGACCAAGAATAAAATTGCATAAATACATCATCCATAGATCAGTAAACCTCAAAACAATTTTTTATGAAAAGTTAATCTGTGAGGATTAAAAAGCAATAAAAAATAAAAGGAATATATGCGAAAAGTAATGGTCTGCCAGGAGGTCTCTGACAGGAAGTGAAATCAGGGTATACCTAAAAACAGGGATAGATGGACCTTTTTCTCTCGGTTACTAGTAGGAAATGAACATACTCACTAAGTCCTAGAGTTTAGCAGCAGGTTGTGTCTCCTGCTAGTAGCAGCCTCTACTAAACATACCCACTGAACACACAATGAACCTAAAACTTGTAACTGCCAAAAATGATTCTATGATATACATCAGTACCTTTTCCGGGAAACGTGACTATTTCTATTGGTTCAGGTAAACATTATATACCAAAGGATAGTCATAAAACCCCCAAATAAAGTTTGAATCTAAAGGTATCCTTCTCTCTTTCTGTCCTTAATTCTCTTGCAGCTTTCACAGACAAAAAGAAGACAACAAGTGAATGGAGTAAGAAGAAAAAAAGGTTTGGTTTCTTTTGCTTAATGGCATTTCAACCTTTGTAGGTTATCTAATGCCAAGCCATTCCCCTAGAAGAATAGCAGTTGTACTATCTAACTCATCATTAAGGATAAGGGGGTTCATACTTTTCCCAAGGTTATTTGTTCAATAGTGAACGTAATAGCACAACAGGAATTCAAACTTGCTTATTAGGATTCCACAGTCTATCTCTTTAATCATGAGGACACCTCCTGAAGAAGAAAACGAGTCAGATACAAAACTCATAATTTTTTAACCCTACAACCAATTCACCACCACCACCACCATCTAAACCAAAGATACCAGGATTTCATTATTTTAGAAGAATGTTAGACAAAAAAGATTGGAGAATATTCTCGTGACATGGTGACTAATGTGCTTGACCGCTTTATTGTAGTAAGTGAGTTTCAGCTCCAGTCAAGCAATTACATTCCCTTTGGACAAATGCCCTTGGGAAATGTATGAACTTCTATATACCCTCAGCTATGGTTAGCCTTGGCATGAAATTACCCATGAAGGTTGATATGCCATTAAACTAAGAAAACAAAACTTGAGAGATGCACTTTGCATGATAGTAATTATAGTAGGAAATAGAAATGGACTCCGTGATCTGAGTTCAAATCCTGGAGGTAGCTGTTTCCATTTCACTTTGTGCTAATTCCGCTGAAAATGGCATGAATCCATTTGTTATCCCCTACTGAAAAATAGTATGATAGACTGAATTCTTCAGCAGCCAGTCAAGGAAACACCTCTTAAAAATTGACTTTGTGTCACATCTAATCCATAGTGAAAGATTGGGTAAATACACACACTCAAAACATATATTATTAGGTGTTATTTATTATTGAAATCTACAGCATTTAAATTCTGTTACTAAAACTATGAATATGTTGTAGTCCAGTAATATGCTCACCTTGTATTGATATATATGCATTTTTTTTTCTGGTAACAGAATTTCAGTATGCTAGAGTTTGGTAATAAATAATGATTAATAATATACGTTTTGATTGTGTAATGCTCCACTCGAAATAGTAAAACCCTAGTATATTTAGTTAAGAAACTGATTAGCTTTTTATAAGGTTTTGGTGTATTTACTTTTGGACAATATTCTGCATATATGCATATACCAAACAAAAATAGCTAATAGCATAGTTTTTATTTGGTAGTACACTTAAAATACTGAGAGAATAAAGCAATTTCCTGTCCAATTTGACACTGAGTGATAATTTGGTGGGATATGCAGTTGTAATGAATGTCATTTTAAAATTTTTATTGGCAATAACAATGCAATGTTAAAGAGAATCCCTCACACCTTCCTAAATCAAATTGAAGCCTCAAATTGTGGACAACTGTAACAATGGTGATTTGTCAGATTCATGGGTCATCTAGTAATAAATTAACATTTTATTAAAGAATTAGCTGAAGTGTATTTATCTATGGGTAATATATGCAAGATAGTTTGCCCATACAGCATGTTTCCTCCCTTCACATCACCAATGTTTCCAAGAGATAAAACAGTTTGATATCTGTGCTGTCACAGGGATCATCAAAATAACAAGGAAGATGATATCAGGCTGCCTTAGACTCAGACTTGTTCTCACGTTTTACTTCCAAAGTTTTTCAACATGCCTATCTACCCAACCCCTCTTCATTGTGGCTAAAGTGCATCATGGTATGTAAGTTTGAATTCCTGTGGTGCTCTTATGTTCACTTTTGGACTAATACCCTTGGGAAAGGTATGAACCCCCTTATCTACCAAGGATTAGGTTAAATAATACCACAACTGTCCTTCTACAAGGAAGACTTTGGAATTAAATAACCCATGAAAGTTACACAAAGAAACCAAACCAACACCTGTGACACAGGCAGAATTTGACAGAAGACTGATTTTTTTAAAAAACAAAGCAAATATGAATTTAGAGTTTTCCTTCTCCAACACTGGTTGCTTAACTAAAGCTAGGGAATCTAGTCTGCCCAACTATTTATGAATATCTGAGAGAGAAGAGAAGGACTCATGTCTTTCCTGGGGGTGTCCTCATAGTGTAATGATTAAAGTGCTGGACTGCAGAGTTGTCGTGAGTTCAAACTCCAGTCGCGCTATTACATTCACTTTCGGACAAATACCCTTGGGAAAGCTATGAACCCCCTTATCCTCCCAGCTATGGGTTAAATAGCATCACTGCTGTTTTTCTAGAAGGATGGCTATGGCATTAAATAAACCACAAAGGTTGATATGCCATTAAACAAAGAAACCATTATGTCTTTCCTTATGGTATTAGAGGGAAATGAAATTCAAACAGTCCACATCTAGGATTTGAACTCAGGATGCCAATTCCATTTTCTTTGGTTATAACCATTATGCTAAGCTTTTCTATGGGGCTAAAGACAGAGATGAGTCAAGTTCTCCAGTTGATATGTCTCATCTAACCTCTCAGCACAGCCACCATTGTAATTATCAGGTTGTTATTAGTCTCTTTCTCACACAATAGATTAGTGATATCTGTTATTGATGAGATTTTTAGTTTTCAACTTAATAACGTGCTAATAGTGTTATGGTTACTATTGAAGGAAATGGACATGGTGACATGAGTTCAAATCCTAGACATGGCAGTTTGCATTTTGCATAGCTCTAATACACTTTGGCTCAGTCAGCTGGGGCTGCAGAATACACTGACTGCATCTCTGCAGTGGGGTAAAACTCCCCCAACGAGTGTCCTGAATATAACACTAAACAATCCGATGGTAATGCTACAGCAATGCTTGAGGTTTGGGGTATGTGGAGTACCCCTTTATTACCATCGCTCTCAGGTCTACTCTGGCCAGGAGTGATAGGACCCGATAGCGTCCTATCTATGGGTCAAATACAGCAAAACTATGTAATTACGCTGAACTGAATTGTTTGAAATGAACTATCTTTAGATTTAACTGTGTGTAAAAAAAAAAAAACTGTGTACTTATGCTAAAATGAATTGTTTGAAATAGAATTGTTTTTACATGTAACTGCATTAAAATCAATGAATGTATGTAAACAAAAGACTGTACTTATGCTAAGCTGAAAAGTTTGAAATTAAGTGAAAACATTTAACTGTGTGCAAAAAAAAAAAGATAAAAAATGAGCTCAGGCTTATTTAAAAATGTTATCTTCAAAATATGTTTAGAAATCATATATTCAATATATATATATAAAGGATTTGGCATTAAATAACCTGGAATGGTTGATATGGCATAAAACCAAACCAAACCAAGACGAATACCTTTGGAAAGGTATCAGTCATGTAACATAGCCATAATACGACAATACAAATATACAGATGTATAAAACGTTCATAATGTTCATACGCATAGGAATCCAAAAAACATGAAACACTGACGACTGTCTTGGTTCAGGTACAAAACTTTTATTACCTTCTTTAAGTTTAGGTTTTCGACATGAGGAGAGAGAGACACAATTTTTCTGTGCTGACTGTTCCATCTGACCTGACAACGTGCAGCGCACCCCCTAGACCATAACTGGCTGGCCTCACCCAGGTCCGAAAAATCAACTCGCTTTGTCTAAGTCCAAATCTCAACTCACTGCTTTTATTCAAAATCTCTAAGAATCCCTGCCCATTGCTTCCGGAGATGACGTTATTCACATCCCCAATCCTATTTCCTATCTTGGGTTTTTATTGTGACATCTGTGATTGTCACATCCTCCCCACACGCGTGAACACCAGCGTTAATGTCTGCACCTACCCATGCACTAAGCCAAAAGGTTCTAAGCCTAACTAAACCGAAAGATAAGATATATAAAACGAAAAATGATAATATAAAAAAAATCCTTCCGCAATTATATAACAAATCCCACTATTCCACTTCCAGCTATAGGTAAATAGTAGACTGGGCCCTTTAACCTTGGTATGGCAACCAGAACTATGAGAAGGAAAACATTGTTAAACTCCACTAAAAAAATGACCTTGAGCCATATCCTGCTCATGCAAAGGGGTTGAGTAAATATTTAGCATTCAAGTTAGATTATAAATCAAATGGTGCAATGATACTGTGAGTCATCTAGTTGAGTGGCAGACAGTGAACCCAGTATCGGTTTGATTCCATGTTGTTTGTTTGGGCTTTATGGCATATCAACCTTTGGAGGTTATTTAACGCCAAATTCTGTTTATATGTATATACATTTGACCAAAGATTTCTGGACAAATATCTAGTAGGTAAAATTTTCTATGAGCTGGATTTCTTTTGTTTGCACATGATTAATCAGTTTTAATTCGTTATATTTTTTTCGTACAACCCTGTCTTTTGCAAGAAGAACAGAACATCAGCTATTTTGATGTTTTTGAACAATTCAATGATTCGTCAAGATGTCACATGATCACATGATGCTGGGAAAATAGTTGAACAATTTTATTAGTTTCAGAGAAACTATTGAACAAAATGGTTATGTTCCAGCTGTGCTCTCAACTCCCTGTAAACTTCATATGGGCAAAATGGTTGTCACAGAATAGAAATATGTGCAAAGGAATGATGTCCACATTGGTGTTATCTCAGCTAAGATAGTTGAACAATGAACAAGACAAGAGGGAACATTCAGAGATACAATGCAAGGTGACAGTCAACAAAGATAGCTGCAGATGACAGAAGACAGACATGGCAACAATGAAAGGATGAGAACACTGAGAAACAGGCAAAGTAAAAGATAAGCTGTGTAAGCTTGAGTAAAAGAATAAATTCAAGATGAAAGAAAAGGCTATGTCATATCTTTAATTACCAGCTTCTTCATCGACAAAGTCTTGTTCAATTATTTTTTCCAATGTTGATCCAATCACCAGTCTAGAAGAATCCAACATTTGCACTGTTTGAACACTGGCTGAGATGAAACTGTAATTGTTTATCATCCGATCTGTTTTCGCTTTCAATAAAGAATTGTTCAGTTCAGATCCAAATAGGCTATAGACCTAAAAATAGAAGGAAATTGAAATTATTAGCTTGATCTAAAATTTTGTTGTATTTTGTAGAGAAAATCTTTTATCTCCGAGGTTCATTCAAGAGATAAGGTGAATTTTGCCCAAAAGTCACACATTTTTAAAGGAAGTCTATGTAAATGGGTGGTTTCATGTCTCCAAAGAGAGTCAGCATGACCTTCTTTACTGACCACTGCTCTAGGAACTTTTTCTTTACCAGAGAGTCAGTGTGATTCCACTCCAAGAAACATCTTTTCAACTCAGCCAACTAGTGACAAAACCATGTTTAGCTCATTTGTTTCTTTGTTTTTGTTTCTTTTTTTTATTGGCATATCAACATTTGTAGGTTACTTAATGCCAAAGCCATTCTCCTTGAAGAACAGTAATGGTACTATTTAACCTATAGCTGGGAGGATAAGGGGGTTCATACCTTTCCCAAGAGTATTTGCCCGAAAGTGAATGTAAGAGCCAGACTGGATTTTGAACTCGCTTCCACAGTCCATCACTTCAACCATTGCACCACAAGGATGCCCCCTTAGCTCATTTGTAAAGATGTCGTTGACAAAAATATGCATCTCTGTGCACATCATACATTCTTTTGTAATTTTCATGTAATTTGAACTTTTCAGCCATCAAGAATTTGATGATAGACTTTTCTATTCAAGCCTGTAGGACTGTTTGATTGGCTGCCATTCTGAATAGCCTCAAAAGAAATATTTTTGCAGCATTGAAATAATTTTTGCTATAAACCAATTCTCATGCAAGGTTTACATTTATGGAAAAAGATTCTGAAAAAAAAACATTCAAGGACACATGGTACAGTGGATAAAGGCATTGCTTAGATCCAGTGACATACCCAAAGAGTGTGAGTTCAATACCCGGTGAAGCATTGGAGAACTTTCAGAGGGGAAATTAACAGAAGATAACTGATAACTGACATCCATTAAACATGGCTTGTGGAACTAGAACAGTCTACCCTGGTAAGCAAAATAAAGGTTTAAGTGACATTCTAACCACCTGAAGAAAGCTGGAGCGTACAACAGCCAAAACATTGAGATAAACATGGCAACAAAGATGAGGACAATAGTCCGAAAAATGTAAATAACGTACATAATACCTTATATCAGAAATATAGACAGATAAAAAAAATTCCCTTATTTGTTGAATGACCATCATTTATACAGGTTTCCCTTCTTCAGTTTTTAGATAAAAGCATTGCCAACCATTATTGATACCATAACTATTTGCATGTAACATGATTGGGCGGGCAAGGGGATCTACTGGGAACTGTGCAAGAAACTGAATTTTGACCATACAAACAAATAGTATATGCACAACCCAAAATCTGTCCTGGAGAATGTGACGTACAAACTCGTCTGGGATTTTGAGATACAAATGTATCACATAATCTTGGCCAGATGACCAGACCTAGTAATAATCAACAAAAAAAGGAGAACTAGCAATATTGTGGACTGCTGGCTGACCATAGAGTAAAATTGAAAGAAAGTGAAAAGAAGGATAAATACCTCGACCTAGCTACAGAATTGAAAAAACTGTGAAACATAAAGGTGACAGTCATGCCAATTGTAATTGGTGCACTTGGAACAATCCCCAAAAGCTAGATAAAGAGAATGGAAGACTTGGACACAAAGGGACAGGTGGAGATCATCCAAACTAACGCATTATTAAGATTAGCTAGAATACTGAGAAAAGTCCTGGAGATTTGAGGAGACTTGCTGTCGCTCAAACTCCAGGGAAAAACCATCTGCTAACACTGGTTGGAAAAACTCTCAAAGGATAATAATGATAATAAAAATATTTGATGTGTATGCTGTTAAACGTTGTGGCAGTAGAAAGTGGGCATGTCAAATATCAAATAGTTAATATAGAAAGATAGGAAAGAATGGAGGAAGGAAAAAATTTGTAGTCAGGCGACCAAACTTTGGAATAAGAAGTGTCCAACACCCAAAACAAGTGAGCAGAAGGAGGAAGGCAACCCCCCCCCCAAAAAAAAAACGAAAAAAAAAAAACAAAAACGCTAGTTCTACCTTGTTCAGAAAATAGACAAATTGTATCAACTTCAAAATTTGTCCTACTTGGAACTAACGATGTGTTTTTATTTTGTTACTGGCTATTTCCTGATCTCTAAATTTTAGCTGTTTAGATATGAAAACTGGCTCATTAGTCTAGTGGGTAGAGTGTTCACCAATGGTCTGGGAGACCTGGGTTCAATCCCAGGTCGCGTCATATCAAAGACTTTTAAAATGGTACTGGATACCTCCTTGCTTAACACTAAGCGATACAAGGTACATATCAAGGGGAAAGTTGAGCAATCCATGGAAAGGAGTAGCTCCCTCCCCTACACCTCAATGTTGTAGCTATTTGAAAAGGGAGCCTTCTGATAGCCCTTTACTACGGTCGCCAACAACTAGATATGAAAAAAGCACATCCTGTTTATTTAATGTTTATCATATTCCTATTAAAATCAATAATCACAATGAAATTATATGGAAGAGTTAAATGTTATAACTCACAGCATCTAATTGCTCTTGGGCTGAACAAAGGAAAAAATAATGATAGCTGAATACAAGGGAATAATATCACAAGAAACCAGCATGATTTAAAATACTGCGCTAATGGTATCTTATCAACTGAAAGTGATGTCAACATTCACATAGGATAGCCCAACCTACTGCATCTTACGAGTGTCCTGATATGACTTTAACAAACTAATGGTGAGGGTCCAGTAATGTGGGAGTTTTGGGGAATGTGGAATACCATTTTATTGCCATCACTCCCAGGTCCACTCTGACCCGAAGTTGTAGCACCTGATAGGGTCCTATCTATGGGTCAAATAGAAGTAAAATGTGTACTTAGTATAAACTGAATTGTTTGAAATAAAACTGTTTTTGACATGTAAACAATGTACTAATACCAAACTGAATTGTTTACGTAGAACTGTTTATATGTATAAAATGAGTTTGGCATTAAATACCCTCCGATGGTTGATATGCCATAAAACCAAACCAAACCAAGCCAAATTCACATAGGGAAAGACTGCTATTAACAGGTTATTGACAATATGGTAATCTCTGATAAAATAAAATGGGTATTCTTTCAAGTTGTAGCTGTATCAGTACTACTGTATGATTGCACCATTTAGGCTTTAACAAAGAATTAGGAGAAATAGCTAGATGAAAACTGTACGAGGATGCTGCGTGCCTTTTTTAAACTAATACTGGAGGTACTACATTTCAGAAAATAGCAGCTGTACAGCTACTTGCTTTCCATCTCACAAAACATCCAATTAAGATGAACAAGAAATGCAGGGCACAGCCGGAGAAGCCGAGACAAACTCACAAGCGAAGTTCAGTGTTGGCCAATAAGCAAATACTTATATTTATCAGTTCAGTGCGGACACTGGATGCCCTCTGAAGGACCTGCCTGGAGGATTGGTTAATAGTGTCAGCTAGTAATAAAGAGTCGAAGGAATCTGTGTTATATAGTAAGTGCTTATATATATATATATATATATATATATATATATATATATATATATATATAGGCATTTTCTCTTTTAATCATATTTGATTAAATATGACTGACACTTCATGTCTACCAACTCTAACATTGATTTATTCAAGTCTTCTTATGAGTCGTTTAACTTTTGGATGGAATGAATTTAGGAAGGCGCCGTATGTTTCCCTAGTACTCATATAAATGTATATGACTCGTCATTGTGTACGTCATTTCATTAGTTGCTCCCCCAAAGATGACTCCATTTGGAGCCAAAAGTATTTGAGAAACGTACGGCACCTTCCTAAATTCATTCCATCCAAAAATCAAATGATTCAACACGAAGACTTGAAAGTATCAATGATAGAGTTGGCAGACACTTCCTGTCTGTCCTTTTTAATAAAAGACTTCCTATATATACATATATATATATATATATATATATATATATATATATATATATATATATATATTACTCAGCATTTCACTTTCATGCTAATGCCATTGAGAAAGGCATTGGTCTTTCTCTTCCTCCCCCAGCAATGCATAAACAGTAGGGCAGACTGGATTTATTAGCCAAATCAGTTCAGAAAAAAAAAAAAAAAACAATAAATTTAAAACCACTGAGTTAGCACCTCCTCCAAAAAAACTATTAGCTATGAAATCAAAGCACCATCATAGATTGATTGTGGTTGCAATCATATGCCTTTAAAGATGCAAGACATTTACATTACATAGATATTACTGTAAAAATATATTATATACGAGGTCTGTCTAAAAAAAACAATGTGTGCTGTGTGAGCTATGGGCGAAAGAAGGAAAAGCGGATTGTGTTATCATCTAACATGATATCATGAGAGTATATAACAATAATCTTAGCTTTTTGCGACCATTGCAGTTTTTTCTTATGCTTATCTTTACACCTCCTCTTTTTTAAAGTCATTTAGCTATGAGCACTGAGGAAGAAACTGTGAATGCCGAGAAACGAAAAAAAACCTGAAATTTTTACTTCAGTTGGGGGAAATACCCTCACAAGTACTTGAAATACTTCCGCATGTCTATGTAGATCGTACCATGTCACATACACGTAGAGTAGAACAAGAGGTTCAAAGAAGGAGAATAAGGACGTGAAAGATGAGCGGGAGGCCTTTAACAAGCAGGACTGAGATGAACGCCGAATGAGTGTGCACCAATTGTTGACTGTTCGAATGATCTCAATTCAGCTGGACAGGAAAAGGGACAATATTTAGAAGATAATCTCCGAAGATTTGGGTATGTCTGAAAAGTAACAAGAGGAGGTGTGTTGAGACTCTGGCAGTTCCTGGCCGAGAGGAACATTGTTTTATTGGAACACCCTCTCTATTCACCTGATCTCGCTCCGTGTGACTTTTTTCTTTCCTTCAAGCTCAAGGGGATCTTCAAAAGGATCCGTTTCAAGAGGGCCGTAACGACGAAGCTGATAGGCATCTCAAAAGAATCCATCCAGCAGTGCTTAGAAGCATAGCAGTAAAGGATGGGAAAGATCATCTTTGAAGGGTAAAATATGTTTGTTGTTTGGAACTGAAATAAATTGTTTGAGACACCAGTCCCGTTTTTTCCATATACCTCGTACAGTATCATATTTACAAGGTGCATACGATAGGTTTCTAGACTTTTTTCGTATGTGCATTTAAAATTGTCATAGACTCTTGACAATTCAATATGTTATTGCTATACATATTATGGGATGACTGACCAATTTTTATGATTCCAGGTTCAAATGAACAGCTACAGTAGGAATTGGAATACACCCTACTGAAGCCTGATTGTCACAGCTGGTGAATTTCAAAAATGCAATCTGACACTTTAGAAGAACGATATGCAATAAAATTATATTTTAAACTTGGAAAAAAATGCCACAGAAACGTATGGAATTCTTCAGACTGCTTTTGGAGCATCTTGCATGAATCGAGCTTCAGTTTTTAAGTGGCATAAGAGATTCAAGGAAGGCAAGGAGTCTGTGAGGGATGGTGAGAGATGTGGGAGGAGTATGGAAGTCAATACACAAGAATTGATTGGTTAAAGGGTTAGGGTTATGGTTACTATGTTGAGGTTTTAAATGAGTTCAGGAAGAGATTCCGTCGGAAGAGTCCAGCACTCTTCAGATCGGATCAGTGGCATTTTCACCCGGACAATACACCAGTCCACAACTCTATCCTTGTCACAGACTATTTGAGCAAGATGGGCATCAAGACAGTTGCTTACCCTCGCTATAGTCCAGACCTTGCTCCCTGTGACTTTTGGTTATTCCCTAAGGTCAAGGAAGAATTTAGAGGCTGTCGTTTTGAGCCAATAGAGGAGATGACAGACGAAGGTCATAGACACGCTCACAAAAGAGGACTTCCATGGGGCCTTCCAGAAGTTGTTAGAACGGTACAGCCGGGGGAGATTACTTCGAAGGGGACTAGAGTTTCATGTGTTTACTATCAATAAAAGTGCCCATACGAAAAAAGTCTGGAAACTTATCGTATGCTCCTCGTATATATCATATATATTCTATAATATTCTATAATGTTCCTATGTATATACTTGTATACATTAAAATCTTTTTAAAAGGTAATATCATGTGATACTATAGTTCTCACGGTATCGAATGGGGGTGTCCTCGTGGTGTAATAGTTAAAGCGCTGGAGTGCGGAATCGTAGTGAGTTCGAACTCCAGTCGTTCTATTACGTTCACTTTCAAATACCATTGGGAAAGGTTTGAACCTTCTTATCCTCCCAGCGATGAATTGAATTGTACCACAAATCTTCTTCTAGAAGGGTGGTTTTGGCATTAATATGCTATTAAAAACTACCAAGTCATACCAAACGGTACTGAATGTGAAGAGTGTAACACCATTGCCCTATCTCGAACATCAATAGATGTTTCTTCTTCGAACAGAAGGCAACACAGCTGTTCTAGATACGAAGATGTATAATTATTCAGACTGCATACAGTTTCTTAGCAGTCATCGAAGAACAAGAGAGAGTGAAAGAACTTGTAAGGGTATATGAACAGAGACACATTTGCCGCTACACAGTCACCAACCCGCCATCGCTGCCCGTCGCTGAAGGGCTCTGTGGATCACAACTCTAACTCAACTGACAACTGACTTCCAACTCTCAACTCTTCAAATAACAACTGACAACTGACAACTGTTTTTGATATTGAAACTGTACTTGCTTTAAAATGATTTTTTTTAAAAATAGAACTGTTTTAACATTTAACAGTGTAAACAAAATCTATACTTGTACTAAACTGAATTGATTGAATTATAACTGTTTGACTAAACTAAATAGCTTGAAATAGAAATGTTTTTGACAATTAAACTATTGTTTGAAATAGAACTGATTATTTGTATAAAAATAGATTTGGCATTAAATAACCTACAAAGGTTAATATCCCATAAAACTCAAAACAAGCAACCAACCATCAGCACCTTTGTGCAGGCGTTTGATCTTTCCAATTTGACTTACGTTTCTACTCAAAGATTTTAGTTAACTTAAAAGTCCCTTGAATAAACTTCGACCTGCCCAAACTAGATAATAAAATAATGCAATTAACCATCGCAGTAACTATTTTATAATCCTTTGAAGCTAAAGATACCAGGATTATATTATTTCTAATGAAACATTATATAGCAAAACAGATATTTTTGTGTATTATTCAGAACCAAACTTTACAGCATTGAAACACTATAAACAAGAATAAGAAGCAGAACCCAGAAATAAAATTGTATAATTATATATGAGAGATGTACCTATTTTTGGAGTTTCAATGCCATAGCGTTTGGTGATAAATAATATCTGTTTTGATTCTATAATATTTCTATATGAATAATTATGTTTTACATTTATGTAGGGATTTTACTTTTAGACACGTGTGTAAGTATAATAAACATTAAGATTTGGTTAAGGTTTTGGTTGTTTTATAGCGTATCAACCTTCTTGGGTTATTTAATGCCGAATCCATCCTTATAGAAGAAGAGCAGTGGTACTATTTAACCCATAGCTGGGAGGATAAGGGGATTCATACCTTTCCCAAGTGTATTTGAAAGAGAACGTAATAGACCGACTGGTATTTGTTCGAAAGTGAATTTAATAACGCGACTGAAGTTCGAATTCGCTTCCTATGATTCCGCAGTCCATCGCTTTAACCATTACACTGTTTTTATTAAGTTCTTCCTGTTAGTGAGTATCATAATATATATATATATATATATATATATGAACGGATGTATGTAAACAATAGTAATTGTGATTCATAACCGTTTAAAATTGACTTCGCAGCTAATATCTCCTCGTGGCTGAATGGTGAGGAGCTTTGGCTTGGCGTTTGAGTCAACCGGGTTTCGATCCTAGCTACGGGAAGATACTGTCTAGCCACACTGATGAGTTCTGATAGAACGAAACAGATCTGTCTGTGGATGACTATTGTGATATATATATATATATCCAGACAGTGGGTGTCATAAAAAAGACGGGGGAGAGAGAGAGAGAGAGAGAGAGAGAGAGAGAGAGAGAGAGAAAGTATATATAGGCATCTCCGCTGGAAATTGGAAACAAAGATGTTATAATCATAGGCATTCTTTCTCCAATCAACGACTTAGAAACCAGACTGCCCGATGAAAATATTTTTGGAACCTTAAAGATCAGGGACTTTCTCCACAAATTACGTGGAAGATAATCAGGCACTCTTCTAACACGAGATGTAACTTATGTCTAGATGAGAAAATTAATATCATTAAATTCAGAAATCGAAGACTACTATTAAACGAAAGAAATGAGCTCGTGTTTAAAGGTAGACGTTGTGGAAAATTCAAATTATCTTGACTGAGAGCCACTGAAACATCGATTCCTATGAAATTGCAAGGACAATGATGAGGATTTATTAGAAATTAGTAACGATCAATTCAGTTGTGGATATCATCAGGGCGGGGAGATTTAAAGCTAGATGATGATCCGATGAACTTCGGATATTAATCTAAAAATTAAGGCCTTTGACTCTGAAGTAGTTAATTCCCCTTGACCATTTTTAGGGTCAATTAAAGGCACGTGATAGGTACGATAAAAAGTTCTTTACCTTTATCATATTTAATTATCTTCTTCCGAATTAAATTAAGAGGAATATCTAAGATCACAACAGCTGTGATAGATAACATGTATTAGGAGTAAATGTAAAATATATATGGGGATAGTCATTTGTTCTATGATCGTAGATTGTTTAGGAAACCTCATCTGCAACGAGACCCCCGACAAGTGCGTAAATTAGGATGTGTTGACCGACAGAGAAGCCCCACTCTTGTTTCTTGATGCTTCTAACACCTAATATTTTGACCCCCTCTATCCTCGCCTGTGAATTAGATTTTTTTTTTCACATACGATCTGTAACTCTACATTTGTTGTTCTGCAACTTCGAGTGAAGCATGTAAAAAGTCATCTGACGAGACGGAAAGTATAGTAATATTCTCCGCCGAAATAAATATATAATGACAACTTAACCAGTTTTGAATTTCCATCCGATCACACACAATATATATATATATATATATATATATATGCGTGTGTGTGTGTGTGTGTGTGTGTGTGTGTGTGTGTGTCGTAAAACTATTTCCAAAGCATGATAAAAATAGCTTAAAAACGTCTTTAAAAACAAATAACTGATGCAAACTCTAGCGTAACTATCAGTTTCAGAAAATACTTTTTGATCAAATACGCGTGTAGATATATTATTAATTCACTTCCTAGTTGCAGCAATTGGTTGTGATCATTACCAATCACATGAGGCTAAGGTTTCAAAAGTCACAGTTAGAGCACATTAAAAATAAATATAAATTTTAATCGATTCAAACCCTTTCTTCTAATCAGAAAATAATTTTCACACAGGTGTATGGCTTCAAGTATTCCTATCAATACAAATAATTTATCAACAATGATATTGTTTCAAGTATTTATTCCTATTTAATAATAATAATAATTTGTTATATGATTTCAATACAAATAATTTTCAAATATATGACTTGTAGATAGTAACTCTAACAATTACTTCGCGTCTGAGTCAGAATGGCAATTAAGAGGTATTCAATACTCCGCAGAGCTCCAGAATTGAAGCCATATCAACAGACTCAGTTTAGTGTAGTACCCAAGACATAATGGTTTCAAGTATTCTAAAATAATACAAGGGTGAGTCAAAAGTTTTGCAATATCTTGAAAATATTTGGCATAATTTCTTAGCTCGTCCAATAATCTCAAAGTGCTACTTGCTGGATTTGCCCCCATGGCTTGGAGCACGGTTTCAGAATTCACGGTTTTAGACCTACCAGACCTTTTCTGATCGTCGCATTTCATGTGACCCGAGTAAAATTTCTTCCATCATCTGATTTCTGTTCTGTGGTCAACTGCGTCTTCATCTTTTACACCACAAATATTTTTGGTTGCTTCCACGGCGTTATAGCCCAGTTCTAACTCGTAAAACATAAGTTTCCGACTACGTTGCATTTTCATTTGATCGGCTTTCAAATCACACACACAGTGAAGCAATGCACAACGTGTCAGCACACCAACTACCATGATATTACCCCAGCCAGTACTTTTTTAATGGTTTTAACTGTTTTGATATATGGGCTGAAACCTGGCACATTCCAAAATATACAAAACTTTTGACTAACCCAAGTACTAATAATGATTGGGTTTAAACTATTCCTATTTAATAAGAAGAATTATCTATTTGCACACTGTTATATAGTAACAACTGGGCCATTGCCCAAATGAGTAGAGCGTTCGCCAATGGTCCGGGAGACCAGGGTTCAATCCCAGGTCGAGTCATAGCAAAGACTCAAAAAATGGTACTTGATGCCGCCTTGCTTAACACTCAACATTATAAGGTAAGGATCAAGAGTAAAGTGGAGCAATCCAGAGAATGGAGTAGCGCCCTTTCCTACACCTTAGTGTTGTAGCTATTGAAAATAAAGCCTTCGGGTCACCATTGACTAAGGTCTCCAACTTTACTTACTTTTACTTTTTATATAGCAACAAGTATTCCTTCCAAATACAAATAATTTATACGCAATTAAATGGTTTCTATTTAGCTATAATCATTTGTTTTCAAACAGTTTTATGGTATTTTAGTAACTAATAATCATCATCATCATCATCATCATGGACACAGCGACACGAGTTCAAATCCTGGACGAGACTGATTGCATTTCACATAGCACTAATACCCTTTGGAAAGGTATGAATCCAATTATTCTCCCTCCAGCTATGGGTAAATAGTAGGACAGACTAGGTTCTTCAGCCTTGGTTAGGCAACTAGTCTAGGAGAAGGAAAACTCTGAATTCAAACCTGTTAAACTCTGTTTAAAAATTGACCTTGTGTCATATCCTGCCCGAGCGGAGGGGTTGGTAAATAGTATCATCATCATCATGTCGTACCGCTAGCACGAATATCCCTGACCCTCTCTCGCCACTTCTCCCTATCGTTCATCGCCTCTGGTAGGTCTTCAGGGCTACATCCCGTATCCTTACATAGCTGCTGAATGTATGTTCGAGATGGTCCTCCTGATTTTGCCCGGCCATATGTAGGGGTCCATAGGAGTACATTACTTATGAGCTCGTTCCTGCTTTTCCAGCAGTATCCTGCATATCTGGTTCAGTAAATAATTTATTCAGCTTTATCTGTCTGTTCTTAATTCAAATAACTTATACAGTTATGTGGTTTCATGTATTCCGATCCAATACTAATAATTTTCAAACTGATCAATTTGATCCGTTGAGAGGACGCTAACAAGTGTACAATTATTCCATATCAGGGTGGTCCTGAAAGGGATACTCCACACTTCCCGGAGTCCTAGAACTAGAGCCTCATCACCAGAAGCAGTTTAGTTTTCTGGAAAGAGTACTTCTCGAGTAGAAATGGAAGACTCCGAATGAAATTCACCTAATGAGCAGGTTCCAGTGTGAAGTGAATGGCAGTAAATAATTTGTTGTGTTTGCTTATTAACTAACCGGTTTCCAACCCGACACACCAAGTACGTGCTAAGGTTTATTTTTGTTTGTTTGTTTTTTTATCAAAAGCGTATATATATGGGGCAGAAAATTTAGGATGGAACCCACTTAAAAAAATGATGGTCCACTTGGTTGGATTATTTAATATCCCTCCGTGGCAAAATGCCGAAGTATCTCAGTGCATGTATTTATCAACACTTAGATGTACAAAAGATGAAAGAAAACTGATGGGACTAGTTTGGAACATAAAAACCTAAAGTTGTTATCTTTTGACTAAACAACCACAACTTAATGATACTATTAAAAACTGCAGTTTTTTTTTATTTGTTGGACTTATGTTTTGGTCTCATCTCAGCTCTGCACTGAGAACTGAAATAGGTGAACCTTCAAAGAGCTCAGAATACTTTTGTGAGATCATATTCCTCATTTTGGGATAAATTACAATTTACTTAGCTTTTTACTTAGATGTGGCTCAAGGCCTTATGAATAGGGTACCTAATAAGACTCGAACTAATTCGTAAAGGTTTTTCTAGTCAAGCTTGCTAACCATTGCCACATCCGAGGTGCCCATTTTGGGATCAATAGTGTGTAGCTAAAAATGTATTTTTATTGACTAGAAGCAATAGAATTTTCATCATCTCACTATCTTTTTTGGTTTGTCTGTTCGTCATCGTATAACTCAGAGATAGCTAGAGCTATAGCCACCAAATTTTACTCGTATTTTGCAAGAGATCCCATAAACTATTTGCAATCATTAGATCACAGCTACACTTCTGTATATAATTTTGACGTTCTTTTTAAATGTGAAATGAGATTAAAAAAAATCTACACTTTATACAATCTATCTATCTATATCTATATCTATATATATATATATATATAATCCGGGAAAATAGTTCAAGGATAAATAATAATCCAAGGAGAATAGGAATATCCAACTGAGAAGATCTGAGGAAGTATCCAGACAATCGAAACCACAGCATTGTTAAAATCAATTAGGACGCATAGAAGAATCATGGAGAACTAAAGACCTGTTGTCACTAAAACCTCAGTGGGAAACCACCAGTTATAACTTGGTGTGAAAAACTACCAAGGATTGTTTTTGTTTTGTTTGGTCTTAGGGCATATCAATCATTGCCGGTTATTTAATGCCAAATTCCTTTTTTTTACTTATAAACAGTTCTATTTTAAACAATTCACTTTAACATAATTTTGCAGTTTAAATGTCAAAACAATTCTATTTCAAACAATTTAGCTTAGCATAAGTACATAGTTTAGTTCTATTTGACATATATATAACCCTGTCAGGTGCTACCACTCCGGGACACAGTGGACATGGGACCAAAACTCCAGCATTATTGGAGCCTTACCATCTGGTTGTTTAGTATCATATCCGGGACACTCGATAGTGGAGTCTTACCCATTTGCAGAGATGCTGCCAGTGTATTCTTCAGCCCCTGCCGACTGAACCAACTACCAAGGGGTATAATAATAATGATAATGGAGATGCCCGTGGTGTAATGGTTATCGTCGTAGGAAATGGACACGGTGACACGAGTTCAAATCCTGGACGAGACTGATTGCATTTCACATAGCACTAATACCCTTGGGAAAGGTATGAATCCAATTATTCTCCCTCTGGAGTAAATAGTAGGACAGACTGGGTTCTTCAGCCTTGGTGAAGCAACTAGTCTAGGAGAAGGAAAACTCTGGATTCAAACCTGTTAAACTCCGCTTAAAAAATTGACCTTGTGTCATATCCTGCCCGAGCAGAGGGGTTGGTAGATAGGATAATAATAATAATGATAATAATAGGACGAGTGGAGACCATCCAAACTACAGCATTATTGAGATCGGCCAAAATACTAAGAAGAGACCCGAAGACTTGAGGAGACTTCCTGTTACACAGGTTTTAGTGAAGAAAAATCAGTTAACTCTAGTATGAAATGAGTAAAATATTGATAATAAAGCACAAGATTACGCAATAAGAACCCATTGTATTTAAGGGGAAATTTATTATACGCAACAGGATTGCAAGTGGAGGCGGAGAAAGAGATGAAACGGTTAATTACGTAAAAAGTAAATGCAACAAACTTAGACAAAACGAGTGCAAAACTAGATACGACTGGGTGGGATAGGTGAACCATTAGGAATTGTGCAACACACTGTAATTTGACGATACTACTAAATGATCTAGACACAAATCAGAATCCATCATAGACAATGAAACACATGAAGTTGTCTTTTGAGATACAAACAGAATATCAAATCTTAACTAGAAGACAAGATCGAGTATTAATTTACAAAAATTAAAAAAAAAAAAAAAGAAAAAGTAAAACTAGCTGTTTACTCGATTTTACCCTTCCGTCAGACCACAGAGTGAAAATAAAAGAAATCGAAAAGATTAACCAGTACTTCGAGATTGACAGTAAACTAGAAAATAACTGTAGAACGTGAGGATGACGGTAATGCCAATTATAATTGATGCGCTTTTAACTGTCCCGAAAGACAAGAGGAATTGGAAATCACCAGAGAAACCGAGAACATCTAGTCTACAGCATTGCTAAGATTGGCTAAAATACTCAGAAGAGTCCTGGAAACCTGAGGAAACTTGCTGTCGCTCAGACTCTAGTCAAGATCCAGTGTGAACAAAAATAACAGGCACAACAATATCTAGAAAAAAGAAATGGGAAGTTAAACAACTGTACGGATATTTCAAACGAAAAACTGACGTGATCTCACTCGAAAAGACCTGGTCATAGCTAAGAAAAAGAAACTTCAAGCGAGATACAAAATCTCTTCTTATAGCAGCAAAAACAACGTCTCAGTGGATCACAGAGTGAAAAAAAAAAAAAAAACTAAAAGAGAAAATGGATGGACCTTGCCTGAGAACTAAAAAAGATATGGAACAGGAAGGTGGCGATGGTACCAGTTCTAATTGATGCGCTTGGAACGGTCCTCAAAGGTTAGGGAAGGGGGCTGAAAAAGTTGGAAATGGGAGGAAGAGCAAAGATCATCCAAACTATAGCATTATTAAGATCGACCAGAATACTGAGAAGAGTCCTGGAAACTTGAAGAGACTTGCTGTCACTCAAACTTCAGCGAAAAACCATCAGCTAACACCTATGTGAAAAACTCGCAACGAGTGATTTAATCTTCCGATAACAAAAACCTCTCATGTACGTAAAAACGAACGTGGGTGAGCGTGAGATCCATGTCTTTTAGGTTTGATTTTTTGTGGGAATGCTTATAATCTATTTCAGGTAGTAAGATGATATTTTCATTGATGAAAGTTAATATTTTGTACTTTGTCTCGTGGCAACATGTCATGAATATTCATATTGTAGCTGAGGTTTTTTAAAAAAAAATGTTCTGCCGTTTCACGCACTGTTTTATCCATCACTTTTAAGGTTATTTTACAGCGTTCGTCGAATGGAAATTAAAAAAAGAAAGAAACAAACAAACCAAAAAATAACAATTCATGCGATTACATCAGGGGCAAATACAAATATAATTAGTATATCTGGATCATGAACAGCAACTTTGTGATGTTAAGCTACAATGAATGTGACTCTATGAAATTTATCTGAAAGATGTGAGAGTGCCAGAGAGAGTTACCCCTAAAATATATATTTTAACATAAATTTATTGTTCTGATAAAAAAGATCTTTACGATGTGCCAGGGAGTACCCTTAATGTAGTTATTAAAGTGCTGGATTGTGGTATCGTAGTAAGTCCGTTTAAACTCCAGTCTCGCGATTAAGTTCGTTTTCAAACTAAAACCCCTGGGAAAGGCATGAACCCCATTATCCCCTCAGCTATGGGTTAAATAGTATCACTACAGTTATCCTAGAAGAATGGCTTTGGTATTAAATAACCCATGATTGTTGATAAGCCATTAAACAAAGAAACTAAACAAAACCTGAAAAGATGACGTTGAGATTAAATAACCATCAAAAGTTGATATGCCGTTAAAGCAGAAATGCCCGTGGTGTAATGGTTATCGTCGTAGGAAATGGACACGGCGATACTTGTTCAAATCCTGGACAAGGCTAATTGCATTTCACATAGCACTAATACCTTTGGAAAGGTATGAATCCAATTATTCTCCCTCCAGCTATGGGTAAATAGTAGGGCAGACTGTGTCTTTAGCCTTGGTAAGACAGCTAGTCTAGGAGAATGAAAACTCTGAATTCAAACCTGTTAAACTCCGCTTAAAAACTGACCTTGTGTCATATCCTGCCGGAGCAGAGGGGTTGGGTAAATATGGGTATGCCGTTAAACGAAGAAACCAGACAAAACCTATAAAGATGACTTTGATTGAACGGTTATTATACTTTATTTGTGTAGATTTTCTCTTTTTCTCTTCTCCCGTTATTTTAATAAACACATCTAGCAAGATCTAGATTACTATAATCATTTACTCTCTGAGAGTTTTACACATCAGTTTTAGCTGATAGTCTTTCACTGGAGTTTTAGCGACAGCAAGTCCCTTCAAGTCCCCAGGACTCTTCTCAGTAAATAACCCACAAAGGTTGATATATCATTAAACAAAGAAACCATCGGGAATACTGTATGGTAATTTACAAAGCTCTTTGCTTCGATGTGGCACAAGGCCGAATGAATGGGGCGCCCAATGAGACTCGAACTCACTCGTGTAGGTTTGCTAGTCTAGCTTGCTAACCGTTACACCACCAGAGGTGCCCATCGGCAATACTGTATCCTACGTTTGCGGGGTTATAGTTATATATATGCAAATATAATGCTTCATTCTATTAATAGACCGTCCCATTGGCTTAGTGGATAGAGTGTTCACTAATGGCCCGGGAGACCGGGTTCAGTCCCAGGTCGAGTAAAACCAAAGACTCAAAAATGGTACTTGATGCTGCCATGCTTAACACGCAGCGTTATCAGGTAAAGTGGAGCAAACCAAGCTCCCAGGAAAGGAGTAGCACCCTTCTCTTACACCTCGGTGTAGGAGTTAATGAAAAGGAGCCTTCAGTTCGCCCTTGACTACGGTCGCCAACTTTACTTACATATTCTCCACACACTGACAAATTAAAAACGAAAGGCTAATAAAATAAATCAATAACACAGATAATAATGAGTTAAAATAGAATTGCTTACCCTCATAACATACAGATCATTGTCAAAAAGTAAGGGATATATTGTTTCGATTTATCCAAACCATCTTTTACGAATAGGATGTGACACAAGGTCAATTTTTAACCTGGTTTGAATTTAGAGTTTTTCTTCTTGCAGATAAAGCTAAAAAAAACAAAAAACAATCTGCTCTATTATTTTCCCATAGCAAGGGAAGAACAGTTGGAGTCGTGCTTTTCATCAGGGCATTAGTGCGAAGTGAAATACAAACAGCCTCGTTCATCATTTGAAACCGGGAGTCGTTGATTAATTCTTTTGTTGCAAAAGGAAATTTACTTCTTCGTAAAAATGTTCCTAATAACACTATCATCCAGGCTTACTATTACTTATTGAGCTCGCCAAGATGTCTGTTTAGTTTCTGCTGTCATTAGATGGCATTAGTAGCGTTTAGCTTTAACCAGTGGTGTAATGTTATTTTTTATTTTTGGCGTGAGAGCAGACAAAATGCTTATATATATATATATATATATATATATATATATATATATATATATATATATATGAAGAAAATAGAAAAACAAAGTATTCCAAAAGGGATGAATTTATCAGATGGAAAGTCAACGTTAAAACGTTACGGCTTTAATAAGCCTTCATCAGGACTTTGAGATGGTGAAAAATGTTGCTTGGACAATGATGTAGGCATTTATATGAATCATCATCATCATCATGTCGTGCCGCTAGCACTGATATCCCTGACCCTCCCTCGCCACTTCTTCCTATCATTCATCGCTTTTGGCAGGTCTTCAGGGCTACATCCCGTATCCTCACATAGCTGCTGAAAGTATGTTCGAGCTGGTCGCCCTGCTTTTGCTTGGCCATATGCAGGGGTCCATAGGAGTACATCACTGATGAGTTCGTCCTTGCTTCTCCAGCAGTGTCCTACGTGTCTGTTTCGTCTAACTTGTATAGTTTTCGTGATGGGAGGCAAGTGGCCGTATAGTTGGTGTCTTGTGGGGTGTTGCCGCCAGGACTTGTTCAATATTGCTCTCAACATTGACGTATGTTACATTTATATGAATAACAGGAGAAAATGTTAAGAATGTGTCGAATTTCTTATTTTTCCAGCCTGTACCAATCACATAAGAGTTTTCAAAAAAAAAACAAAAAAAAACGTTGATTGAACGGTTATTATACTTTATTTGTGTAGATTTTCTCTTTTTCTCTTCTCCCGTTATTTTAATAAACACATGTAGCAAGATATGGATTATTATAATCATTTACTCTCTGAGAGTTTTACACATCAGTTTTAGCTGATGGTCTTTCACTGGAGTTTTAGTGATAGCAAGTCCCTTCAAGTCTCCAGGACTCTTCTCAGTATTCTGGTTGTTCTCAATAATGATTTAGTTTGGAAAGTCTCCACTCGTCCTTCTACCTCTAAGTCCTCCATTCCCTTTAATAATCCTTTGGTGACTGTACCAAAAGCAGCAATCACGATTGGTATAGTTATCAACTTCTTGTTCCATAATTTTTTTCAGTTCCCTAGCAAGGTCGAGGTACTTATCCTTCTTATCACTTTCCTTCAGTCTTATTCTATGGTCAGCCGGGACAGCAAAGTCCACAATTTTGCAAATTCTCTCTTTTTTTATTGATTATTATAAGGTCTGGTCTTCTGGCCGAGATTACGTGATCCGTTTGTATGTCAACGTCCCAGAGGAGTTTATGTGTCATTTTCTAGGACAGATGCTGGGTTGTGGATATACCATTTGTTCGTATGGTCAAATTTAATCCCAGTGGATTCACCTTGCCCACCCAGTTGTGTCTAGTCTTATACTCCTTCTGTGCAAATTTGCTGCATTCGCTTGTTATGTGATTAATGGTTTTGTCTCTATCACCACATAACCTACATTTGCTATTTGTTACGTCTTATCAATTCTCACTTTGATTTGATTGGTTCTTATGACGTTGTTTGGTGCTGCTATTAGGAGAGATTCTGTTTCTCTCTTTAAATTTCCTTTTCTTAGTCACGTCCAGGTTTTCTCCAGTGAGATGTTGCTTACAAGTCGTTTAAAACGTTTTGAGTTGTTTTTCATCCATTTTTATTTTCTAGTTATTGTCATTCTGTTGGTCTTCGTGTTGTCAGTATCGTTTCTGGTGGCTGTAATCAGTCCTCCTTCGTGCTTTTCTCTGTAGTCATTGAGTCGTTGTATCGATGCGTCGATGCTGTCTTCAATGCTGGTAAGTCCTCTTCCTCCATCCTTTCTTGATACATATAGTCTGTTAACATCGTCTCTGGGATGTAATGCCTTATACATGGTCATTAGTTTTCTTGTTCCTTGTTCCATTTGCTTAAGTTCTCTAGTCCACTTCAAAATGTGTCCCGAATATCTATCAGCACAGGTATTTATTCCTTTGATGAGGTTTTTGCTAGATAATTTTGTCTCTGGTAGCTTTCTGGTTCTCCTGAGATATTATTTTTTAATTTTTTCTTTCATCTCCACTTATTTGATGGAGTCAGCCTCCAAGATGCCCAAGTATTTGCACGTTTCCTTTTCTCCGATGTTCTAATCTTGTCTTGATTTGGTAGTTCCATTCCATTCGTCTGGTGTCGTTTGCCGCTTTTCATTACTAGCATGGCACATTTTTCTATGCCAAATTCAATCCCTATGTTCTGACTGTATATTCTAACTGAGTATAAGAGTTACCAGTTCTTTTTCATTTTTTGCAAATAGTTTGATGTCGTCCTTGTACATTAGGTGATTGATTTTTTTCTTGCGATTTACTAAGCTGGAATCCGGCTGTGCATTTTCTGACTGTGTGGTTAAGTAGCATCATTACAATTATTAATAGTCACGGTGATAGTGCATCTCCTTAAAATATACCTCCTTTGACGTTCGGTTCAGATAAGCTTCTCTCTCCTGCGGTCAATTCTACTTTCTAGGTTTTCATATTTTTCTCGATAAATTTTATGACTTCATCTGATATTTTGTACATCATGAGGCAGTTTGTTATCCAGCTTTGCGGGACCACATCATACGCTTTTTAGAGTCAATCCAGTCCATAGCTAGATTTTTCTGTCTGGTCTTGCTCTCGTTTATGATGTTTTGATCTCTGTTAAGTAACGTGGCTTGTTATCGAATAGTAAATCTCTTTCCTTATTTGTGCTGTTAATATTTTCCACATCATCAGTTGGCAGGTTGTGGGTCTGTAGTTGTTTGGAGCGGTTCCCTTGAGTAGGTCCCTCTGGATTAATGTGGTCTTTCTTTTGGTCGTCCATTCGGCTACGTGTGCTCCTTGTATGCACCTGTTCATTTCTTGTGCTAGTCTGTCGTGAATAGAGGTGAATTTCTTGAACCAGAAACCATGTATTCCATCATTGCCAGGCGTTTTCCAGTTTGATACTTTTTGTGTTGTTTTGAGTAAATCGATTTGTATTTCCGCTTTCGGGCCTTCTTTGAGCCTTCTAATTCTTTTGTCATATTGTTTATTCATTCGGCTTTTTCCTTATGTTTTCTTGGTTGCCATATTTTAGTCCAAAATCGTTCGGTTTCCCTTGCATCCGGTTGTTGGTATGTTTTCGTGTCATCTCATTCCCACATGTTGGTAGAATTTTCTTTTGTTGTTTTGGAATATCATGTTTTGTTTGTATTGTTTTACCCTTGGTCGATACCTCTTTAATCTTCCTTATTTTGACAGTACTTTCTGGTTTATTTCCTCGAGCTGAATTGTTATTGTTTCTTGTGTTGCCTTTTCTTTTTTCTCTCTACATGTTCCAACGTCTTTCTTTTGTTTTATCATTTTGGTCTGTTTTCGTAGATTTTTGTTTATCTGCGTTTCCAGTCGAATTTCCCATTCTGGTTTAGATTTTTCTTCGTGCTTTTTGAGGGGATCCCAATTTTCTCAAACTATTTTCGCCCCAACATAGATAAGTTCATAGGTTATATTATTCGTTGATATATAAGTTACTACTTGATTTATCTTTTCCATTTTCGTCTTAGCTGTTCTTCATTCTATGTTTCTTAGTGATGGTAAGGTAGTCTTTTCCACCGTTCATAATTTTCCTTACATTTTCTAGATTTACTTTTTGTTCTGTGTTAGTGTTTGGTTATATGTTGTTTGGTTGTATGGCGTTTCTACTTTTCGAAGTTGGCGGTTCATTTTAGTTAGACTGTTTTTGTTTGTTAATACTTGGTGTGTCCGACATTGTATTTCTGAAATCTTGTTCATAATTCATTTTCTGGTATATTTCTAGTTTTTCAAGGTAAAAAAAACAATCTTTCTTTATTATTGTCCAGACTTGGTCGGCAGGTGTTTGGTTTGTTGTCTAAAAACTAGCGCATTATTATTATTATTATTCACTCCTTTAGAGTTTTTCACATCAGCGATTTTGAGCGACAGCAAGTCTCCTCCAGTCTCCAGGACTCTTCTCAGGACTCTGACCGTCTTTAATAATGCTGTCGTTTGGATGGTCTCCACTCGTCCGCCAACTTCCAAGTCCTTCAAGCCCTTTAATAATCCTTAAGTTACTGTGCCAAAAGCACCAATCACAATTGGTACAATTGTCACTTTCATGTTCCATAGCGTTTTCAATTGTCGAGCAAGGTCGAGGTACTAATCCTTCTTTTCACATTCTTTCAGTTTTATTCTGTGGTCAGCCGGGACAGCAAAGTCGACAATTATTATTATTATTATTATTATTTACTCCTTTAGAGTTTTTCACATCAGTGTTAGCTGATGGTTTTTCACTGGAGTTTGAGTGACAGCAAGTCTCCTTAAGTCTCCAGGACTCGTCTCAGGATTCTGGCCGTTCTTAGCAATGCTGTCGTTTGGATAGTCTCTACCCGTCCGCCAACTTCCAAGTCTTCCAGGCCTTTTAATAATCCTTTAGTTATTGTGCCTAACGCACCAATCACAATTGGCACAATCGTTACTTTCATGTTCCACTGCTTTTTCAATTCTCTGGCAAGGTCGAGGTACTTATCCTTCTTTTCACTTTCTTTCAGATTTATTCTGTGGTCCGCCAGGACAGCAAAGTCTACAGTTTTGCAAATTCTCTTTTTTTTTTTTGTTGATTATTATGAGGTTTGGTCTTCTGGCCGGGATTCGGTGATCCGTTTGTATGTTAAAGTCCCATAGGAGTTTATGCGAGTCATTTTCTAGGACAGGTGCTGGGTTGTGCATTATTATTATTATTATTATTATTTCTTCAATTCCTATTCTAGCAGTAGAAACCCGTAGAGATTAGCGATGACAGATTTTTAAAAGCGTGAATAAGACAGGAGATTTATTGATATTATTGAGAAAATATTCTTTATTTATTGTTCTATCACCAGTTAATATCATTTGCATAGATTATCATAACATAGTGATTTAGACCATATCACGAAACTTAAGCATCAATGAGCTTGTTAAGTCATTACAATATCGATTATTAATAAGTACACCCTTCACAGAAGAAATAATTAAATAAAAAGCTGATCCTCAAAACAAAAGATGCCAGGCTTTTTTTAAAAATTCAGCCACTAAAAATAAAATTAAAACAACTCTAATCAAAGACAAAATTGCCTTAAGTTTTTAATCAAAAAGAAATAATTGCAAGACTCTTGCACCAAAAATAAAATTACCACAACTCTCATTAGAATAAAAATTGCCAGATTCTCGCACCAAAAATAAAACTGCTACAATTCTCTCTCCAAAAATAAAACTGCAAGACGCTCACAGCAAGTATAAAATTGCAACAACTCTTGTATCAAAAATAAAATCTCAGTAACTCTCGCACCAAAAACAAAATTACAGCAACTCTAATCAAAAATAAATTGCAACAATTTTAATTGAAAATAAAATTGCCTGACTCTCGCATCAAAAATAAAATTGCAAAAACTATGTCACCCACAATAAAATTGCAATGGTCTCATACAGAAAGAAAATTGCAACAACTCTCTCACAAAAAAGAAAAAAAAAAAAGAAAAAACATCGCAACAACACTCACCAAAAATGGAATTGCAACAACTCTCGTGCCAAAAATAAAATTACAACTTTCACACAAAAATTAAATTGCAACGACTATGTCACCCAAAATAAAATCGCAAAACTCTTGTACCAAAACTAAGATTACAGTAACTCTCGCACAAAAAACCGTAAATCGTAAAACGTTAATAAAGATAAAATAGCAACAACACCGTAATCAAAAATTTTCTTGCAAGACTCACGCTCAAAAAAATAAAATCGCAACAACTCTGTCACATAAAATGAAATTGTTGCAAAAAATGCGATAAATGATAGAATTTATCACCAAAATTAAAATTGCAATAACTTGATAATCAAAAATAAAATTGCAACAATCCTCTCACTAAGAATAAAATTGCAACAACTCGCTGATCAAAAATGAAATTGCAACAACTCAATGATCAAAGATAACATTGCATTAACTCGATTATCCAAAACAAAATTGCAACAACTCGATGATCAAAAATAAAATTGCAACAGTTCTCTCTCTAAAAATAAAATTGCAACATCTC
Source organism: Sepioteuthis lessoniana (assembly GCA_963585895.1). NCBI lineage: Eukaryota > Metazoa > Mollusca > Cephalopoda > Myopsida > Loliginidae > Sepioteuthis > Sepioteuthis lessoniana. The sequence continues at coordinate 48,507,289 of OY757937.1, read as the reverse complement.
GATTATCAAAAATAAGATTGCGACAATTCTCTCACTAAAAGCAAAATTGCAACAACTCGATGATCAAAAATAAAATTGCAACAATTCTCTCACTAAAAATAAAATTGCAACATCTCGATAATCAAAAATAAGATTGCAACAATCCTCTCACTAAAAACAAAATTGCAACAACTCGATGATCAAAAATAAAATTGCAACAATTCTCTCACTAAAAATAAAATTGCAACATCTCGATAATCAAAAATAAGATTGCGACAATTCTCTCACTAAAAACAAAATTGCAACAACTCGATGATCAAAAATAAAATTGCAACAATTCTCTCACTAAAAATAAAATTGCAACATCTCGATAATCAAAAATAAGATTGCAACAATTCTCTCACTAAAAACAAAATTGCAACAACTCGATGATCAAAAATAAAATTGCAAAAAGATATATGAGCGTTCATCTTATATTTCGTCTGCTATTTGTCTATAATATATAAAGTAAGTAAAGTTGGCGCTCTTAGTAGAGGGTGACCTGAAGGCTCCCTTTTCAATAGGTGTAAGGGAGGGCGCTACTCCATACCCTTAATCCTTACCTTATAATGCTGAATGTTAAGCAAGGTGGCATCAACTGCTATTTTTTAATTCTTTGGTATGACTCAACCTGGGATTGAAGCCCAGTCTCCCGGACCATTAGTGAACACTCTATCCGGCACATAATATATATTTATGTAATTTCTTTTTTTTTACAGCGTTTCAACACGGCAGAGTTTGGTAAAAATTTAAGTTTAATGATAATACCAGTTTTTATTGCATAATGTTCCAGCATAAATAATATAATTCTGGTATCTTGGGTTTAGAAAAGAAATTGTATAAAAATTGTGGAGATGTAAGTCATCATCATCATCATGTCGTGCAGCCCGCACGGATATCCCTGACCCTCTCTCGCCACTTCTTCCTATCGTTCATCGCCTCCGGCAGGTTTTCTGGACTACATCCCGTATCTTCACATAGCTGCTGTATGTATGTTCGAGCTGGTCGTCCTGCTTTTGCTCGCCCATATGTGATGTACTCCATAGGAGTACATCACATGTATGTTCGAGCTGGTCGAGTACATCACATGTATGTTCGAGCTGGTCGTCCTGCTTTTGCTCGGCCATAAGTGATGTACTCCGTACATCACTTATGAGCTCGTCTCTGCTCCTCCAGCAGTGTACGGTGTGCCTGGTTCGTCTAACTTGGATAATTTTCGTGATGGGAGGCAGGTGGCCGTATAGTTGGTGCTTTGTGTGGTGTTGCCGCCAGGACTTGTTTAATATTGCTCGCAACATCCTTGTGTAGTTGCCGTCTAGCTTCTTTTCGAGCCGTTTTGTTAGCGTCCAGGTGGTGCATCCATACAGCAGTATCGACACGACCGCTGCTTGGAAGAAACTGCGTTTCATTTTATCGGTCAGGTCTGATTTCCATATGACCGATAACTTATCGATTAGTGAGATCTTAGAAATAGCAAGTGCTATAAACAACTTGAAACTATTTGCACCAGACTAAGTAACATTTAGTAAATTTTAAGTCTTTCTGAAAGCGCCGGTTTCCACCAAACCACTGAAGTTAAGCAGCGATGAGCTTACTCAGTACTTAAGTGGGTGACAACTTACTAACAGCAGGTACTGGATGCTACTTGGCCCTTGTATCTGGTGGTGAGTCTCCACTTCTGGAGTTCTGGATATCTGGGGAGTGTAGAGTACCTCTTCATTATCATTACTTCCAGGTCCACTGTGACATAGAAAGGTAATACTTGTTAAAGTCCAAGTCATAGGTCAAATAATTCCGTTTGCAAATTATTTGTATTATATAGGAATACTTGATATAATATAACCGTGTGCAAAAAAACCAAAAAAAAAAAACCAAAAAAAAAAAACAAAACAAAAACAATTTAGAAAATACACACAAATATAGATGTAAATGTACAATGAAGGCAGTTCTCCATCAGCTAGGTATATAATAAGCTCAGATGGGTTGATATGCCGTTAAAATCAACCAATCAATAAATCTCAGAGGTTTATTTGATTAAAATTTGCATATCAGAACGAACATAAGCTGCAGTATGGTCTCACCAAAATACTTGCATTTTTTGTCCATCCCATTTGAATCTTAATACTTGGTAGCTTTGATTTTGCCGAAGGTCATTTAAGACGTTTCTTTTTCATGCTTTGTCAAGCACTGAAAAATGCATCTACTATTCGTAAACAGTCACAGTCAGCCTAACAAATTTGACGATTCAAAGTAAATAGACAATAAAAATATTCTGAATTATAGTGTGAATGTGAATAGTAATCATATTACTTACGTTCTCTCTCTCTCTCTCTCTCTCTCTCTCTCTCTTTCTTTCTTTCTTTCTCAACAAAAGAAAAAAGAAAAAAGAAAACAAAAACAAACAATGCGTATAAATACAAATATGAGAATACAAGTGCAACGTTTCAGTATTATTTCTTTTCTTTCTTTTTTCTTCTTTTCTATTTGATTTTATTTCTGTATTCAAATGAAATGCGAATAAGATTTTCGGTCGACAAGTTCTTATTCAAATACAATTCCTCAGGTGCAGTATGCAGTCCATGATAAGTTTATTGAAGAGTCCCAGGAACGTGCATTTCAACAAATACACTTCCTGCCACCGCAGTCACGCTGGTGTCGGACCGCTCCGCGGCATTTAAACTCCTAATAGAATGATTATGCCGTTATGCGAACAAAATAAACTTATTAAAGAAATAATTAAACCCTGTCATCTTTGGTTTAAGCAACAACGTTCGTCACAGAAATTTTTCAGCAAACGCAATGCAAGAATGCCAGAAACTGGCACCGAAAATAAGCACACTCGTAGAGTTATAACAAAAGAGAAGGAAGCATCACACTTAATTTGGTTTGGTTTGGTTCGATGGCATATCAACCCTTTTAGCTTATTTAAGGCCAAGTCCTGTTTATACATATATATTAATTATATAGGACTTATTTTGGTTGGTTTTATGGCATATCAACACCTGTGGCTTATTTGATGCTAAGTCCTCTTTATATATGTATATTAGATATATGATTTGTGAACACATCTTCTAGATTCACATAGTTATATTGATCAAACAGTTCTACTTCAAACAATTCAATTTAACATGAGTCAAAGTTAGATGGTTCCAAGTATTGCTACGTATCACAAATACATCAATTAACCATCAGTTATTAGTTAAATGATTGAACAGTTCTATTTCTAACAATTCAATTTAGCATAAGTCATTTGTTTGGACACAGATAAAATGTCAAACAGCTCTATTTTGTCCATAGATGAGAGCCTATCAGGTTCTACCTATCCGGGACAGAGTGGACCAAGGAGCAATGGCTGTAGTAATCAGGGGTCACTTAACTGTCAGAAAACTTGATCCAGGACACTTTTCGCGTATCACCGTCCAGCACAAACGTCTCCAGCTTAGAAATGTCTCCTGAACTGTCTCTTCCAACTGCCTGAATACAACGTCTCTCGCCAACCGCAACGCCTGAGTTCTCTAAGAACACTGCGGCTGTTTGTCTTTTTTATAGGCTAAGGGCTTTGCGCACGTCCTTGTCAAGTCTCGTCAGTCTCATGAGAATCTGAGATCGTGAGTTCGTAAAACACGTTAGAGCGGCCGTTTTCTCTTTTGCATGCCAGGCACACACGAGCACGGTTTTCCGGGGCTAAGTCCATTTCTCTTTTACAATGGCAATGAAGGGGTACTCCACATTTCCCAAAAATCTTGCATTACTGGAATCTCACCATCAGATTGTTTAGTGTAATATCTTGGGGACTCAATGACGGGAGAGTCTTACATCTTTGCAGAGATGCAGCTGGTGTATTTTATAGCCTTAGTCGACTGGCCAGGATTTTTGTCTGACGATCTTATACCTTGTAATGACTAGATATTATTATATGAAACCAAACAGGCTAATTTTTTTTTCATCATACAATGTGTGAAAGCACGTGCGATACTCTGTCCTCATCAGCCGCCAACCAGGGTGATAAGACAGTTTCGGTAGCTCAAGGCGGTACTGCCACTCCTGGCGCTACCAAGCAGCTTTTGCCACCGGACAGGGTATTTAAAAGAAATATATATCTATATATACACAAGATCAACTAAAAGCAGACATTACATTGGACGTCATATAAAACCACAACTAAAAGTTATACAAAAAAACGTACCCAATTTTGTTTATTTTTATCATTAAGGTTTTTCGGACTATTGTCTTCACCTTCATTGTTATTTCCACAACGTTTCGGCCGATATGTCCACCGGCCTTCTTCAGGTGTTTGTCGAACTCGGGAACCTTCATGGAACTTCAAATTACGTCCTTTATTGAAACCACGGGGGTCGCCTGTTCTGATTCCGTTTGCCATAACCGAGTACAAGTGTTAAGTATTCCTGTATATTACTCGCCTGTAGTGAGGATTGAACCTGCAACTTTCAGATGATTGTCTTCTTAGAAGCTCAGGGAACCAACGCCTATAACTGTTACGCCATGTGTCCTGTAGGTGCTCTATTCTTCTAGCCTTGTGCCTAACTAAGTTAAGCTCACTAAATAATTCTCTACGGTGAGGCGCCGAACTTTAACAAATTATTTATTTATTTACTTTCTTTTTGAGTATGATTAAAAGAGAAATATTGAAATCCTACTTCCGGGTGAGTTTATACCTCTCACAATGAGCAGCCAGGATTTATTCATGACTTACACCAAATGGAATGTGTACAAACAAACAAAGATGCCTATTTTAACAAGCGTGATCCTAAATACAATATTGTGAGAAATGAAAAAAAAAAAAAAAAACGACAAACAAACAAAAAAACCCCAAAGTATCCAACGTGGGCGTTTCCCAGGTCTTATAATACCATCGAGATACCTTGCCGAATAATCCCTCTCCATTGCATCTCTCAGCGCAGCGTAGGTGTTACTTGGTGGTGCCTATCTTCTCTCACTCCAAGTTACTTGCGACAGATTGTACTAAATTTCATGTTACCAGCTGAAAGAGAAGTTTTCTAATCTGACTTATCTTCGAACGTCAAAGATAGATCACCTTTGACGAGCGTTCCAGCAGTGAAAAGTAGGTTCATGCCTTTGCCAAGGACTAAACAATTCAAATATAATCGCTATCAGTGAAATCATCGCATCTTTATAAAGATTTAGTAACAACAGATTGAAAATGAAACAAAACTTGGTTATTTTTTTAAATGGCATTTTTAAGGCAAAATATGCAAATTAGCTATCCCATTAAACAAGAACTGCTGAGTAGCTAAGATATAATATATAACGGTATTTACGAAAGATAATGAGCGCCAGCGGACACCTCGGGTAGTGTAATAGTTAGCAAGCTTGACTAGCAAACCTGCAAGAGTGAGTTCGAGTCTCATTGGGTACCCCATTCAATCGGCCTTGTGCCACATCGAAGCAAAGAGTTTCGTAAATTACAATAAGCGCCAGGGAGGGCACCTTGGGTAGTGTAATGGTTAGCAAGCTTGACTAATAAACATACACGAGGGAGTTTGAGTCTTATTGGATACCCCATTCATTCGGCCTTATGCCATATCGAAGCAAAGAGCTTTGTAAATTACTAATAAGCGCCAGGGAGGGTGTTTTAGGTGGTGAAATCGTCAGAAAGTTAGATTAGCAAACCTACGCGAGTGAATTCGAATTTCACTGGAGTACCCCATTCATACGGCCTTGTGCCATACCTAAGCAATTAGCGCCAAAACCTTGTAAGTTATCAAAACTGAGGAGGTCCTGTTCTCCCCCAACCCACCCCAGGGTTAAGTTTGTCACCAAAAAGGGAATGCCGAGGCGATTAAGCATTTTTTGGAAGCCACGCATTACTCTCGATTCGTGCGTGACCTCCACATCCAACTATAAAATGTCTCCATGTCAAACCCGACTTTGTTGGAAGTCGGATAAACCCATCTCATGACCTTGATTGAATTCGTGTTGACGATACAATCTTATATATTATGCACCCATACCGACAACCAATTAAGTATGTAGTAGATTAAAAGTCAAACCACACTGAAAGCACAGTTTCCCACCGAATCAGCAATGACCTTGTCTAGTGTGCAGACGAATGACCAATTAGTTACAAACTAATACTATTGACTATAGCTCGTGTGCTTGACTAAGCAAAGTTTAATAAATGACTAAATATATACAAGATTTATAATTGAATAAGATTGAGATCAAAACTTTATTGGTGCCTTGTAATGATTTACTAAGCTTAGCTTAGTTTGGCACAAGGCCAGAAGGATTGAGTATCTGGCGAGAATTAAATTTCTGTGTGATGGTCAATTAGCCTACAAAAAATAAACAAGAAAATAAGATCGACACAAAACACTAAATTACTCAATATGGCCTTGTGGGGGGAGTATGTAATTTGGTTATTTCAGTAGATTGCTCTCTAAATTATTCCCACCACAAATACAACACAAAACATTACAATCGCGCAAAAGAAATGAAATAGAACACAACGAACATTAAATAACAAACAATTTAATATGCATATAACAGAATATGAAAAACAAGATACATGATGTGTAAATGGCCTTTTGGAAAATAAAGTTTGAAGAAGAGAATAAATTTGTTGAAAGATGTGTATGTTCATGTTATCAGAGTCCGTAAATAAGTCGTTCTTACTTACATTAAGTTTATAGCGGGTTTTATGATTGTGGCGACAGCGTGTCTCGTTGATGAAAGAAAGTTTGTCAGGTTTTCCTTTTGAATATAATTCTCGGCCATTTGAAAAGAGGTCATGAACTTTAGTTGAGGAAGGAAAGGAATTGGTTGGACATAGTATCGGCTACTGGCTTAGTGGCTTGTGTTCGTCTGTGTCTTCGTTTGTGTGTAAGCTTGTGTCTTGTGTGTCTGGCTTCCTAACTCTGTGTTATTCATATCCTACAGCCTCCATCTTTTTCAGTTTTTGTATCAACACGCCTTCGAAACGATTTACATGCTTTTAAAAAAATTCTTCAGACATTTTATTCCATTACTTCTCACTAGCAGTCTTAAGTGAACGAATATTTGGATGGGAAGTTGCATTTGTTTTATTTTCTCCCAGCCGCATATTGCGTAATCAAGGGGGTTGAGGGCGGGCTTAAATCTTGGTTAATTGCGTCTTCAAAGTTTTCTCGCGGATTTTCAATTCATTAGCGTGTTTTCTTATTAACATCGTGGGGTCCTTCTTAATCGCCGTAGCGAGAGCAGTTAAAAAAGCCTTCTTTTTGTTTTTTGTTCAATCCTCCACTCCCCCTTTTCCTTAAAAAGCTTTTTTTCGGTTAAATTTTTTTCATTGTTTTGTACACGGTAGACAAAAAAAACTTTGGTTTAAGCAAACCATAGATTCATTGTCGTTTATTTTTCTGCTCATTTATATTTGGCTGAATTTTAATTTAAATACTGTTTAAATGATAGAGCTAATCATATAAATTTACAATTGTTACGTTTTTTTTTTCTCAAAAATTAGACTCATCAGATTAAAAAAAAACGTTGCAAAAATTATTCTATATTTTGCTTCTGCACCCTGTAGCTCATTAACTCTTATACAACACCAGGTACCCTATTATTTATTTAATATAACTTAGGGTTTGCACAAGGACGAAAGTATGGGACACCTAATGAGGATCTAACTCACTACTCCGTAATAAAATTACATTTTAGATAAGCCAGGTACCCTACTATTTATTCAGTATAACTTAGTGTTTGCACAAAGACGAAAGTATAGGATACCTACTCCATAATAAGTGAACAGATGAACGAGTTTGCCAACTATTACATCACACATGATGCTGTCATAGTGATTATTGAATGTGTGCTACCTAGCTTGGTCCACCAGAATTGCCTTGAATTTGGAACACAAATAAAAACTATAAAAAAAAAATAATAGAAAAATAAAAAACCCAGAAAAACAACTTTGATCCTATTCGAAATTCAATAATAATATTTTTTGTTTTATTTTTTATCATTAAAATTGATTATCTCGTCCAAATTCTTGCCTCCACAAGCTACGAACCCCTGAATCCTTACACTGAAGTCCTATAAAAATATAAGCCAAAGGTAGGTTGGTTGTCTCCTTTGGTTGATTCCAATCTCTAAAGGCAATGTATAACACCTTTCGAACAAACCAACCACTGGCCTGCATACGTTGGCTCCAGATTCAAAAGACATGTTAAGAACTATTTTCTGACCGAACTCCAGAACTAACAGACGTTAAAATTGTCTTTGTTACAATTCCACCACTGAACGCTGGAGAGTCGTATATAGTGCGTTAAACGTTAGCATATACAGCAACGACACAAAGATTTCAGTTAAGTGGACTGTTATAAGTTTATTTATGTATAATATTACATAGCCGCAAACAGAACAATTTTTTGCAACTGTGATATAAAACTCTAAAACTTCCAAGTTGTGCTCATGTTTTTTTCTGATACTAACTTTCATCAGTTATCATTTTAACTAACATATTTTTCGGCCTAATTCATCTCAGTCCTACTATGCTGTTATAACCGCTATTTTAAGACGAATAAATTCCTGCAAGTTGTCAGTTGGTCTGTGATTTTTTAAAAGAAATTTAAAGGATAAAATTTGCAATATAAAGAAAATAAAGAGACAGATGAAATTTCATACGAAGGAATTTGGAAGGATAAAATTTGATATGAAGGAGATGATACTAAAGCCAGATTTAGTATTTAACTAGGTAATGTTTTTAGGGGGCTTTCGTTTACAATATTAAACGGTAAGTTCAAATGGTAAGTTATACAGCTTTCTAGTTGGATACTGATTCGAAAAGATAACACAGACAATAAAGTTTTTAAAAGAAATTTTATTCAAAGAAACAAGAAAGAAAGGGATAGAAAAGATAAAGTGTTGCAAATTTTAGTGCAATTTGCAGGCACTTATCTGAGCGAGTGTCTAGGAAACAAAGTTCTTTGAATTTGAGTATTTTTCTTTTCTTTTTAGTTTCGTCAAAATCTCAGTTTTCATCTAATTTAGAGTTTTCTGTAATCTTCAGCAGGATTCTCGCTTGAATTTTCTTTCAGTTGTTTAACTTGGTAGAATTTCGTTTATCGACTTTCGTTTAATTTTACTTCTATTTCTTGGGAAGCTTCTTGCCTGTTCCAGCTTATCGGCTATTCAAGAAGCAAGTGACGAAAGCTTTCTGCTAGGTTAAGTTTTCGTGCCTTCAGTTTGGTCCCTGAATTCGTACTGAGGGTCCCAATAGTAGTTCTCGACAAAAAGTGGAGGTAGCTTTTTGGTACCGTATTGTCTGGGATTAATTCTCCCTTTTCCTCTCTGGTCAAATCAAGGGTCGTACGTGGTCGGTTTGATTTTTTCTAAGAAATAAATTCTCATGTTTTAAAGACTAGAGTCTTCAAGTAAACCGGGATGATACACCTTGTGAGTAAATCAACCACGAGATGTGACTACGTTGAAATAAGATACAATTATAAAATGAGAATGTTCACTTTTCTACGCCATGATTACAACAGAAACAGCAATAGTGCTTGCAAAAGACATACCTCTCGCCTACCCACCGTCAGTAGCGCCTGCGCAGCAGCAATTTTAAATCCAGTCGATCATTCTACCAGACCATGAATTTGTCGGAAAAAATTGCTTTTGCTTATATAAAAATTAGCGAACTTTTTGGTTCCTTACTACAAATAACCGTCAACTTTAAATACATTTTTCGAATTACCCCGAGCTCGTCACTCGTGATTTCAAAAAAGAAGGGAGAGAAGTTAACAAAGCCTCGAATGATGCCGACCAAGACGGTAGTATTCCGAGAATCTTTGTAGGGTAGGAAAGAGAAAGGAAAGTAATAAAAAAAAGGCGTGTAAGAACAGGGGAAAGAGAGGAGTAACTCAACTATTACCATACAAAACAACAACAACAACAACAATAATATTTCAGAGATGAGCAGAAACTTATCCCATTACAAAGAATTTGTTTCGAAGGAAACACATTTAACAAATACATTTCTACCGACATTTCATAATTTTTGCTGTGCATAGTTGAGCTAAAAGCATAACATTTAATGTAACACAAAAAATAGAATAAAAGGGTAGAATTGGAAAGTCAAATGGGCTTACTCAACAGTGAACAGAAACAAAAAAGAGTTGTACATTACGAAACCAATTTTTTTTTTTTTTTTACAGAAATACCAATATGGAGTCTGAATTCAAATTTCTCGTTTCTTTTTTCTTTCTTTTGTTTCGAACTTCTAGCACGTGAAAATCACGTGCTGGTACTATTTTCTTCTCGCTTCCAAATAGTTCTTTCAAGTTCTCCGATGCTTCGAAACAATTAAAAGGTTGGTGTTCTGAGGAATTTAGCGTCTTTCGTTAAGTTTCTTCCACGGTCGTTTCTTCTAGAAAGTAATGTCTCCCAAAACTTATTCTGATTGAGTAGGGAGAGCTCAGCAACTTTTTTTTTTGTTTCCTTCGGATAGAAACCAATTCTAGGCTTCCCTTCTACCACGGAAACCAATTAACTCTCACTTAGTTAATAGTAAATTTTACACTGTTCATTGTGGAGCGGTGGTGTCTGTATAAGAAGAAAATTTTGATTATAACCCCTCACAACAGTCTGAATGACCGGCTTACTGGGTTCAATCTTTCTCTGCCTGATAGTGTAACAGACTAGCAGACTTGGTCCCGTCAAAAAGCAGACACACGGAAAAAAGCCCAGTCGGTTAAATACCTGTAGAGAAAGGAAAAATTTCGTATTTTGGTTTGGCGTGCCATTTAATTCGACACTTAATTTCGCCCAATCGGGATGACTTATCCTATACAGCCTGGACCTTCATTTCCGGCCAACAAGATTGGGTGAGCTGCCAAACACACTCTCTTTGGCTGGAGCACGCCGACAAGTGCAGACGTCCCATTGGCCGTTCTTCAATAGCGATGCTTTTCAGCTGGACAACGCCGCCCAGTGCAGACATCTCACTGCGGCTCTAAAATAGCAGCAGCATGGACAAACGAGGGAACCCATCTAATTTATGGGTTCCTTACAAGGAATCCCAGTTGAATATAAATTAGATGCATTCAACATGCCTCGCACAGGCACAACTTTATGTCACCCCAAAATTGGCTATGTCGATCTGAGCGTAATCCCGCTCTCGACACGCTAGCTCTCAATTCACCTCTGGGCCACTTTAATGGAGATAACGCCTACTCTCCCCAAATACCAGACACAAAGTTCAATTCCTACAACTGCAACATGTCTTTCGTCAAAATGCAAAAAACGCAATCCCTCACACGTCCGACGACACGCGCTGCCATCTCAACTTCTCATAACTCAATTTCGTCTCAATACTCACAATCCTTCACGAGTCTTGCAGCACCAAAAGCAAACCCAATATTCCATGCTGCAAATAAAAACCTTATTCTAAAAACACCTTTCGACCTTCGCCATCTTACTTCTTCATCATTCAACCCTTATTTACCTTACAAAATTAGCGAGGGGACTAACAACACTAAGCGAGGAAACAACACAACGTAAACACACATACGTAACCACCTATCCTCGCTACTAACAAACCAAGTTCTCCAGCTAAAATCACCCAACAAAAAATCCGGCTAAATACCCACAAAGAGACACTAACAGTCCGACATTAAAAATAAGCCATTGATATTCGAGCGATTTTTAATTGCCGATTTGCTAATTCCAAAGACATCAAATTTTTCTGATAAAGATGAATATTATTACCAATGTCCAATTACTATTTTACTAATCCTATACGACGAAGTGGCCTAGTGGTTTAAGCGAGGGACTGCTAACACCAAATGAATCATATACAAATAATTATCTGGCGCAGATATGTTAGGAGATCTGTGCTTCGTTTTTTTAACGTTCCCGAGATAAACGAAAGAAGTTGACGGCTCTGCTTCACCAAAAAGTGTTTGAATTTCCCGTTTAAAATGGGATCGTCACCTGATCCTTTTTAACAGTTGCAAAGAATATCTATGTTTCTCTCTGTCAAGTAAGGTAATTACATTCGGTTTCAAAAACTAAAGTATTTTTGATAATAGAAATGTATTGCTTTTTTTAAAAATCATAAGTCAAATAAATAAAAAAGATTTTTTCTTATTAAAAATACAATACATATTGCATTGTATATTTAGTGTTTAAAAAAGACTTTATCAAGTAGGTTTCTTTTAAACCTGAAAGTAAAAAAAATGTATTTTATTTATTCGTGTGTGATGTAATGAGTTTAATATTATAATCGAGGTCAAAGTTGGGACAAGCATTATACTGAAGTGTAAAAACGATGGATATATTGTAATTTTATTCCGTTTAAAGTCTCCACAAAAACAGATTTGACGAAAACAGAATCAACTAAGCGCCATAATATCCGTCACTAAATGAACTGAAGCTAAAATAGGTGTGACTCTTAAACGCCCATACCAAGACGCTCGCGTCCCACGGGCTATGCCCCACATCCTACCAAACCCATCGATTCGCAAGATCAATAGTTTAATCGGCCGGTCACGCTTGGGGGGACTTAAAATACACCGACTGTATCCTCTACAGAGGAGTAAGACCCGTCCGCGAAGGAGTGTCTCGAGCATGACACTACACTGTACCTAATAGTGATGCTCCGGTTCTGAAGATCGAGGGAAAGTGGAGTAACCCTTCATTACCATTACTTCCAGGTCCACTCAAACTCGGAAAGGTAGTATGGGTTTCGTTCTCATTAAAACTTTTAGTATTTGATAGCACTATGTGCAAAAAATCCTTTTAAGAAACAACTGCACAAAAAATGTAAATATGAACGTACAAAGAATGCAATTCCCTAACCTCTTAGAAAAGAATAATCCAAGTGAGTTATTAGGCTGACCGTGATCGAGGATAACCCGAAAGCTTCCTTTTCAATAATTGCAACACCGAGATGTAGGGGAAGGCGATACTCTTTTCCCTGGATTGCCTCACTTGTCTTTGACTCGTACCACATAATGCTGAGTGTTAAGCAAGGAGGTATCAAGTACCATTTTTTGAGTTTTTGGTATGACTTGATCTGGGATTGAACCCAGGTCTCTCGGACCATTGATCACTCTACCCACTATACTAATAAAAAATAACCTAAATGGGTTGAAATACCATTCAAATCAATCAATCAAATTATAATGAATGTAATTCCCTAACCTCAATGCATAAAATAATCCTTGACAAGTTGACATTCCATTAAAATCAATCTATCAATTAGATAGTTTTTATCAATGTTGTTTTAAAAGAGAAGTCATTGTCTTTGTTTTCATGTTATGCAAAGGCGACGAAAATCTGTATCAATAAAAAGGAAGGAAGGGTTGGGTTTTTTTATCTTACAGAAAGAGCAAGAAAAACGCTATTGTGTGTCTGGATCTGACATAAGAATTTCTTCTCAGTGTAAAAAAAAAAAGGTTTCAATTCTTTAATGCTCAAGGTAGAACGGAATACCAGCATCCACGAGACGCACCCCCACCAAAAAAAAAAAAAAAAAAAAAAAAAACAAAACAAAACAACAACAAAATAAGTTTAAAAAAGTAAATCGTGAAATGGCAACGAAAAGCAAAAGTCTCAGTTCAAATCCACATGTTTCTGAATACCTTTCAAGTCGGTCTTTTATTTCAAATTTTCCGGCCATTGTTGTAAGTGATTAAGTTGCAATGCATGCATGAGTCACGATGAATTTCGTGAGAAATCCAAGCTAATTTTCTTCTCGTCACGCGAGAAACATTTTGTTCTCTGACATTCGTGAATTAGATTTTCTTTAAGCGTCTTCTGCCTACAACAGAAGACGCTTCACACGCGTATACACAAATGTGCATGCGTATACAAAAAAAACAACAATAACAACGAAAAAATTGCTCGCTCCCACAAAGAAAATTACTACACGTAACATTAATGTCCAGTCTATCAAAAAAAAAAAAAAATACACATTGCCACCCAAAAGTTCGGCCGTCTTGTCGAAGGACTTTAGAATATACTGGCTGTATACTCTAAAGGACCCACCAACACCACCACCACCAAAAAAAAAGATGCCGTGAGTATGAGACAAAACTGCATCTGTAGGTGTGTTTCCGCTTCTAAAGGGCTGGGTAGTTCGGAGTTCTCAATTGCCGTTACTCACATATCCACCCTAATCTGGAGTTGTAGTACCTGTTAAAATCTCATCGATGGGTCAAAAAGATCTGTTTGAAACTAATTAGTATGGGATAAAAAAATGTGAAACTGTGGGGATTAAAAAGAAATCAAAAAGTTCAATAACAAAAAATAAATAAATGCTAAAAGTAAGTTTTACAGGTGGCGAAATCGGTGCATGTCTAAAAAAAACTGGGTCTTCCAGGCGCCAAGGAGAACTTCTCCCTTAGTGAACTCGAGATGCCTCGACCAATTAGACCTTTTTCTCTTTACTGCTAGTTGGAAGCGCACATGCCAGCCGAATCTCGAACTTAGCAACGCGATGTGTCTCTCCTAAACATACCCACTGAATACATGACGGGCCCTCGAACTTCTAATTGCTGAAGATGATTCAATAATATACTTCAACGTCTTGTCTGTGGAGGGTGGACACGACTATTTCTGCTGGTTCAGGTTTAGGAAAATATTCATAACCACAGAATAGTGGAAAACCTCAAAATAAAGTTTGAGTCTAAAGGTGTCCTGGTCTCTTTCCTTCCATGCTTAATTCTTTCACAGTTTCGAGTGATAAAAAAAAGATAACAAGCGAAAGGGAAAGAATAAAAATAAGTTAGTGTACAAACCTTAGAATCTCCCAACAAAACCAACAATTAACAACCATTCACCACAACCAAAAATACCCTATAAAACCATAAAACTATGTGCAAACAAATAATTGTAATTGAATTGGAATATGTCTTGAAACCCTTCGCCAATGGCCCGGGAGACCTGGGTTCAATTCCAGGTCGAGTCATACCAAAGACTTTAAAAATGGAACTTGATACCACCTTGCTTAACACTCAGCATTATAAGGTACGGTTCAAGGGTAAAGTGGAGCAATCCTGGGAATGGAGTAGCGCCCTCCCCTACACCTTGGTGTAGTAGCTATCGAAAAGGGAGCCTTCGGGTCACCCTCGACAATGGTCGCTAACTTTACTTTACTTACTTAGAACTAAACAACTGTGTGAAAATTATTTATAACATAGGAATACTAATAATTTTGTAATAATAAAGTCATAGTACCGGGCCATTGGTATAATAAGTAGAGTGTTCGCCTATGGTCCGGGAGACCGGAGTTCAATCACAGGTCGAGTCATACCAAAGACTCAAAAAATGGTACTTGATTCCGCTTTGCTTAACACTCAGCATTATAAGGTGAGGATCAAGGGTAAAGTGGAGTAATCCTGGGAATGGAAAAGTGCTGTGTCGATACGGGATGTAGCCCTGAAGATCGGCCAGGAGCAATGGACGATAGAGAAGGGTGGCGAGAAAGAGTCAGGGATATTCGTGCTGATGGCGCGACACGATGATAATGATGATGATCTGTAATTAAGAACTGGGCTTCTCAGAAGCAGTCCCCATAGACCCCTGACACTGAATGAAATTTTGGCAGGGTGAATAAAAGCATAGATGTTCATAGGGGGGCGTGTTTACTTGTTTGCATTTATAAATACCGACTTTTTAAATTTCTAAAAAACCCTTAAAGAATTTATTTGCGACAAGACTTTCAAGCTCGATTAAGGGTCTTCTAAACATGGAAATTCATGAATATATTATTTATTTATTTGATGTATTTATATTAGGAACACTTTTCATGATTATGTGAAAACAAATAACTACAAACAAATACATCCTATAGAACATTGACAATATAGCTAGGACTATGATCAAGTATTTAGAAGTGAATCCCATTTTGGCATATCAACTTCATAAGAAGTTGATATGTAGTTAAAAAAATAAAGCTAATGCCAATAAATCTAATTTAAACATTTAATAGCCTCTAAGGAGTTGATATGTTGTTAAACAACCAAACTAAAGTGCTTTGGATGGTGTAATGGTTAACAAGCTAGACTAGGAAACTTTCACAAGTGCCCCATTCATTCGGCCTTGTGCCACATCGAAGCAAAGAGCTTCTTAAATTACTACTTGGACGCCTTGAGCGGTGTAATGATTAGCAAGTGAGACAAGTGTGACGGCAAATTCTTTAAAATCCCAAAACGGGACTTTAATTTCTGCAAGTGTGAAGACGGGGCAGGTTGGCACTTGATCCCTTCTAGAATAAGTCCTCGCTCAGAGTTTTTCTCTCAGGCATATAAGAACTGGCATATTATGTGAGGGATTAATTTAGGGCCAGACTGACCGCCGCCGGCAAGGGGTTCCAAATTTCACACTATCCACACACCCACCAGGTTGCTTTCCTTCCTCCCCTAGACAATGGAAGATATGGACCTCTAGGTTGAGACGTAATAATATTATATTGTAGTAGTCGGCAACTCCGGTTTCCCGTGTGATATTTTAAAGGAATTTATTGGACAATTTTAAGCAAGATAACATAAGGCGAATAGAAGCTGAAAAGGAAACATGAAGTAACAAATTCGTAGAAGACACGGCAAAGACCAACTTTGACCACGTGGTAACATTGAAATACATGAATCCTTTACTATACAAAGAGATACACTTTCAGAGTGTCAAATACATAATAAATTGAACAGTCCATGAACATAAATGTCTTTCTTCTTTTCTGTTCTTTCGTTTTCCTTCAAATTGAGAGAGAGAGAGTGGTATATAAAATTTGGGTATAAGGAGAAATAGTCCCAAGGGTACTTATCTTATTTTTCGGCGGGGTTCCACTGGAGAATCTTTCTTCTTTTACGGGCTAATAGACTTTAGGCTATTTTTAACACTGGCTTGAAGAAAATGGCTTCTTCGTGTCTCGCAGATATTTTTTCGTCTTCTTCACCCGGAGTACTTGGCTTTTGGTTCTGTCTCCTACGAACCCTGCCAAACAACTAACTTTCTTATTATTTATTTCCGCTGACGGGAAGGAGTCCCCACTTCCGTTTTAGGATCCCAGCCAATCATTTGGCTTCTCTCTTCTTTCCCCCTGGTCAGGCGATTTTTTTTAGGGCTGCTAGATGACACCCAAGTCAGGTTACTGAGTACAAATAGCTTGCTCTAATTTACTATCATGCCTTAACGGTCATTCTCTGATGACTTGCCACTGTTAATTCGAACACGGGGAATAGTATTAATCTTATTTCTATCGTCTCAGTGGGAGACCACGTGACACAAGCAAACCTTCACGAGTAAGTTCGAGTCTCACTGGGTGCAGCATTCACATGGCCTTGTGCCACATCTTAGCAAAAAGCCAAGTAAATTAGTAAGGCGCTCCTGGTGATGTAATTGTTTGTAAGTTAGACAAGCAAACCTTCATGCGTGAGTTCAAGTCTCATTGGACGCAGCATTCATTCGGCCTTGAGCCACATCCAAGCAAAACGCTTAGTAAATTATTAGGGCATCTCGGATGGTGTAATGATTGGAAAGCTAGACCAGAAAACCTTTCCGAGTGAGTTTGAGTCTCCATTCATACGGCCTTGTGTTATATCAAAACAAAAAAGCTTAGTAAATTACTATATAATCAAATTTCGGCATTAAATAACCCATAAGGAGTGACATGTCGTTAAACAAATTATTATCAACAAAAAAGTGCAATGGAACATCATCACCATCATGTCGCGCCATCAGCACGGATATCCCTGACCCTCTCTCGCCACCCCTCCCTATCGTCCATCGCTTCCAGCAGGTACTCAGGGCTACATCCCGTATCTACACAGAGCTGCAGTATGTAGGTTCGAGCTGGTCACCCTGCCTTTACTCGGCCATGTGAAGGGGTCCACAAGAGTACGTCACTTATAAGCTCGTCCTTACTTCTCCAACAGTGTCCCGCATGTCTGGTTCGTCTAATTTTGATAGTTTTCGTGATGGGTGGTAGGTGACTGTACAGCTGCTGCTTTGTGGGATGTTGGCTTGTTCAGTGTTGCTCCCAGCATTTTTGTAGTTGCCGTCAAGCTTTTTCTGCATCCGTTTAGTTAGCGTCCATGTAGTGTATCCATATAGCAGTATCGACACGACCACTGCTTGGAAGAAACTGCGTTTTATTTTATCGGTCAGGTCTGACTTCCATATGACCGACAGTCTATCGATAGCTTCCCACGCCTTCGCAAGTCACGTGTTGATCTCTATCTCGGTTGATGAGACACTCCTTCCAAGGTTGGTGAATTTGTCAACTAGTTTCAGAGGGCTACCGTTTAGTGTGGAGATGTCACCTGTTTGATTAAAGCACATATATTCCGTTTTGTGTGCGTTGACATGGAGGCCAATGCTTGCAGCGGCTCGTTCCAAACTATGTAGCAGGGTTTTGGCTTGGGCGGGTGGATTTGCGAGAAGCACTATGTCATCGGCGTAGTCGGCGTTGGTAATTCTTTTTGCGGGGTACCTCCTGCTTCTTTCTTTTGTTAGCTTGAAACCGTTTTCTTTGATTTTATCGATAGAGGTTCTAAGCACGCAATGGAACATAGAAAATATGAATTATTATAATTGGGATGAAACATTTAAAACGAAATAACCAGGAATCGATATGCTGTTAGACAAATCAAACCAAACCTAATACGTATGAGTAAATATGCCTTTAGTTGATTATTTTCAATGGCATATCCCCCTTTTGAAACGGGAATCGGCTGTTTGTATTTCACTTTTCGCTATAGTTATGCCTTTGGAAAAGGCATAATTTCATCCGTTCTTTTTGCAGCTATGAGTAAATAGTGGGGCAGGTTGGGTTATTTTGCTATTGTAAATAAGCAGTTTAGAAGAAAAACTTTAAACTGAAACCAACGGTACCCCGCTTAAAAATTGACTTTGGGTCGTATTCAGCCCGTGGCGGAGGGGTTGGGTGAATATAAATTAAAAACATTTTTGAAGAGTTAAAGAAGCCCCAGACATGATGTACCAAGTGCGTTGAACAGCTAGATGAATTTATGATATAACATGTATGCTTCATGTCTCTTCGTTATTCTATTCTTGGTGTGCCGAGAATTGTTCAACATACTCGCATAAACCAGGTACAAATTTAGAAATAAATTCACTCTAAAGATGGTTCAAAAGGTTTTAGTCCGGCACGAAGTTATTGTAGTGAAGATTTTCATATGGAACGATCAGACAGGTTGTGCGTCAACCATGCGATGCATTGTTCTCTGATAAAAATCATACTTAACTCAAGTTTATAAACCGTGGGATGTCACGTTTTTATCAATAAACTATGAACAAAACTTTTAGTGAAAAAGAACAAACAAACGAAGTAGTTGTTTCTAGAACCACCGGACAATTTTAAACGCAACAAAACCTACCAATGTGATTCATTGTGGGTAACAGTTTTTTGTTGCTACTGTTTGGAGGGATTGAGTACCTATGAGAAAGTGATTTACATAGGGCAGACACTGAAGATAATATTTTTGTTGCTACTGCTTGGAGGGATAGAGTAATTATGAGAAAGTGTTTTTTACAGGGCAGACACTGAAGATAATATTTTTGTTGCTACTGCTTGGAGGGATAGAGTAATTATGAGAAAGTGTTTTTTACAGGGCAGACACTGAAGATAATATTTTTTTGTTGCTACTGCTTGGAGGGATAGAGTATTTATGAGAAAGTGTTTTTTACAGGGCAGACATTGAAGATAATATTTTTGTTGCTACTGCTTGGAGGGATAGAGTAATTAAGAGAAAGTGTTTTTTACAGGGCAGACACTGAAGATAACATTTTTGTTGCTACTGCTTGGAGGGATAGAGTAATTATCAGAAAGTGTTTTTTACAGGGCAGACACTGAAGATAATATTTTTGTTGCTACTGCTTGGAGGGATAGAGTAATTATGAGAAAGTGTTTTTTACAGGGCAGACACTTAAGATAATATTTTTGTTGCTACTGCTTGGAGGGATAGAGTAATTATTAGAAAGTGTTTTTTACAGGGCAGACACTGAAGATAATATTTTTGTTGCTACTGCTTGGAGGGATAGAGTAATTAAGAGAAAGTGTTTTTTACAGGGCAGACACTGAAGATAATATTTTTGTTGCTACTGCTTGGAGGGATAGAGTAATTAAGAGAAAGTGTTTTTTACAGGGCAGACATTGAAGATAATATTTTTGTTGCTACTGCTTGGAGGGATAGAGTAATTATGAGAAAGTGTTTTTTACAGGGCAGACACTGAAGATAATTTTTTTGTTGCTACTGCTTGGAGGGTAGAGTAATTATGAAAAAGTGTTTTTTACAGGGCAGACACTGAAGATAATTTTTTTGTTGCTACTGCTTGGAGGGATAGAGTAATTAAGAGAAAGTGTTTTTTACAGGGCAGACACTGAAGATAATATTTTTGTTGCTACTGCTTGGAGGGATAGAGTAATTAAGAGAAAGTGTTTTTTACAGGGCAGACACTGAAGATAATATTTTTGTTGCTACTGCTTGGAGGGATAGAGTAATTAAGAGAAAGTGTTTTTTACAGGGCAGACACTGAAGATAATATTTTTGTTGCTACTGCTTGGAGGGATAGAGTAATTATGAGAAAGTATTTTTTACAGGGCAGACACTGAAGATAATATTTTTGTTGCTACTGCTTGGAGGGATAGAGTAATTATGAGAAAGTGTTTTTTACAGGGCAGACACTGAAGATAATATTTTTGTTGCTACTGCTTGGAGGGATAGAGTAATTAAGAGAAAGTGTTTTTTACAGGGCAGACACTGAAGATAATATTTTTGTTGCTACTGCTTGGAGGGATAGAGTAATTATGAGAAAGTGTTTTTTACAGGGCAGACACTGAAGATAATATTTTTGTTGCTACTGCTTGGAGGGATAGAGTACTTTTGAGAAAAGGATTTACACTAGGCTGGCTGCTACTGCTTGGACAGAATGAATACTCATGGGAGAGAGATTGACACAGGGCTGGTTCTGAAGATACGATCTATTTGTTACTACTCCAATGTTAGTTAGATTATCAATGAGAGAGTAAAAGTAAAAAAAAAAAATGCGTTTAGTTTACATATATATACTTATAAATAGAGGGATATTATATTATAAATTGAATTACCATGACATGAAAAATCTGACAAGCACTCCGTACGACATACGGAACACTGGACAGGTGTTTCGACCTTATTAGGTCTCATCAGCAGTGCATACCGTGATCTCCACCACTGGAGATCGAACTCAGCGACCACAGAATGCAGAGTCAAAACTCAACCACTGAGCCACCATGACTAGTTAGTTCGGCATCACTTGCGTGCAATGTGGATTGATGGTCAGTGGTGGAGTTTTGACTCTGAATTCTGTAGTCTCTAAGTTCGATTTCCAGTTGTGGAGATCACGGTATGCACTGCTAATGAGACCTAATAAGGTCGAAACAGCAGTACAGTATGTCGCATGAAGTGCTTGTTGGATTTTCCAGTCGATATATATTTTTTCGATATATATATATATATATCAACTATCAGCAGCAATTTATTACTGTCATTTTCTCGCTTATGCGATCACCGAACTCTTGACTCGATGATCGTATAGGCGACTCATGGTTGAATAATAGTATAAGCAAGAATGACAGTCATCAAGTTCCGTTGACAGTGTGTCTACATGATCCTAACTATATATATATTATCGAGATTAGGTACCCTAATGAGCCGCTTAGGCAAAACTATAGTAGGTTAGTTCCTGACTCACTAAGTAATTATCGTTACTATATTTCCTCTACTCAGTATTGAGCATTTTTTTTTGCATTGTAGCTTAGCAGCCCGAACGGTGGTTTTTTTCTTTTGACCAACCAATTGCGTGTCTTTTGATTTTTTTTCAATTGGTATGACAAGGTTGGCCTTTTCTTTTTTTTTTCCAATATATATTTTTCCCCTTGACAGTGATTCGTTGTATATTTTCATCTTTAAATAACTTGCCGGTTTTTTTACCATAAGGGCTATTATTTAATATATATATATATATATGTGTGTGTGTGTGTGTGTGTGTGTGTGTGTGTGTGTGTGTGTGTGTGTGTATTTACTAATCTAATATCTACCAGTATTCACGGTACCAGAAAAAACAAAAAAAAAAAACCTGGCCAGGAACAAGAGATAAAAGTACCTCGAATCACCGCCCAGGGGAAAAAGAAAAAAAAAATTTTGGGGTCAAAAAGAAAGAAAAGGCCAACCTCGTCCGACCCCTTAAAAAACCAAGGGATACGCAGTCAGTGGTCAAAAGAAAACCAAAAACCCTCCGTGAATTCTGCAATGCTACAATTACTAAAGTGCTCAACACAATACAATGGAGCCAATTATAGAATTAACTTAAATCGCGAGTCGAAAATCTTCTACTAAAGTTTCACCTTAACGGATCATCAGGAAGTCTAAGTTCGAATTTAGGCTTCCTGATGATCCGATAAGGTGAAACTTTAGTTGAAGATTTTCGACTCACGATTTAGGTTAATTTTATATATATATATATATATATATATATATATATATGAGATACTTAAAACGTATAGGGGTAAACTAAGTAACTTAAAAAAAATCTCTTTGTGGACCTATTCATTTTAATATATATATGTATATACAACAAATATATATATATATATATATATATATATATATATATATATATATATATATAATACAATTGATTACAACTGACGTAGTTTAGGACAAGCTAAGTCAATTTAATATTTGGTAAGGTGTCCATTAGCAGCAATAACTGCCAGACAGCATCCACCTATGTTTTCAACTAGTGAAAATCAAAGATCATGCAATAACTGTAGGTAACAATCATTCAATATTTTAAATAACTTAGTATCAATAAAAGGCTTCAAACTCGGACTACTACTTATTAACTATTAGCAAAGGACTTTTTTGGTATTTCTGAGAATTTTCCTTTGAGAAAATTATGACTTTTCGCTATAATTAAGGGAACTTTGACAACGGTGATTAAGGAAAATAATGACTTCCTATGTTTGTCTAAATCCTTTAAAGTTTCCTTAAAATTTGTGGAAATAATAAAAGAATGATTCTGCTTTTTCACTGTCATTTTTTGTCAAATACTGTATATGATATTTTCATAGAATATTTTTCAAATAATTTAATTAGTATGAATAAATATATCTTTTAAAAAATTTGTATGAATAAATTTTTTAAAGAAAATAATTATTAGAACAAACAATCGTAAATTCTGTATGAAACATTACAAAAGTCACTATTAATTGTGAGATCCATTAAAAGAAAATTATCATTTTACTGCAAAAATGTCGTGACATTTGGTGTAGAAGAAATTGGCCAGTCATTAACAACATTGTAAGAAAGAAACATGTATCGAACATACTTGTGTATAAGCCGATATCTTGTTTCAGTCGATCCCCTTGATTCATAGTAAAAAAAAGTGCCTTTTTAAAAATTCATTTTTGAAACCAAGAGTGGCTTCTTGTCCTTATGATCGTGATCGAATGTAAAACTGTTCCCATTATCAATACAGACGCTAATTCCTATATTATACGGAAGTGGCTCATACATTTTTGAATCTAGATTGGTTTGGTTTGGTATTATGGCATATCAACCATTGTAGTTTATTTGATGCCTAATCCATTTTTATACATATAAACAGTTCTATGTCAAACAATTCAGTTTAGCATTAGTACGCGGTTTGAATGTCAAAACAGTCCTAATTCAAACTGTTCAGTTTAGCATAAGTACACAGTTTAGTTCTATTTGACCCATAGATAGGACGCTATCAAGTGCCATCACTCCGGGCCAGAGTGGACCTGGGAGTAATTGGGTACTCTGCATTCCCCAAAGCTCCAGCATTACAGGAACCTCACCATCAGATTATTTAGCATCATAAATGGGACATTCGTTGGGAGGGGTTCTTACTCCTCTGCAGAGAAGAAGTCGGTGTATTCTACAGTTCCAGCCAACTGGAGATATAAAAACAGTAATTAAACATTTCATGTTTTTCATCACCTTCGTAATATTTTTTAGTTAAATGCAAATAATTTGAAGTAGTCACTTACTAAGCTTTGCTTTGGTCAGACATGAGGCACCCAGTGAGGATCGAACTTACGAACAATGGTGTGCAAGAATAGCTTACAAACTATTACACAACACATCGCTCCAATAAATAACTTATTTACTTAATTGTTTACTAAGCTTAGCTTAGGCTGAAAGGTGGAAGTGTAGGACACCCATTGAGAATCGAAATCATTAATATTGGTTTGCTAGCTTAGTTTCTTAAACACTCTACCACGCAAGGCTCCCACAAATAATCTGAAATAGACAACGAAGGCCATACTTGATGTCTCGGTTACTGGAAGACATTTATTTTTGTATGTTATTACCTTGAGACAATATTATATTTTTCAGATCAAGAAGAAGAAGAAGAAGAAGAAGAAGAAGAAACTTAAAACAGAGTAGATTAGAGAAAAATAATACAATATTTGATTTAAGTCACATATTCCATTGGATTATTTATAAGCAAATAATTTATTCATTCATTCAACTTCACAACAACGAAACTCATGAAACATTCAAATTAGAATCAGTTATAAAAATATCACCGCTTACCGCACAGATTTCGATACACATAGAGAAATCATTTTCGACTTAAGATGACTTTTAAAGAAGAAAATCACGTCGTTAGAAATTTTGGTAGAAATTCCTTAATTTGCTAAAACTTTTCCCTCACTTTCAAAAACGTATACTGAATCAAATTCAACCTTTACTGCTGTTGGGAGACGTTTGGTTTCTTTCTTTCATGGCATATCAACCTTCGGGGATAATTTCATGCTAAAACTAGCCTTGTAGAAGATAATTAATGGTATATTTAACCCATGGCTGAGAGAATAAGAGGGTTTATACAGTTCCCAATGTCATTAATCTGAAAGTAAACGCAATAACTCGACTGGAGTTCGAACTGATTAACCACGATGTTGCAGCCCAAAACGTTTGCCACAACACCACCGGGACTCTCTCGCAGGTATTTGCTTTTATAAAACACCTCACTAGAGGGAGACAAGAAATATCTCTTGTCTCCCTCTAGTGAGGTGTTTTATAAAAGCAAATACCTGCGAGAGAGTCCCGGTGGTGTTGTGGCAAACGTTTTGGGCTGCAACATCGTGGTAATCGAGTCGTACAATGTCTCATGACAGTTCTAGTAACCCCTTCCAGTGACCTATATTATGACCAGTGAATTTAACACTTTACAATGATAGTGTAAGAAGGCAAATAGTTATCTTCCCTAAAGAATGGGCATGTCTATTGTGTGCTCCATTGGGTATCCCAGCAGTTACAGAAATCCATTTTCGACCTCTTTTGACACAGTTTTTTTAACTGTAAAGATATTGGCTCTTGCCTTGCCGTCACTCAAATTTCAAATTTTTCTCTTCGCCTTTTGATGTTGACCATGAATAAGGACCATCACACCAGCAGATGGAACTTTGTGATCTTTAGTGTTCGGAAGATTTAAAGTTCAATTTTCTTGCTTGCTACAGTGTGGAACGATAAAATTGTCGCTTTAGAAAAGACGACATGATTCCATTTCCGTTTAATGAAAACCGGTTGTTTTTTTTTGTTGCAGACCATCTACTAGCTGGCCAGTTGTGTACAAATCCCTTCTATCATATCTGAAAGTGACATAATGTTCAACGAGCGAGATCGGAATATGCACCGCTGTACAATCATGCTCTCTACCGATCCAAGTTATGACAACAGGACCATTGCCAGCACCCTCAAAATGCAAATCCGTGGATTACCACGAATAATAAGGACGTGCCCAGGGTGATGAAAACAAAGTTTCCGGCTACGGTTATGGTCTTTAGTGTGGTTTCAAGCGTTGGCCACATCATGCCACTTCACATCTTCGAAGTCGGCTTAAAAGTCAACACCAAAGTGTACCTGGATGCCCACAAGTCCAAAGAGACCCAGGCTTAGCTTCAGGAGTGCTACGACTTTGTACCCTTCTCTCACTGGCCCCCTTCACCCCTGACTTGAACCCGCTGGACTACTTCGTTTGGACATACGTCGAGAACATCATTAACATGACCTCCCACAACATCAAAGCCAGCCTGATCGCCGCCATCCGCCGAGTATTCGCCGAGCTCCCGCCGGCGCTTGTGGAAAAGGCATGCTCCCAGTTCCGGATCCGTATCAAGGCGGTGATTGGAGCTGAAGGCGGCTACATTGAATAGATATCAGCTCTACTACATAATCAAGTTACCTGAATTGATTTTTTCAATAAAAGTTTTAAAATAAAGCTGTAGTGTTGTTTTCTTTAGGACGACAATTTTATCGTTCCACCCTGTATATCCTTCATTTCCATAAAAACCACGTACTTCCATCTAGATAATTCCCCAACATTATCATCCACTCCCAACAAGTAGTGAGAACGTTTGGCACATCATACCACTGAGAAGAGTTGTTCTCGGAAATGAAGCATGTTAAGAGTGTGCTGCATTTACAACTGGAATACTTTTACTTGTCTGATATGTACCTTCTGTCAACCTTTTTATTTAGCCCTGATATTAGATATATCTGTGATTGTAAACAATATCAGATGTCTCATTGATAGATTATGATTATAATCTTGTGAATGTTGCTGAGTGATTTTTCCTTTCTTTTTTTTTCTCGCCTTTAAATTGCATCGTATGAGAAGGTGAGTGGCTGGTAGAAAGGGAAGAAGAAGAAGAAGAAGAAGAAGAAGAAGAAGAAGAAGAAGAAGAAAGATAAGTGTGTGCGGGAGAGAGAGAGAGAGAGAGAGAGAGAGAAGAAAAGAGAGAGGAAGAGTAGGAGAGAGATAAAAGAGAAGAAGGAGAAAAAGATAAATGTTTAGCTTGGCTTATTTATTTCACGGCATATTAACTCATTGTGGATTATTATCTGTCGAAATTTAATTCATTTGAAAAGTTTGAATAATAATAAATGACAGAGAGAGAGAGAGAGCGGGGGGGAGAGAGAAAGAAAGAAAGAGAGAGAGAGAGACAGAAAGAAAGAGAGTGATGATAAAAAGAGAAGATTGTTAAATGGCATGTCAGTCTTCGGAGGTTAGTTAATGCCGATGTAATCCTTATAGAAGAACCAAAGAAGTACTATTTTACCATAGCTGGGGGTTCTAAGGAGGTTAATATCCTTCCAAAAGTTATCAAGGAACGTAATAACACTAGTTCGAACTCACTTCATCTGGAGTTTTTGGAAATGTGAAGTACCTCTTCATTGCAATTACTCCCAGGTTCATTCTAACCTTGAGTGGCAGTGAAACTCAAACAGCCTCATCCAGGGTTTGAACTCAACTTGCTGAGTTCACTACTGAAGTCGATAACTGTTACGCCACAAGCAAGCTCCTCTTCAAACAAACGTTTGTCCGTGGTGCCTTCAATAAGTTTCCAGACTTTTTTCTGTACAGGCATTTAAAATTGTTGTAGACTCTTGACAATTCAGCATATTATTGCTATACATTTTATAAAATGACTGACCAATTTTTATGATTTCAAGTTCAAATCAACAGCTACAGCAGGGATTGGAATACACCCTACTAAAACGTGATTGTTACTGCTGGTGAATTTCAAAAATGCAATCTAGACGTGAGGACATTTTAGTAGAACGATATGCAATAAAATTCTGTTTTAAACTTGGAAAAATGCCACAGAAAAGTATGAAATGCTTCAGACTTCTTTTCGCCCATCTGGCATGAATCGAGCATCAGTTTTTGAGTGGCATAAGAGACTCAAGGAAGGCAAGGAGTCTGTGGGGGATGATGAGAGATGTGAGAAGAGTAAGGAAGTCAATACACTAGAGTTGATTGGCCAAAGGGTTAGGGTTACTATATTATGGTTTTATGGGAGTTCAGGAAGAGATTCCGTCGGAAGCGGCCAGTACTCTTCAAATCTGACAATGCACCAGTCCACAACTCCATCCTTGACACAGACTATTTGACCAAGATGGATATCAAGACAGTTTCTCACCCTCCCTATAGTCCAGACCTTGCTCCTTGTGACTTTTGGTTATTCCCTAAGCTCAGAGGCTGTCGTTATGAGACAATTGAGGAGATGAAACAGGCTCTGAGGAAGGTCATTGACACGCTCACACCAGCGGACTTCCATGGGGCCTTCCAGAAGTTCTTGGAACGGTACAAGTGCATTGCAGCCGGAGGAGATTACTTCGAAAGGGACTAGAGTTTCATGCGTGTACTATCAATAAAACTGCCCATACGAAAAAAAAAGTCTAGAAACTTATTTAATGATCCTCGTATGTATGCAAATATTCAGGTACTGATATACGTGGCCAAGTGGAGCTATAGAATACACCGACTGCATCTCTGCAAAGGGGTAAGACTCCTCCAACGAGTGTCCTGGATATGACACTAAATAATCTGATAGTGAGGATCCAGTAATGCTGGAGCTTTGGAGAATGTGAAGTACTCCTCTATTGCCATCGCTCCCAGGTCCACTCTGACCCGGAGTGGTAGCACCTGATAGGGTCCTATCTACGGTCAAATAGAACTAAACCATGTGCTTATACTAATCCGGATTGTTTGAAATAGAACTGATGGTATGTATAGAAATAGATTTGGCATTAAATAACCTACAATGGTTGATATGTCATAAAACACAACTAAACTAAAACAAACCACTGATATACGTTAGCCATGCTTAGAGATTGAGATAGCTATGAATGTCACACCAGAGTTCGAGCCCAGGTAAATGTTCTCCAATGCCGAAAGATGCTGCATGCAATTTTTAATAAATCCTGGAAGCAGAAACCTACAAAACAGTAGCTGCACGACCACTTACTTCCTATCTAACAAACTATCCGAGCAAGACGAGCAAAACATGCCGGGCACTGTTGAAGAAGTAAGGACTAACACATAATCGACATTCTCCAAAGGACTCCTTTACCGCGATACAGCAGTATTGACCTACCAGCAAAAACTTACATTCCTCAGCCTTGTGCGGACATTGGATGCCGTCTAGAGGAACAACCAAGAACGATGGCTGATAGAGACGGATCACGAAATAGATAGATAGACGGATAGAGAGAGAGAGAGAGAGAGAGAGAGAAGGAGGGAATCTGTACTGTCAGTATACCTTAATGATGATGATGATGATGAAGAAGAAGAGAAATGTCTGCTATCATCAGCAGGTGTTTAATATTCATATGCTAAACAGAGCATTGCTTTTATGGAATATAACACAGGTAACCGGAGAACACTCAGAAGAATTTATCTCAGTATTTCTCCTTGAATATCCTTAAAATAAATACGCATTTTATAAATCAAACTTTGGCATCAAACCATATATATGGGGCATTAAGGTGGGAACGCACTTATTCATTACGACTATGGAGACCAGCGCACTGAATATTGCACTAAGCAGATTCCCCAAAAGACAATTTTTTTACACTTGCAAATCTAGGCATAAGTGCTGCATTCCTGAATTAACGAATGGACTCAATAGTAATAGTTTGCGAGATAAGCACGCAAGTCGTCGGTCTTCAGTAGGTGCTTAACATAGCTAATAAATAATGTACTTTTCAGTAAAATGTCGGCAATTTATATATTACTTGCTATGTTTAGAACACGTTGGAAAATATGGAATCCTTGTCGGTTTTGAGAGGTTGATATTTCCAGCTGATTGTAGGGTACTACTTGATCAAAGACGGTATTCGGATAGAAGATTATCTTCAAAATGTTTATTTCTGGGCATCTTATGTGTAATGGTTAACAAGTTCTCGCAGACCAATTACTGCTTGTTCGTGAGTTCGATCCTAACTAGCTCTCTCTTGCATGCGGCCTTGAGCCAAGTTTTAGTGTATGTCCTTGTGGAGTAATGCCCTGTGAGATAATCTTACAGATTAGATATTACTAAGTAGTGAATTCGATCGCTTGTCTTATCCTCAGGGCTGGTGTAATGATTATCGTCGTAGGAAATGGACACGGCGACACGAGTTCAAATCCTGGACGAGACTGATTGCATTTCACATCGCACTTATACCCTTGGGAAAGGTAGGAATCCAATTATTCTCTCTCCAGCTATGGGTAAATAGTAAGGCAGACTATGTTCTTCAGCCTTGGTGAGGCAACTAGTCTAGGAGAAGGAAAACTCTGAATTCAAACCTATTAAACTCCGTTTAGAAATTGACCTTGTGTCATATCCTTCCCGAGCGGAGGGGTTGGGTAAATATATATAGCATATCAATCATTGTAGGTTATGTAATGCCAAATCCATTTTATACATATAAACAGTTCTATTTCAAGCAATTTAGCTTAACATAAGTACACAGTTTCAATGTCAAAAAAGTCCTATTTCAAACAATTCAGTTTAGCATAAGTGCACAGTTTCAATGTCAAAAACAGTTCTATTTCAAACAATTCAGTTTAGCATAAGTTCACAGCTTACTTCTATTTGACCCTTAGATAGGACCCTATCAGGTGCTATCACTCCGGTTCAGAGTGGACCTGGGAGCGATGGCAATAAAGGGGTACTCCGCATTCCCCAAAGTTTCAACATTGCTGGAGCCTCACTAACAGATTGTTTAGTGTCATATGCAGGACACTCGTTGGGGGAGTCTTATCCCCTGTAGAGATGCAGTCGGTGTAGGTGAGTAACACACACACACACACACACACACACACACACACACACATAAAACGGGTATCTTGGGTATGACACTAAACTGCATTTCGTGGTGAGTCTGGAGCACCCCTTCATTTCCATTAATACTTGGTCTTTAGTTACCCAGAGAGGCAATACCTGTTAGGGTACCATTTATGAATTCAATAGTCTCCAGCTCTTGGGCTCTGGAGAATGTGGAGTACCTTTTACTGCTATTACTCTCACATCCACTCAGACTTGGAGTGGTAGTACCTGTTAGGGTCTCATCTGTTAGTCAAATAGATCTGTTTGCAAATTATTTGTTTTCAATAAGAATATATGATGTCATATGACCGTGTCCCAAAAATTTAAGAAACTACGCAAAAAATGTAAATATAAACATACAAAAGATACAATTCCCTAACCTCTAAGAATAACATAACCCTTGACAGGCTGGTATGCCATCTTAATCAATCAATCAATCATAGATTATCTTTAGGTGCTCCATATTTCTGACCTTGAGCTAAACGATGATTTTTTTTACGCTCCATATATATATATATATATATAAATAGTAGTTGACCTATTGTCATGGTGGTTAGAGTGTTCGCCAATTGATTGGGATCCCGGGGTTCAATCCAAGGTCCAGTCATACTAAAGTCTAAAAAATAGTACTTGATGCCTCCTTGCTTAACACGCAGCATTATAAGGCACGGATCAAGAGTAAGTGGAGCAATCTAGGGAAAGGAGCGGCGCCATCCCCTACACTCCAGTGTTGTAGTCATTGAAAAGAGAGCCTTCTGGTCACCCTCGACTACGGTTGACCAACTAACTACTTATATATATATATATATATATATATATATGGGGGGGATAAAATGGGACACACACTTCGTATCTTCCTATTCTATCTTTGATCCGTTCAAGTTTCCGTCAGCGTCGTTTGACTTCTTGATGAAATGAATTCAGGAAAGCGCTGTATTTTACCCTTGTACTTTCTGATGAAAACCAAGTGTAAATGGACGAAATATTTCCAGTACAATGTAATAAATGACTGCATATCGCTATAGAGGAAGCTGATGATATTTTACTCATAAATTTTTCACCAAAATAATTCCTCTTTTCCTTTCTTTTTTCCGAACCGTACGAATAATTCCAGGGATATATATGATTTCTTAGCCACTGATCCCCTGAACATATTTATCCAACACTTCCTTTACGGACAAGATGTGAACATTTTTTTAATGAGATTATGCTTTAAATATCTTAATCCAAATCTTCAATATCTCATGCCTTATTATCAACTCTGGTGTGTAAGCGTATGTACATGTATTCTATGTATGTGTATACGTAAAACTTGCGTGTTTGTGTATGTACAATCCTTATGTATATATCCAGTCTTATGTGTATGTTTACGCACAACACTTATGTATAAAACTCTTGTGAATGTGTGTATTTACACAGCCCTTCCGCTACGGATAGAATGTGACACAATGTCAGTTTTTAAGTGGAATAAAACAGGTTTCAATCCTGAGTATTCCTTCTCCTAGACTAGTTGCCTAACCAAAGCTAAAGAACCCATATTACTCTGTAAATGTACTCCTAGTCGGTGGGGAGCAGAACAGGTAGATTCATGCCTTCCCTAAGTTCATTAAACACATTGCGAAGTGGACTTTGTGCCACATCTGATAAAAAGCCTTAGTAAATTACAACACATTGCGAAGTGAAGCGCAAAATGCCTCATCAAGGATTTGAACTCGAGTCGCAGTTTCCATTTCCTGAGACGATAATCGTCATGTTAAGAGCGCTTTCCCACTGATCCCAAGAATATTTACTTTCAAGCATTGGTGAAAAAATCTCTGGTTCAAATATAAGTAAAGTTGGCGACCTTAGTCGAGGGTGACCCGAAGGCTCCCTTTTCGATAGCTACCACACCATGGTGTAGGGGAGGGCGCAACTCTTTTCCTTGTATTGCTTCACTTTACCCTTGATCCCTACCTTATAATGCTGAGTATTAAGCAAGGAGGCATAAAGTACCATTTTTTTAGTCTTTGGTATAACTCGATCTGGGATTGAACCCCGATACTGGTCTGATATACTTGTCTTCAATTAAACTGCCGATGTGTTATTCATCACTTGAAGTATTATGTTGTTCTTAATGTTCTGGTATGCCAAGGATGTTGAGTATGGTTTTCAACCGGCCTGCCTGGATGTGTGGGTGCATTTGGCACCCGTAAACTCTGTATGTAAGAGTAAAATATGTCATCTCAGAATTCAGGCTACGTGTACTATGGATTTGTTTCTTAAAATATATTGTAACACACACACGATGAATGATGAAAAAAGTACTGAGACTGCAAACGTGAGTAAAAAAGATACGCCATAGGAAACGGTATACACTTTTCTCAAACCATTTGGTAGCTAGATGGTTGGTTGGTTGGTTGGTTTTGCTGCATGCTAGTCCTTGTTAGGTTGATTAATTCCAAAGTCAGTATTTTTTGTAAGAAATTATGGAATTTAAAGCAGCTTATAATAATAATAATAATAATAATAATAATAATAATAATAATAATAATAATAATAATTTCGAAGTCCTTCAGTCTCTGTACCAATTCTTTGGTGATTGTTCCGAGAGGACCAATTACAATTAGCTTCACAGTCACTTTCATGTTCCATAATTTTTGTTTTCTCTAGTAAGGTCAAGGCACTTAACACTTTTTTCGTTTTCCTTCAGTTTTACACTGTGATCAGCAGGAACGTCAGGTTCTCTTTTTTGTTTACTAAGAGGACGAGTGGAGACCATCGAAACTACAGAATTGTTGAGATCGGTCAGAATACTAAGAAGAGTCCTGGAGACTTGAGGAGACTTGCTGTCATTCAGACTCCAGTGGGAAACCATCAACTAATATGAAAAACTCTCAAATGAGTAAAATTATAATCATTTATAAACAGTAATGGTCTCAAGTAACTATTCTTAATACAAATAATCTGCATACTGTAATATGGCTTCAAGTTTACCAATATGTAATTGATCCATAGATTTTAATAGATTCAACATCTCAGGATAAGAACGGATTTATGCGTAATGGTAACGAAGGGATGTATGTATAATCCCCAACCTTGCAGAACTAAAGCATAACCAGTGAAGAAGTTTAGTGTCATACCCAGGACAATCTATTTTTTTGGTGTTGGCGGAAAGGGTTTCATCCTTCTGCAGAAAAGGTAGTTGGCTTATTCAAGAATTACGCCGACTTCATCAAAGATCAAAACGAGGCTATGGTCTTAATTTATTCAATTGCGCTGTGGCAAACAGACTTTAGATTGTCATTTACTAACTTTAAGTTAAGTGGGTGGCTGCTTTTACAGCAGGTCAACTATTGTTTAACAATTAGGGTCTCCAGTTATATTATAAAAATGCGCCTTCACTAACATTTTAAACAGATAAATACGTCATATTTACTTGCAGTATTAATGAACGGGATCCTAACAGGTACTACCATTCCAGCTCAGAGTGAACCTTGGAATAAAAGCAAAGAGGGAGTGACTCCTCACTTCCCAGTGCTCCAGAACTGGAGCCTCACCACTGAAGGAAGTTTAGAATCATGAAAGTCTTCATTAAGGCATACTGACAGTACAGATTCCCTTGACTCTCTCTCTCTCTCTCTCTCTCTCTCTCTCTCTCGTTATCCGTCTCTATCTGTCATCGTTATTGGTTATTCTTTTAGACGACATCCAATGTTCGTACAGGGCTTAAGAATGTCAGTCTTTTCCTTGTCGGCCAATACTGCTGTATCCAGGTTGAGGTGTCCTTGGGAGAACGTTGATAATGAGTCGTCCTTACTTCTCTAACAGTGCCCGGCATGTTTTGCTCATCTTGTTCGGATTGTTAAAATAGGTAAATTACTGTACAGTTGCTGTTTTGTAATGTTCTACATCCAGGATTTATTAAAAACAGCACACAAAATCCAGGTTTAGTTCCCATAAAATGTTTTGTCTAGGTGTTTCGTTAAAGTCCAAGAAGTGCAACCATACAATAGTACCGATACGGCCACATCTTGGAAAATTCCTGTTTTCTTTTATCAAAGAGATCAGATTTCTTTTATCAAAGAGATCAGATTACTGTTAATATTTTTTCATATATCAACTTTGCGTCTTTTGACATCGCTTTCAGCAAATGATTGGTTTGGTTTGGTTTCTTTGTTTACTTTTATCAACCATTGTAGGTTATTTAATGCCAAATCCACCCTTCAAGAAGAATAGTAGTGGTAATATTTAACCCATAGCTTCGAGAATAAGTGGGGAGGGGGGGTTATACCTTTCCCCAGGGTATTTGTCCGAAAGAGAACGTAATAGCGCGACTTGAGTTCGAACTCGCATACTACGATTCTGCAGTCCAGCGCTTTAACCATTATGCCAATGGGACACCCCCTTCAGCAAATGAGACAAACTCAGGACAAACTGTTTTTTTTTTTTTTGATGGTGGGGTCTCACCCCTTGGTACTGAATGCAGTCAGTATATCTAAGCCTTATCTACAGCGTGTCTTTTGGTAGCACCTTGTGTGTGTGTGTGCGTGTGTATGTTAAAATCAACCATATATAGTTAAATGTGGATCAAGGCTGGATAAGATTTTGAATTGTGGTTTAAGGACTTTTGATCATGGTTAGTTGTTTCGTTAAAGTCCAAGAAGTGCAACCATTCAATAGTACCGATACGGCCACAGCATGAAAAATTCTTGTTTTCTTTTATCAGAGAGATCAGATTACGGTATGGTCGATAAACTGTTAATATTTGTTCATATATTAACTTTGCATCTTTTGACATTGCTTTCAGCAAATGGTTGGTTTGGTTTGGTTTCTTTGTTAATGGCATATCAACCATTTTAGGTTATTTAATGCCAAATCCACCCTTCAAGAAGAACAGTAGTGGTAATATTTAACCCATATAACCTGTATAAAATCTGTCATAAGCTTTTGAATTGTGGTTTGAGTACTTTCGATCATGGTTAGTTGGTTGGTTATGTTTTATGGTATATCAACCCTTGTAGGTTATTTAATACCAAATCCTGTTTATATACTTATATATTGAATATATATAATTTGTAAACTAATAGTTTGTTGGTAACCTTATTTTTAAATGAGTCAGTGCTCGTGTTTTCCCATAGTTAAATGGTTTCAAGTATTGCTATTTAACATAAGTAATTCTATTTATCAAGTATTCCTATCAAATCCAATACCAGTCATTTGTTTGCACACAGTTAAATGATTTCAAGTGTGGAAAATAATGAATATTTCTGTTTGACCTATTCATAAGAGCCCTGTGTGCCGGGGCTGTAGAATACGCCGACTGCATTTCTGCAGAAGGGTAAGACTCTCCTGTCAAAGAGTATCCTGATTATGAAAATAATTTATCTGATAATGAGGAGGCTACGGTCCTGGAATTCAGGAGTATGTGAAGTACTCATTCATTACCATTACTAAAAGTTCACTCTGACACGTAGAGGTCGTGCCTGTTAGGGTCCCATCTAAGAGTCAAATTGAACTGCTTAATCATTTACTATACTTTAAACAATTGTTTGCCCGGTCGGCTGGGGTTGTAGAATACACCGAGTGTCCTGCTTATGACGCTAAACAATCTGATGGTAAGGTTCCAGTAATGCCGGAGCTTTGGGGAATGCAGAATATCCCTTCATTGCTATCGCTCCCAGATCCACTCTCGCCCGGAGTGATAGCACATGATAGAGATCTATCTATGGGTCAAATGGAACTAAATTGCGTACTTATGCAAAACTGAATTATTTAAAATAGAAACGTTTTTGACATTGAAACTGTAATTACGATAAAGTGAATTGTAAGAAATTGAACTGTTTTGATATTTAACTGTGTGTGGATAAAAAACTATACATATACTAAACTGAATTGGTTGAAATCTAGCTGTTTGACTAAACTAAATCGCTTGAAATAGAAATGTTTTTGACAATTAAACTGTGTACTCATGCTAAACTGAATTGTTTGAAATAAAACTGATTATTTGTATAAAAATGGATTTGGCATAAAATAACCTACAACAGTTGATATGGCATAAAAACCAACCAACCAACCAACAAACCAACAATTTAACTACGTGCAAACAAATGATCAATATGAAATAGAATTATTTGTATTACGTTGCAATACTTGGAACCATTTAACTGTGAGCGACACATGAGTTCTGGCTCGTTTAAAAATATTGCTAACAAACTTTTGGTTTACAAATTATATATATATATATATATATATATATATATATATATATATATATATAAACAGGATTTAGCATTAAATAAACTAAGAGGGTTGATATCCCATAAAGCCCAACGAAACCCAGAGATGGACCCTAACAAGTACTACCACTTCGGGTCAGAGAGGATCTGAAGTAATTGCAATAAAGTAGTACTCCACATTCCCCCAAAACTTCAAGACTGGAGCTTCACCATCAAATGATTGAGTATTATATCTTGGACACTCATTAGTGGGTTAGGTCTTACCCCTCTGCAGAGACGCAGTCGGCGTATTCTACAGCCCCAGACGAATGGCTAATAAATCGTTGATGGCCTTTATCAAGAATGTAAATATTGTAATGTAGGGTTGGAAATCCAGTAAACATCACAACATTGATATTCTTGTTAACCACTAATAATAGACGAAAGCACTTGAACCAGAACTAAAAAAAAATTGACAGTTTTTATATAACTCTGATTGATATAGGAAGTACTTAATAAAAAAGAAATAAACTGAAGAACCAATTTTTGTCATTCATACTTAATGAAACATGTTCAAAAGAGAAATGGCTGCCTAAACACACACACACACACACACACACACACACATATAAATTATCACCAATAAATAAGTACACCCCTAACGATTTCTAATAAATTTCTTCAAAACATAAGTTCTGAGGATTTTTTTTTATCTAGCAAGATGTTATGCCAAGATCAATCAATAAAAAAAAGAAAATTTTCTAAGGAATTGGCAGTAGGAAGCATTGCTTACATTCGTACCTTTTACTTGGAAATCAATAGTGATAGGTCATTTCATATCCCAGGAGACAGTCAATATGATCTTCTCAACAGACTATGCCACCCTGAACTTTTTCTTTACCGGAGAGTCGTTGTATTTCCACTCCATAGACCCAGGATTGTAGTGACAAACTCATGTTTAGCTCATCTGAAAATATTTGTTGACAAAAATCTGCTTCTCCGTACACATCACACATTCTTTTATAAATTTCACATGGTTAACATTTGCCATCCATCAAAAATTTGATGACAGACCTCTGTTCAAATTTGGAGGATTCTGTTTGATTTGCCGCCATTTTAAATAGCCTCAAAACAAATATTCTTTTGCGATTTTAAATTTTGCTGCTAATAACCAATTCCAAATGTAGAGTTTATATTTATGAAAAAATTCGAAAAAGCAAAATTTATTTTGCTTTTTTCCCTTTATTCCTTGAATGATTCTCATTGATAGTTAAATATATAGATTTCCCTAACTCGTTAAATGATCCTCATAAAATTATGACTGATGATCTTCAATGCTCTCCTACGCAAGCGCACAAAACACAAAGTTAAGAACATACTTAGGAAGAACCAAAATGGATTTCGGAGGAATAGATCCACAACGTCACAAATTTTGACTATCCGCCGAATTCTTGAAGGTGTACGTGCAAAAACCCTACAGGCAACAATATTATTTGTCGACTTTACCAAGGCCTTTGACTCCATTCACAGAGGAAAGATGGAGCAAATTCTACTCGCCTACGGCCTACCAAAAGAAACCATCGCAGCCATAATGATGCTATATAGAAACACAAAAGTAAAAGTCTGTTCTTCGGATGGTGACACAGGCTACATCAACCTTGTAGCAGGTGTACTGCAAGGAGACACATTAGCCCCAAACCTCTTTATCATCTGTCTAGACTACGTGCTTAGAACGTCAATTGATAAAATGAAAGAAAACGGTTTCAAGCTAACAAAGGAAAGAAGCAGAATGTACCCCGCGCAAACAATTACGGACGCAGACAACGCCGATGACATAGCGCTTCTGGCAAATACACCCACCCAAACCGAAATCCCGTTATATAGTCTGGAATGAGCAGCTGCAGACATAGGCCTCCATGTCAATGCCCATAAGATGGAATATTTGTGGTTCAATCAAACAGGCGACATCTACACGCAAAACGGTAACTCTCTGAAACCAGTAGACAAGTTCATCTACTTAGGAAGCAGTGTCTCATCAACTGAGACTGACATCGAAGACATGGACAACTATCGATAGGCTATCGGTCATATGGAAGTCAGACCTGACCGATAAAATAAAACACAGTTTCTTCCAAGAAGCAGTCGTATCGATATTGCTATATGGATGCAATACATAGACGTTAACAAAACGTATGGAGAAAAAGCTTGACGGCAACTACACAAGAATGCTGTGAGCAATATTGAACGAGTCCTGGAAGCAACATCTCACAAAGCAGCAGTTGTACGGCCACTTACCACCCATAACGAAAACTATCCAAGTTAGACGAACCAGACATGCAGGACACTGCTGGAGAAGTAGGGTGAGGCTCATAAGTGATGTGCTCCTGTTGACCCCTTCACATGGACGAGCAAAGGCAGGACGACCAGCTAGAACCAACATACAGCAGCTCTGTGCCGATAGGGGATGAAGCCCTGAGGATCTGCCGGAAGCAATGGACGATAGAAAAGGGTGGAGAGAGAGGATCAGGGATATCCGTGCTGATGGCCTGACATGACGATGATGATGATGATTTATGAACCAACTCTCTAGTATTCCATTTCCATAGTGCAGACTTTCAATGTCCGGATGGATAATCGTCTTTTTTAAAAGTTCCGCTAAAAAACATTCCACAACTTCTTACCTTGGTATATATTCATATTTTTGGTCTTAGTGATTCTGTACAATAGAATACTAAATGATACATAAAAATATTCCAAAATATGTATATAGAAATATCCGTTTTTATTGCGTAAGGTTGGTTTCTTTGTTTAATGGCATATCAACCTTTGTAGGTTATTTAATGCCAAAGCCATTCTCCTAGAAGAACAGTGGTGGTACTATTTAACCCATAGCTGGGAGGATAAGGGGGTTCATACCTTCCCCAAGGGTATTTACCCGAAAGTGAACGTACTACGATTCCGTAGTCAACTGCTTTAACCATTACACTACGAGGACACCCAATTTATTGCGTAAGTTATTCTAAAAATAATAAAAATTCTATCTTTGGCTCGGAAAAAAAATTAACATTTTAAAAGAAAATGTTAAAGGAAAACTTATTTA
Source organism: Sepioteuthis lessoniana (assembly GCA_963585895.1). Taxonomy (NCBI): domain Eukaryota; kingdom Metazoa; phylum Mollusca; class Cephalopoda; order Myopsida; family Loliginidae; genus Sepioteuthis; species Sepioteuthis lessoniana. The sequence goes on along the minus strand of OY757937.1, from coordinate 48,467,325 downwards.
TTTGTTTGGCCAAGGTTTGGTTTCTTCGTTTTAATGGCATATCAACCTTCGTGATCTCTTTAATGTCAAAGCTATGCTTGTAGAATAGCAGTGATACTATTTAACCGATAGCTGGGGGGATAAAAAAGGTTATACCTTTCCCAAGGGTATTAGTCTAAAGGTGAATGAAATAGCGTGACTGGAGTTCGAACTCGCTGACTGTGATGCTGTAGTTCACCATTTAAGTCAACAGCAACATTCCCACTTAGTTACTATATATATATATATAGTAATTCACAGAGAGACTGTTTCGTTGTATCACAACTGTTCAGTGTGATGAAAAGGTTTTAGGGAAAATCTCTTTCTTATTTCGTCGGATTTCATTTCAAACTATATATATATATATATATATAAATTGCAGGGTTTTTTAAATTCTCATCTCATCGGATTTCATTAAAAACTTTTGACAAACTTTATTATATATATATATATATATATATATATATATATATATATATATATATATATATATATATATGTGTGTGTGTGTGTGTGTGTGTGTATATATATATATGTGTGTGTCTCCTCAAAAAATATGTATCTCCCTCAAAAAAGAAGAGAAAAAACTCACTGTTGAAACCTAGCAGTAATTAATTCGCACGTCGAACGTTAAAATGAAATGGGTCTAAGCCTAGATTTTTCCTTTTTTTATCAAGAAGTAAAAAAAAAAAACCATTCAGTTGTTATTTCCTTCTAGAAAAAAGTATCCCTGGGAAGAAAATGTCTTTAAACAGCTACTGTAGTAAATTCTATTTATTTCAAAATAGAATGATATCTAGACAAAAAGCGGGAATTTTTTTTAATGGCCCAGCTATCTGCTGCGAATGGACAAATAAAAAAAAGTAAAAAAGGGAAAATATAAGGGGCTATGTCTAAAAAGTATCTAATACCCGGTAAAAAGTAACCGATAATAAGTAATATGAATTACTGACGTGAATCGGTAATTATGTGATTGTTGATACACGTATGTATTAAGCAGAAAGTAATATTCTGTATGGTAGTGGAAGAATATTCTGTATGGTAGTGGAAGAATATTATTCAGGGACGTTGCGATGAAGTAACACCGCCGGTTTATGAATATGCATAGTTGCACACACACTACTGTGCTATGCAAATATGGCCATACGGCACACATATAGAAGATAGGTAAGTGACGAACAATAGCAGTACGGCAGTTGTTCCTGTACATTTTGCATTTTATTTTTTGAGAGTTGCATTTACTCCCCTTCTCCATTTTTCACATATTCTCATTGTATAAAATCATTGATCATTAATTATAAATTACACAAATTGTCATCATGGGGTTTTAAGTAGGCTTTTTATAAAGAGAATGTGGCATTTTGGTGATTCCGGCGCGACTGACGTTCATGAATGAGCTTATGGTATTGAAAGAATGGGTCGGCGACTATAGCAAGCTAGGGTCCTAAGAAATAACAGTGAAATGATGACTACTCCCCTTCCCCTTCCCTGCATTTTATATACGGCCTTGTACCTCAAAACAATGTTAAAAATGTATTTTTTATTATTGTTTTAAATAAACAGTTTGTACTTGTACATGCCCAGAATTCAGTCGTCGAGTGGACACACTCCAGTCCGACCTCAACCAACACTGCCGACCTCAACCAACCCAACATATGCAAGATATAAAATCTTAGTGATCTTAGGTAAAAGACGAACTCTAGCAAAGCGCCCAAGACTGATCGTAGCGAATCTGTCACGAAGCAGGCCTTGAACAAAGCCGCGCAATTCGGGCTACGTTTACAGTGTTCTTGGCTACATAAGTTTACACTGTGTTCAATATTCATTTCATCATCAACCGCTAAGATCTGAATTTTAAAAAATCTAATATTTCAAAACATTCTAGAAAACTAAATGTATTCAAATATATCTCTACTTCAGGAGAGAAAGCATCTCAGCTATTAAAAGAAAAAGTTACCCAGAATTTTTGAGAAAAAATATCTGGAAAATTACCAGTGAGTACTTGGGGATGAAATTTCAGTTACTTTTATAAAAACCTGATGCAAACATTTTAAAAATCTTGTAAAAAAATCTTCTGCCAGAATCTAATATATATATATATATATATATATATATATATATATATATATAAAGTATTAGATTAGGTATAAGACAAGATTAGTTTAGACTTAGTTTAACGCTCAGGTGAGTTCGAATTTAGCACGTCTGATTTGAAAATCTGGTGAGTTTTTATCATGTTTTAGACCTTAGTCTTATGTTATATACCTTATTCTTATTTCATTATATTCTATATCTTATTATTTTTATAACATTCTATACATTATTCTAAATTTTAATCATCTATATATATATATATATATATAGTAAGTTTACCAACCGTAGTCGGAAGCGAACCGAAGGCTCCCTTTTCAATAGCAACTACACCAAGATAAAGGGGAGGGTGCTACTCCTCTCCCTGGATCGCGACACTTATTCTTGATTCGGACCTTATAACGCTTAGTGTCAAGCAAGGAGGCATCAAGTACTATTTTTTGAGTCTTTGGTATGACTTGACCAGGGATTGAACCTCGGTCTCCCGCACCATCAGTGAACACTACCACTGTTCTACTCCTACATCATGGTTGTCAGCTTTTAGTTTTACTCTCGACCTGTTTATTCTCCCACAATTTTTTTTACTGTCCGCCACGCTAATCCTGATTATCTATCTTCCACCGAATTTCTGATTTTATTGTTTTGGCTTTGGATGTATGCTTGTAGTTCTTTTTTAGTGTGTTTAGTTCTTCCTTAGATGAGACCTGAATTAACTGATAAGATAACACGTTATTACACTGAACGTGACCATAAACATATATAAATTTATACATGTATAAACATGTGTATATGTCTGGAGAAATGATAGATTTTGGTGAATTTGACAAGATGATAAAAAAGGGTAAAAGTGGATAAATCACACACTTACAACCGGTTTAGTAGGAATATTTCGAGCTTTATTCAAGGAAGAACTTCTTCAAACTAAAGAAGTCTGAATAAGTTCTTCTTTGAATAAAGAACGAAATATAACAACTAAACCCGTTGTAAGTGCTTGATTTATCCACTTTTCCATTTGTTTTTATAACACACACACTCACACACACACACATATATACACACACTCACACATACACACACATATATAGATATATATTTATAATTGAAATGTACCGCTAGAACGGTCGGCATAGGTAAAATATAGAGTTCTGCGCACAAGAATCCATAGTAATGTCTCAATAACGGACTTCTGGATACAAGATATCCAGAAGCTCGGTTACGTGAAATTCAAAATCGCGAGTGATTTTACCTTGTTTTATTCTATATTTGAAATATTATATATATGTATTTATATATATTTCCTATTTATTTAAATCTTACATCATAAAATATTTTTTGTTCAGTGAATGGATATGCTACGTCGACAGTTAATTTTTCGTCATATATAGCATTTACGTCTCTTCCACAATAACAACACTTTCAAAAACTTTTTTTTCACAAAAACCTTTCTCCTGATGATGGCTAAAGTCGAAACTTTTTGAGAACAATCTAACAAACAAACAAACAAAAAACAACACAAATGAAATAGGGAGGAGTCCTTGTGGTGTAATGGTTAAAGCGATAGACTGCAGAATCGTAGTAAGCGAGTTCGTACTCCAGTCGCGCTATTACGTTCACTTTCGGGCAAATACCCCTGGGAAAGGTATGAACCCCCTTATCCTCCCAGCTATGGGTTAAATAGTACCACTAATGTTCTTGGAGTAATGGCTTTGGCATTAAATAACCTACAAATGTTGATATGCCATTAAACAAAGAAACCAAAACAAATCAATGTTCACTTTCGGGCAAATACCCTTGGGAAAGGTATGAACCCCCTTATCCTCCCAGCTATGGGTTAGATATTACCACTACTGTTCTTCTAGGAGAATAGCTTTGGCATTAAATAACCTTTATTTATTAGTATATATAAGTAGTAAGTTGGCCAACCGTAGTCGATAGTGACCCGAAGGCTCTCTTTTCAATAGCTACTACACCGAAGTGTAGAAGAGGGAGCTACTCCTTTTCCAGGATTGCTCCATTTATCCATGATTCGTATCTAATAACGATGAGTGCCAAGCTAGGAGACAGCGAGTACCATTTTTGAGTCTTTGGTATGACTCGGCCTGGGACCATTCTTTTAACAAGAAAACACAAGCAAAAAGTTATTTACACACGAAAAAGAATATGTTACAAATAAAAGAAATATTCTCAAACAAAAACTAAAATAAATGACGTAATCTTTAAGTATGACATGTCTTCCTGTTAAGCATCATTCGGACTTTTTCCATTGGCTACCTCTCACTGTCTGCTAGGGCTGTAGAATACGTCAACTGCACCTCTGCAGATTGTTAAGACAACCCCCAACGGAGGGAAACATCGTGAGTGACGATCCTTAATATCTGGAGAGGAGATCTTGGTGGCTCAGCAGTTTGTGACCCAGGTATTAAGTGATCACGTGAGCTGAAACACTTCACTCCGGCTCTCACTTAGGCTAGTGGGCTGGGGTCGGAGAAACCCGATTCGATTAATCAGCTGGTCATGTCAAACCCAAGCACTCTTATGGCATCAGGTCCTGACATTATTTTTCAAATTGCTCTCATGGCAAACAAACACCCAACTCCCCCACCTTTTTTAAAATCTTAAAGCTGCTAGAAGGCGGTAGCTGAGGGTCAACAACGTCGAGAAAATCAGCATATGAAAATTATTCATACCTGTTTGTTTATACACATGACGGTAATAAAAAATCCTTTCTACTTTTGTGGAGGTGCCCGTGGTGCCCGTGGTGTAATGGTTATCGTTGTAGGAATTGGACACGGCGACACGAGTTCAAATCCTGGACGAGACTGATTGCATTTCACATAGCACTAATACTCTTGGGAAAGGTATGAATCCAATTATTCTCCCTCCAGCTATGGGTAAATAGTAGAGCAAACTGGGCTCTTCAGCCTTGGTGAGGCAACTAGTCTAGGAGAAGGAAAACTCTGAATTCAAACGTTTCAAACTCCGCTTAAAAATTGACCTTGTGTCATATCCTGCCCGAGCGGAGGGATAAAAATCATTTCTACTAATTTATTAATACATATGAAATCATATATACAAAAATGAAAAAAGATTTGGCATTAAATAGCCCATAAGGTTTGATATGCCATTATACTAACTAACCAACCAACCAACCAACCACTAATAGGAACAACTATGAAAATGCTGTTTTATGATAAAATAATTAGGGATGGTTTTGCATGAATTTTATCTGGTACACATAATTCGGACTTTTTCTATTGAGTGACACAATGAAAAGATTGTGTAGTGAAATATGCTAAATTGACTTACCCCATTTTGTAAAACTATAAAGTCAATCGACTACAAATAAGAAATAAGTCGTCATTTAAGGGAAGAAGGACGATTACCACAACGTGACAGACAAAAACACTTTACGACACATCGTTTTACAATAAAATGATGAGGAATCTTTAGATACACGACATTAAGGCTTTTTCGATTGGGTGCCACAATGAAAAGGTTATTTGATGATAACTGATTATTTTCACTATTTACACACTAACCATGACATAGTGGCTAACCTGCAGGACTGCACAGTAATCGAGTTCGAACTCCAATCAGGATAGGACACTCACTGTCGGACTAATACCCTTGGGAAAGGCATAAGCTCCTGTTACCCATCAGCTGTGGATTGAATAGTACCACTACTGTCTTTCTACAAAGATAGCTTTGGCATTAGATAATCTACGAGGGTTGATGTGCCATTAAACAAAGAAGCCAAACCAAATCGCACAATGTGCTTAGTGAAAATGAATAAATATTATGAAGTACAAATCAAAACAAATGCCATAGTATGTTCGTATAAAAAGGTTGTTTGGAGATATATCTCAGACAGCTAACAAGTCTTTTTTTAAACAATGTAGTGAATTTTGAATAGAAGGTGAAAGTGTAACCAATTGCATGGTTTGGGTGTGTTTTATGACATATCAAACCTTGTGGGGTATTTTACGCTAAATCCTGTTTATATATATATATACATATGTGATTTGTAAGCAAATAGTTTGTAGGTAGCATTATTTCTAAACGTGCCAAAACTCAATTGCTTGCACACAGTTAAATTATTTCAAGTATAATTATTCAACACTAATAATTCTATTCATCGAGTGCTCCTATCTTTCTCTGCCTCATTATTGTCATAATAAGACGGCATGAAACCTGTGGTTGCAGATAAGAATTCATGCTATTAAATAATAATAAAAACTAATATGTGTGTGTGTATGTGTGCGTGCGCGTGTTCGTGTGTGTGTGTGTATGGTGCATATATATATATATATATATATATATAAATATTTGCATGTGCATATGTTTTTGTGTGTGTGCATATATATATATGTGTGTGTGTGTGTGTGTGTGCGCGTATGTGTGAGCGTGTGTGCATTTACCCAAATTCTCTGCTACGAGCAGGATGCGACACAATTTCGATTATTCTTAAGCGGGGTATTGCTGGTTAGAATTCTAACTTTTCTTCTCCTAGATTGGTTGTCTAACAAAGATGAAAGAACATAGTCTGCCTTACTATTTACCTATAGCTAGGGAGAGAAAAGATACATTCAGGCTTTTCTCAAGAAAAGTATGGATGTATGTATGTGTGTACATGTATGTGCGTATGTGCGTATATTTGTATATGTATGTATGTGCGTTTGAGTGTGTGTATGGGTATGTATGCATGTATGTATGTGCATGTGTATGTGTATGTGTATGTATATACATATATGTGCGTTTGTGGGTATACGTGTGTGTATATGTATGTATGTGTATATGTGCGTGTGTGTATGTGTGCATGCGCGTGTGTGTATGTGCGTTTGCATGCATGTACGTATGTGTGTATGCATGCATCGGAGTATATTTGTGCGTATGCATGTAAGTGTGCGTGTGTGTATACGTGTGTATTTATGTGTATGCATGTATGTGCTTGTATGTGTGTGCATGCGTGTGTATGTATGTGTGTATGCATGTATTTGCATGTGTGTTTATGCATGTGTATGTATGTGTGTATGCATGTTTGTGCGTGTGTATGTATGTATGTATATCTGTATGTACGTGTATGCATATATATATATATATATATGCATGCATGTATTCATGGATGTATGTGCGTATGTGTATGCATGTATGTGTATGCGTGTGCGTATGTATGTGTGTATGCATGTATGTTCATGTGCGTATTTATTTTTGTATGTGTATGTATGCATGTATGTGCGTGAGTATATATGCGTGTGTGTATGTGTGTATGCATGTATGTGCGTGTATGTGCATGCACGTAGTGTGTGTATAAGGGGCATGCGTGTGTGTGTGTGTGTATCTGTGGGTATGTACGCATGTATTCGCGTGCGTGTGTGCGTATGTGTGTGTAAGCATGCATGTATGCGTGTATGTACATGCATGCATATGCGTGTATGCATGCGTGCGAATGAGTGTGTATGTGGGTGTGTATATGTGCACGTATGCATATGCGTGTGTATGCATATATGTATGCATATGTGTATGCACGTGTGTATTTGTGTTTATGTGTATGCAAGCGTGTGTGTATGCGTGTGTGTATGCATGTATGAGCGTATGTGTGTATGTGTGTGCATGCATAAATATATTAGTATGTGTGTGTATATGGTTGCGCTTGTGCGTGCATGCATGTGTATATGTGCGTATGCATGTGTATGCATGTGTATATACGTGTGTGTATGCACGTATGTGTGTATGCACGTATGTATGAACGCATGTATGTATGTATGTGTATATGTCTGTATGCGTGTGTATGTATGCATGTGCGTGTGTGTATGCGTGTCTATGTAAGTGTGTATTCATGTATGCGTGTGTATATATGCATGTGTGTGTATGTGGACATGAGTGCATGTTCGTGTGTATGCATTTATGTGTACATTTACGCGCGCGCGTGTGTGTGTGTATGTGCGTGCACATATGGGCGTATGTATGCGTACGTATGTATGTATGCGTGTGTATGTATTTATGTGCGTGTGTATATGTGTATGAGTGTGTGTATGCATGTGGTGTGTATATGTGTATGAATGTATGTGTATGTGTGTGTATTCATGGGTATATATACGTGTGTATGCATATATGTATGTGAGTGTGTATGTATGCGTGTGCATGTATGCATGTGTGTGTATGTGTGTGTGTGTATGTATGCATGTATGTGCGTATGTGTATATGCGTGTGTGTATGCGTGTGCATGTGCTTGGTATGTATTATTGTATTACGTATGTATTCGTATGTATTTGTATGCGTGTGTATGCATACATGTGCATGTGTATGCGTCTGTATGTATGCATGCATGTGTATGTATGTGTATGTATTTATGTATTGCATGTGCATGCATGTGTTTGCGTGTGTGTATTCATGTATTGCGTGTGTATGCGTATGTCTGTGTATGTGTGTGTTTGTATTCATGTACACGTGTGTATGTATATGTATGCGTGTATGTCAATCTGTGCGTTTGTATGTGTTCATGCATGTGTGTATGCATGTGTATGCGTGTGTGTATGCATGTGTACGTGTCAATATTGTTGTATGCGCATGAACGCATTCAGATATTGCGTGTGCATGTATGTGTCTTTATGTATGCGTATGTATGTGTGTGCATGTGTGTGTGTATTCATGTATTGCGTGTGTGTAATGATTGTTTATGCGTGTGTGTATTCATGTGTGCATGTTCATGTATGAGTGTGTATTTATGTGTGTGAATGTGTATGTAAGGTGCATGTATGTCCATGTATGTGTGTGTATGCATGTACGTGGTGACTTCAATAAGTTTCCAGACGTTTTTGTACAGTCATTTAAAATTGTCGTAGACTCTTGGAAATTCAGTATGTTATTGCTATACATATTATGAGATGACTAGCCAATTTTTATGATTTCAGGTTCAAATGAACAGTTACAGCAGCAATTGGAATACACCCTACTAAACCCTAATTGTCACAGCTGGTCAATTTCAAAAATGCAATGAAAACACATACAAGATCGATATGCAATGAAATTCTGTTTTAAACTTGGAAAAAATGCTACAGAAACATATGGAATGCTTCAAACTCTTTTTGAAGCATCTTGCATGAATCGAGCATCAGTTTGTGAGTTGCATAAGAGATTCAAGGAAGGCAGGGAGTCTGTGAGGGATGATGAGAGGTGTGGGAGGAGTAAGGAAGTCAATACACCAGAGTTCATTGGCCATAGGGTTAGGGTTACTATGTTGAGGTTTTAAGGGAGTTCAGGAAGAAGCCAGCACTCTTCAAATCGGATCAGTGGCATTTACACGAGGACAATGCACCAGTTCACAACTCCATCCTTGTCACAGGCTATTTGACCAAGATGGGCATCAAGACAGTTCCTCACCCTCCCTATTGTTCAGACCTTGCTCCCTGTGACTTTTGGTTATTTCCTAAGCTCAGAGGCTGTCGTTATGAGACAACTGAGGAGATGAAAGAGGCTGTGAGGAACGTAATTGACACGCTCAAACAAGAGGAATTCTATGGGGCCTTCCAGAAGTCGTTGGAAAGGTAGAACAAGTGCATTGCAGACGGAGGAGATTACTTCGAAGGGGACTAGAGTTTCATGTGTGTACTATCAATAAAAGTGCCCATACGAAAAAAGTCTGGAAACTATTTAATGATCCTTGTATGTGCGTATGTGTGTATTTGTGTATGCGTGTGTGTGTATGTGTGTATGTTCGTGTGTGTATGCGTGTGTATGTGTGTATGCATATATGTGCGTGTGTGGGTATGTGTATACAAGTATGTTTGTGTATGTACGTGTGTGTGTATGTTTGTGCATGTATGTGTGTATGTGCGTATGTGTGTACTAGTGTGCATGTATGCGTTTGTATGAATGTGTGTATGCATATATGTGCGTGTGTATGAACACATGTATGTGCGTGTGTATGCATGTATGTATGAATGTATGTGCGTGTATATGCGCGTGCGTATGCATGTGTGTGTATGAGCGTTTGTGCGTGTATATTCATGTGGGTGTGTGTATGCATGTATGTGTGCCTGTGTGTATTTGTGTGCATCTATGCTTGTGTATGCATGTATGTGCTTGCGTGTTTGTATGCGTATACATGCATGTATGTATGTATGTATGTGTGTGTATGAATGTGTATGTTTGTGTGTATGCATGTATGCCTGTGTGTGTATGTGTGAATTCATGTACGACGTGTGTATGCATGTACGACGTGTGTATGTATGTGTATATGCATGTGTGTATATGAATGTGCGTATGTGTGTGTGTATCCATGTGTTTGCATGTATGCGCGTAAATGTAAGGGCGTGTGAATGTGTATGCGTGTTGTGTATGCGTGTGGGTATGTGTATGTATGCGTGTATATATATATGTGTGCACGCTCGTCTATTTCTGTGGGTGCATGCATATCTATGTATGTGTGTATGCACGTATGTGTGTATGTGTGTGTATATATATGTGTGTGTGTATGAGTATACGTATGTGTATGCGTGTGTATGTATGTATGTATGTTGTGTTTATGCATGTACATATGTGTATATGTATGTGTATGCATATCTGTGTGTATATGCGTGTGTGCATGCATGTATGTGTATGTGTGTATGCATATCTGTATGTAGGTGTATGCTTGTGCATGTATGTGTATATGCATGTATGTGCGTGTGTTTGTGTGTATGCGTGTGTATGTAAGTGCGTATGTATGTATGTATGTATGCATGTATGTGTTTGTGTCCGTGTGTGTATGCGTGGGTATCTGTGTATGCATGTGTGTGAGTGTATGTGTATGCGTGTGTATGTATGTATGTACACATGTATGTGCGTGTGTGTATGCGTGTGTATATATGTGTGTATGTATGCATATATGTCCGTATGTATGTATGTATTTATGTATGTATCTACGTATGTGTGTATGCATATGTATGTATGTGTATGCATGCATGTATGTGCGTGTGTATGTGTGTATTCTTGTGTATTTATGTGTGTGTATGCACGTATGTGCGTGTTTTTGTATGCGTGTGTATGTATGTGTGCGTATGCATGTACAAGCGTGTGTGTGTGTGAGTGTGTGTGTGTACGTGTGTGTATGCATGTATGTGCGTGTGTGTCCGTTATATTAATGAAAAAGTCCACGACGCTATCTTTTGCGCAATGTTAGGATAATTTTATCAACGTAGTTTATTCAATTCTTTATTATCTGTGCCGATCTGTAAACTGTTGTTTACAAACCTTTGTTGAATGCGTTCCAAATGAATTTATGGGAAAGAAATGAAATGAATAAATAAATGAATAGATAAATAAATAAATCGGCAGTTTTTTTAAACACTTGTCTTTCTCTTCTTTCTCATGGCAGAAAAAGGTCATTTTTGGCAAGTTAGTCACCGGCATTGAAAAATCGATTTATTAAAAAAAAAAAAGACGCAAAAAGCCACACGCTCAAGCACAAACTAAAAATAAACACATTTGTATAAATTTAATCTTAAAAGCCATTTTTGACAGCTCAATTTGAGTATCTAAATCTTCTTGGATTCATTTTTTTGACAAGATACTCACTGACAATGAAAAACTGCCACACACACACACACACACATATATATATATATGGGGGGGGGTCCTCGTGGTATAATGGTTAAAGCGATGGACTGCGGAATCGTAATACGCGAGTTCGTATTCCAGTCGCGCTATTACGTTCACTTGGGAAAGGTATGAACCCCCTTATCCTCCCAGCTATAGGTTAAATAGTACCACTACTGTTCTTCTAGGAAAATGGCTTTGGCATTAAATAACCGAAAAAGAGTTGATATGCCATTAAACAAAGAAACCAAACAAAACCATATGTGTATGTGTGTGTGTGTGTATTGGGTTGTGTCATAATTTATTTTCCAAAGCAAGTTGTAACTATGCATTTCAAATTTCAAATGTTTTAAATGCAATCGGAAATCATCATAAGTCAAGTGTGAATATTCGACATGGTAGTTTCATCATCATCATGTCGTGCCGCTAGCACGGATATCCCTGACCCTCTCTCGCCACTTCTCCCTATCACTCATCGCCTCCGGCAGGTCTTCAGGGTTGCATCCTGTGTCCTCACATAGCTGCTGTATGTAAGTTCGAGCTGGTCGTCCTGCTTTTGCACGGCCATATGTGGGGGTCCATAGGAGTACATCACTTATGAGCTCGTCCTTGCTTCTCCAGCAGTGTCCCGCGTGTCTGGTTCGTCTAACTTGTATAGTTTTCGTGATGGGCGGCAAGTGTCCGTATAGTTGGTGTCTCGTGGGGTGTTGTTGCCAGGACTTGTTCAATACTGCTCTCAACATTCTTGTGTAGTTTCCGTCTAGTTTCTTCTCCAGCCGTTTAGTTAGCGTCCATGTAGTGCATCCATATAGCAGTATCGACACAACCGCTGCCTGGAAGAAACTGCGTTTCATTTTATCGGTTAGGTCTGGTTTCCATATGATCGAGAGCCTATCGATAGCCGTCCATGCCTTCGTCAGTCGTGTGTCGATGTCTGTGGTTGATGAGACGCTACTTCCTAGGTAGGTGAATTTGTCTACTAGTTTCAGAGAGGCTCCGTCTAGTGTGGCAATGTTGCCTGTTTGGTTGTAACACATATATTCAGTTTTGTGTGCATTGACATGGAGGCCAATGCCAGCTGCGGCTCGTTCCAGACTATGCAGTAGTGTCTCTGTTTGATTAGGCGTATTCGCCAGTAACGCCAAGTCATCAGCGTAGTCGGCGTCGGTGATTGTTTTTGCGGGGTATCTTTTGCTTCTTCTCTTAGTCAGCTCGAAGCCATTTTCTTTGATTTTGTCGATCGAAGTTCTAAGCACGTAGTCTAGACAGATGATAAAGAGGTACGGGGCTATCGTGTCTCCTTGTAGTACTCCTGCACTAATGTCGAAGTATTCCGTGTCTCCATCTGGTGAACGTACTTTCACTTTGGTGTTTCTGTAGAGAATCATTATCGCTGCTACGGTTTCTTTTGGTAGGCCGTATGCTAGTAGGATTTGCTCCATCTTCCCTCTGTGGATGGAATCGAAGGCCTTGGTAAAGTCGACAAATAGTAATGTCGCCTGAAGGTTTTTTGCCCGAACGCCTTCAAGGATTCTACGGATGGTCAGTATTTGTGAGGTTGTGGATCTATTTCTCCGGAAGCCATCTTGGTTTTTCCTAAGAATGTTGTCTATTTTGGGTTCTATGCGGTTTCGTAGTAGGGCATTGTAGATTTTGGCTGCTATGGATGTAAGTGTTATCCCTCGGTAGTTCTTGGCTAGTCCGAGGTCGCCTTTTTTAGGGAAAGGAAGGATGCATCCCTTCGTCCATCTTTCTATCCTATTTTGACTATAGACTGCGTTGCATTGCCGGAGCAGTATATCGTCGAATTGTCTAGTCTTCCACACTTCTGGGGGGATCTCGTCTAGCCCTGCAGCTTTCCTATTTTTAATTCTTCTAAGAACTGAGTCGAGTTCTTCTTTGGTGAAAGGACCTAGTTTAATGTCTAATTGCTTACGGATAATTCTGGTGATCGGTTCATCCGTTATTTTCGGTGGGTTTCCTAGTAGATTTTTGAAATGCTGTTCCCACAGCTTTACTCTTTCTTGTTGGCTTGCAGCTTTCAATTTTGCTTTGGCTGTGCTCTTCCTTCTACTTACTTCGTTTATTGTTTGCCAGGCTATCCTGGATTGTCTATCTTCTACCGAGTCTCTAATCTTATCTATCTGAATTTGTATGTATTCTGCCTGTTCTTTTAGATATATTCCTGCTAATTGATATTGTGCCTTTTCTAGTTTTCTGGCATTTGTGTTTGTTGGGTTCTTTTGATAGCTTTTGGAGGCAGTTTTCACGAGTGCACGTTTTTCTCTAACCGCTAGCGTTTTCCAAGGGACTCTATATTTAGTTCTAGGTTTTGTTCGAATACACTTTGATGCCGCCTCAAGGTGTGCTTCTACAAAATTTTCATATTCGTCATTTGGGGTACCTTTTTCTGTCTTCTCTTGTAGTGCTTCGAATCTGTTTCTTAATTCTAATGCATATTTGTCTCTAATATCTCTGTTGTTAAGTAGGGCCCAGTCATAGCGCCTAGTTGTCACTGTTCGTGTGGCGTTTTTTCGTAGGCTTAGACGTATTTTGGCCGTGACTATTCGATGATCGGAGGACACACCCTCGAAAGTGGAGTATGCCTCGCAATTCATCGCACTATTTTTCCATTTCCTATTTATAAAGACGTAGTCTATCTGTGCTTTACTATTATTCGCGTATGTGTAGGTCCATAATTTTCCCTCCCTTTTTTGAAAGTTTGTATTGAGGCATGTTAATCTATTTTCTATCATGAAATCAATTAGATATTGTCCATTCCTGTTTGACGTGTTGTGTAGGCTGTATTTGTTGTTTCTGTTTTTCCCGATTTGTGCATTCATATCTCCACCAATGACTAGCAGGTTGTGTTTCGGAATGCTACGTACTAGGGAGGATAGTTCTTCGTAGAAGGTGACTATTTCGTTTTCTTCGTTAACATTGGTAGGGCTGTAGCAGGAGATAATTGTTGCTTTGGGGTTGCCATTAAACGTTGCGGCCATCATCCTAGGTTGTATTCTCTCAATGCTATTTAGTGTTTTTAACGCTCTTGGTCCTATAAGCATTCCCATCCCTCCTACCGATGCATTGACAGAGTTTTTTCATGCCGATGCAGTCACCAGCATCCATCCATTGCCAGTTTCGTGATATTTGATATCTTCGGTGTGCGTGTATCGGTGCTCTTGTATGCAAATTACGTCTATCTTATGTTCTACGGCTGATGCAGTTAGCTCTGATTGTTGACCTATTCTATATAGGGTTCTAACGTTAAATGTCGCTATCTGTATTGTTTGTTTGCATTTTAGTAGTTTTTGTTTGAGCTCTGTAGATGATTTTTCGAACACTGAGGCCAGGGTTCCCACCTCAGCAGGACGCGCCCCTTTTTTACCCGCGCGAAGAGCGATGTGGTTTATGTATGTGGTTTGAGTACGAGTCATGGTTATCTTTCGATGGCTGTTTTTATTCTCATCTATAGAAGCCACTCTTATAGATGAGCATGCTTCCCATGTGTACGTGAAAAAAAAAAAAAAAATTACCTTAAGTTTTAACTTAGTTAACGTCCAGGATTGCTGTATATTTGAATTCATAGAAATTTTGGGGTACATGGTAGTTTAAGAATAATAAAAATGTTGCTGAAACAGTTAAGAAAATTTCTGGTGTTAACAACTGAGGTAGCATTACTAACCGCCAAGTTCGTAACGTACAAAGTTTCGTTCAAGCAATATGTCATTGAATGATGAACCCAGACAAAGACGTTCATGATACTTCAATCAAGATCCTTTAAAATATTTGAAATTCAATTTGCGAAAAGTACTCTCAAGAATTAGCACTTGTCCCAGGCACACCTCAATTTACAATCTGCTACCACTTGAAAAACATGAGGAAAGTGAGAAAGCTGGGTGTTTGGTGTCCTCATACTCTCAGTGAGAAGAATTGGAAAGATTATATATCCATGGCGACAAGTATTCTTTCAGAACAGAGAAATAACCCGTTTTTCAAGAATATCATTACAAATGAGGAAAAACAGGTCGTTTATAACAATTTTCAACGCAAAAAGCAATGAATAGTCAAAGACAAATGTTGGTTGGTTGGTTGGTTGGTTGGTTTTACGGCGTATCTACCCTGTTCAGGTCATTTAACGCTGAATTAAATTTCAAACAATTCAGTTTAGTATAAAAGTAGTTTTTTTGTTTACAAACAGTTAAATGTTAAAACAGTTCAGTTTAATGTGAAAACAGTTCTATTTCAAACAATTTAGTTCAGCATAAGTATGCAGTTTAGTTCTATTTGACCCATAGATAGGACCCTATCAGGTGCTACCACTCCGGGCCAGAATGGACCTGGGAGTGATGGCAATGAAGGGGTACTCTGCATTTCCTAAAGTTCTAGCGTTACTGGATGCTCACCATCAGATTGTTTAGTGCCATATCGTTGGGTGGGGGTCTAACCCCTCTGCAAAGGTGTAGTCGGTGTATTCGACAGCCCCAGCCGACTGGGCAAACAAACATATTTACCAGACCTTGTACCAAATAGCTTTCCCACCTCTTTTTTTCTCACCAAAACTTTCTGAATAAGAAACGATTTTCTTAAGATCAGGTGAAAACGTTTGTAGAAAACTCCTTTAACTGGAAACCAGCCGGATTTTACTTGAGAAGAATCAACAAGCTACTTGATAAATAGAAAAAGTGATTGAAAATAATGGTGAATATACTATTGACTGAAATTTATTCATAGTTGAATTAGTCATAGATAAATTATATTTGACTAAAACGGAAATTATTTACGACTAAACCCAATATATAAACAAGAACGAAAACCAAACCAAATTTGTATTAATGGAATTTTTGAAGTTAGTTTTTTGACCGCTCAATAAGAGTATCTAAATTTTCTTGAATTAATTTTTTTGACCAGATTCTCCCTACCAATAAAAAGTCGATTTATTACGAAAAAAAAACAACCCAGCACTTTAATTCAAAATAATCGTTAATATCTCAATATAAACAGAATCTGCAAGAAAAAAAAAGGTTGTGTTTTTATAGATTTCAGAGGGAATACTTGATTACGAATTGCTAGAACATAATTAAACTGTTATTGAATTTTGTTATTGAATAAATTTTTAGCATGTTTGAAAAACTGAAGATATCGATTTCAGGGTAAAGCTGTTGATCGTAAAAAATACCTGTATTCATGTTGCAAATGTAATGCCCCGAACAATCCTTATATTGGAGTTGGAAGTTCTTAGGTGGTATATTCTCATGTCATTTCAAATTTAGACTATCATTTGTTTTGCTCTATGCAATCCTCCTTGTTTGGCCAAGGTTTGGTTTCTTTTATCTTATGGCATATCCATATTTACCAACCCCTCCGCTCGGGCAGGATATGACATGCTGGAAATATTGTTTAATCACATCCAAAGCAAGTTAATTCAGCAACAGAGCAGGATAAAGGACATGATCATGGAATACCAAAAGCAGAAGCTCCACTGTGTCAGACATGTTTGATAGTTCATCCTATTTACCCAACCCCTCCGCTCGGGCAGGATATGACACTAGGTCAATTTTTAAGCGGAGTTAACAGGTTTGAATTCAAAGTTTTCCTTCTCCTAGACTAGTTGCCTCGCCAAGGCTGAAGAGCCCAGTCTACCCTATTATTTACCCATAGCTAGAGGGAGAATAATTGGATTCATACCTTTCCCAAGGGTATTAATGGTATGTGAAATGCAATCAGTCTCGTCCAGGATTTGAACTCGTGACGCCGTGTCCAATTCCTACAACGATAACCATTACACCACGGGCACACTTATATTGCGTCAAGTATTCCTATCAAACACAAATAATTTTTTAAAAAATCTATTTAATCGATAGATCGGACCTTAACTAGTACTATCACTCTGGGTCAGAGTGGACCTAGGAGTGATGACAATGAAGGGATGCACAACACTTCCTAATGTATTAGTATTCGATAGGAATACTTGAAACTACACAATGGTGTGAAAATTATTTATATTAGATAGGAATACTTGATATTATAAAAGTATGTGATACAAAACTCTTAAGAAAGAACCACACAGAAAATGTCAAAATGAACGTTCAATGAACGCCATTAATTAACCTCAAGCCGTAAAATAACCCTAGACGGGTTGAAATACCATTAAAATCAATAAATCAAACAAATAAAGAAATGTAAATGTAAACATACAGTGAAAGGTATTACCTAACCTCTCGACGTAAAATAACATTAGACAGTTTGAAATACCATTAAAATTAATCAGTCAATCACACAAATAAAAAAAATGTAAATATGAACATACAATGAAAGCGATTCTCCAACTTCTTGGCATAAAATAGCCCTAGACAGGTTAACATGCCATTAAAATCAATCAAACAAAAAATGTAAACATAAATGAACATGAAGACGATTCCCTTATCTCCATGCCAAAAATAACCCTTGACGGGTTCTCATACCTTTAATATCAGTCAATCAACCAATTGATTCATTTCATATTTTTATGTTTAAAAAACATGTATATTGATACTATCATGTGCAGGGTGTTTAAATAAATGTTAACATTTTTATGGAGGTTCCATTGTAATATTATGATTTTAAAGTTTTCATTTGTTCACCATTCCTGTCAACACATTACTGTAATTTTTCCCATGTTGTCTCCGTAATATCACTTCTTCTTTACTAATGAAGATACTCCGATACGAATATTAACTTTTTTAAACACCCAAAGGAAATTCCAACTTATTGACAGGTATAGTGAATCAGTAGAGACCGTTTGAAATTATATCATAATGCTGCTCCCATAAAGGTATTAATTAACTTTTTTCGTCACTCTGTATATTAACATTATCATGAGAAGTTTTAAAAAAATGTACTTACCAAAATGTTATTTCCATTCAGCAAGGTAACAATGCTAAGTCCTGCTTTCTGACTATTCTTGGAGCCAATTTGAAACATGTTTAAACTGAATTTAGGGGCTTTAAACCGTACCGTTTCTTCAACAGAATTGCTCCTAGTCCAAGAACCGTTAAAAAGTTCCCCAATTGAATTCGATTTTTTTCTCACCTTCAGAAAAACCGATTCCTCATACGAAGAATCAAAGAATACATCCTGATTTTCCGGACTGTTGGGCCAGGAGGAAGGGAAACTAGAAACAATCGGAGAATGAATAGCAGACAAATCTGGCAGAAAACCTGAGCTGGCCAGGGACCAGCGTCGGCCACGAGTACCCATCTTGTTTGTATGTGTTTCCTTGTAAGTTTATGCTTTAGCGTTGTTCACAGTACACGATGGTTTTCAGTTAGCCATATAGGCAAGTCTGGTAGATTCTGCTGCTTGTATTTTTATTATTCATAATAATACAAGAGATAGTAGCATATATGTTCACAATACGCGCGGAAAATTCCCACGTCTTAAAAAAGTAGTTGACGGGAAACACCTGCTACAGTTATACCGAAATCCAATAGAACACTGATAAGTTAAAATGAAATTGAAAAAACAAACAAACAAACAATAAATCATGAAGCAACGGCAATCTCGAACTAAGTGGAATGTGTAACTTAGCAGGAGAGGCTTTATATATCAGTCTGTATTTCCCTGTTGTATTTGTATATCGAGGTCAAATTTGAATTAGCGCGTTTATTGTCAGTCAGTGATATGTGTCAATTTAATTCTTAATATTGCATAACGAAGAAAGAAAGAAAGACAGAAAGGACGCGGTGTCTATTCTTATTAACAACGTGACGGCAGCCCTGTAATGTTTCTCTTTAACCAAACTTAAACAGGATTTGTCAGTTTTAAAAACGACTGCAATTTTCATCACTTCATCGAAGCTTTTGTTCTGCAGGTAAAGCTCAGATATCCCCACTCCCAACAAAAAAAGAAGAGTGTTTATATGGTATGCACAATTTCTATAATATTTTTGCAGAAAAAGAGTTAGGTTTGTTTGTTTAATGGCATATCAACCTTTTTAGGTTATTTAATGTCAAAGCTATTCTCCTAGAAGAACAGTAATGGTACTATTTAACCCATAGCTGGGAGGATAAGGGGATTCATACATTTCCCAAGGGTATTTGCCCGAAAGTGAACGTAATAGCGTGACTGGAGTACGAACTCGCTTACTACGATTCCACAGTCCATCGCTTTAACCATTACACCACGAGGACACCCCACCCAAAAAAAGAGTTCGGTTCAACAATACTTCTTAATACCTGTATATACATTACTGCATTTCTCGTTATGTTTGTGTAAATGTAGCAAAAAAATGTTTGTGTGAATGTAGCAAAAAAATATTTGTGTGAATGTAACAAAAAAATTTAAAAATTTGAATTTAAAAAAACTGCATATCATAGCAATATTTTATTAGCTGGATTTAAATGTCAACCATTGTTGAGATATTTAATGACAAAGACAGTCTTTTCATCTCACAAACCATCAAACTAAGACGAGCCTAACATGCTGGGTAGCCCTGGTGAAGTAATAACGAAATCATAAACGATGTTCCCATATGGACTCCTATCCAGGAACACTCTAGTGTTGACTGACCAAACAAAAACTGACATTTATCTGCTCTTTGCGGTCATTGGATACCGTCTAGAGAACTTAACAAGAGCAATGACTAATACGGACGGAAGACGAGATGTAGCAAAGGCACAGGCATGCATTAGTGTTAATGATGATGATGATGATGATCATCATCATCATGATCATGATCATCATGATCATCATCATCATCAAATGTTTTCAAGTAACTAAAGATAATCCTTCATAAACAATTGCTTTCTCACTGGTCCCCTAAGCTGATTTCGTCGTTGTTGGGGGCGCCACTCATGTAGCATCTCAGTGACAGGAATAGCCGGGCGAAGTTTATCCCTCTCGAGGTCTACAACTGGTTTGAATTCAGAGTTTTCCGTCTCTTAGACCAGTTGCCATAAGTAAAGTTGGCAACTGTAGTCGAGAGTGACCCGAAAGCTCCCTTTTCAATAGCTACTACACTGAGGTGTAAGGGAAGGCACTTTCTCCACTTAACTTATAATGCTGAGTGTAAAACAAGGAAGTATCAAGTACCATTTTTGAGTCTTTGGTATGATTCGACCTAAGGTTGAACCTCGGTCTCCCGGGTCGTTGACGAACACTGTACCCGCTAGACCAATGGGCCGGTAAAAGCCAAGTCTGTCCTACTATTTACTGATTGCTGAAAGAAGAATAGTTGGACGCATGCCTAATTCAAGGAATTAGCACAATGGGAAATATAAACAGCTTTATTCAAGATTTTTTAACTCGCGTAACCGAACCCCTTTTCTATGATAGCCATTACACCACGAGCGCCTCCTAATAATTACATTGGACAACAAAAACATATTTTCGTTTGTTATCCTGACAAATAATACACTAACTTTGAATCTATACGTTGAATTATCCGGATTGGTTGTACCTGTTAGGGTGCCACTTATAGTTCAAATGGAATTGTTCAATCATTTACCAAGGATTATCTTTATTAGTAATTTGAAACCGTATAACTGTGTACATATTATTCATATTACATAGGAATACTTGATAAACAAATTATTAATGTTAAATAGCAATACATTACACTATTTAATTATGTGCAAACAAATCAGCTCTTACATCTCGTTTAAAAAAACAAAGTTAGCTAAAATCTATATTTGCAATGACGGCTGTGCACACAGCAGTGTTGCTACCGACAAAACCTTTATCAGATGTTAGCTCTGGGTTTCAGTTTCGTTTGGTTTTATGGCACATCCACCATTGTAGGTTATTTTATGCCAAATATTAAATACATATGATTCGTAAACACATTTTGTTTATTTCTGAAAGTTACAACTCTCAGTGGGCACAAGGCTCGTAAACACATTTTGTTTATTGCTGAAAGTTACAACTCTCAGTGGGCACAAGGCTCGTAAACACATTTTGTTTATTTCTGAAAGTTACAACTCTCAGTAAACACATTTTGTTGATAACATTTTTGAACGAGCCTGAGCTTATCTCTTTTGCACACAGTGAAATGGCTCCAAGTATTTTTATATAAAAGTCACAATTTAATATGTCATTTGGTCGCTCAAATTCAAATGAACATACATGATACGTAAGAGATTAGTTTATCGGTAATTTCATTTTTAAATGAGTTAGAGCTAATTTGTTTACGCACTACTATAGATATTGGTTCCACATAAATGGTTTCAATTATTGCTAACACTTATAATTCTATTAAACTCTAATCACCTGCTCGCACACAGCGAAGTGGTTACAAGTGTTGCTATTTAATACTAATTATTCTACTCAATATTTCTCATTCGTTCGCATACAGTTAAATGATCTCAAGTATTACAATGTATCACTAACAATTCAATTAAACGACAGTAATTTGTTTACACACAGTTAAATAATCAAATAGTTCTTTTTCAAACAATTCAATTTAGCATACGTCATTTGTTTGCACTCAGTTTAAATGTCAAAGAGTTCTATTTAACCCATCGATAGGACCCTATCCGGTTCAACCACTCCGAGCCAGAGTGGACCTGGGAGTGATGGCAATGAAGAAGTACTCCTCGTTCCCCAAAGCTCCAGCATTACTGGAGCCTTACTATCCGATTGTTTAATGTCATATCCAGGACACTCGTGGGGGGGGGTTACTCCTCTACAGAGATGCAGTCGGCATATTCTACAGCATAAGCCGACTGGGATCCTGATTTCGGATGCAAGGTATCATTACCACTTACCAAGACTATCTCAACGCTACTCCACGTCACTTTGCGGGAATGTGGTTTGCTGTTACTTTGTGGGAATGCCATATCCATGCTGATACAGTCAGAAACTTAGAGAAGATCTTTTTTTTTTTTTCAAATACATATTTCCTCTTGTCTGATGGTGAAGATTAGTTAGGTATGAGGAGGCTGGATTTGTAAGGAAACTTCGACATCTGGTCTCGGAGTGAAATGTATTTGTTATGCAGCCATTCCTGGCCCATTGTTCTTTCACATCTTTATATTTATACAACATTTGAAGATGCGCCCCAACAATATTTTCCTTAGATAAAAGAGCGTTTGACAACGAAAACTTTACTTAAACTAACGGCTAAAAAGACGATACATAGTTTTTGTATGCCATTACCAACCAACCAAACAAACAAACAAACCGTCATAATTATCCTTGCACCTCAGTTTTTGATGGGTTTGGTTTCCTTGGTTAATGGCGTATCAATCTTTGTGGGTTACTTAATGCCAAAGCCATCCTTGTGAATAACTATAGCGGTACTTGCAAAAGTGGTCCATCCCCAAAGGAGTTTTAACAAGATAGAGTATAACTAGTGATAGGATGCTTATAAATGCTTACAGAGTGATATCGCACGAGTGATAAAATGATAATTAATGCTCAAAGAGTGATATCACACGAGTGATAAAATGATAACTAATGCTAACAGAGTGATATCATACGAGTGATAAAATGATAATTAATGCTTACAGAGTGATATCACACTAGTGATAATTAACGCTAACAAAGTGATATCACACTAGTGATAAAATGATAATTAATGCTTAGAGAGTGATATCACACTTGTGATAAAATGATAATTAATGCTAACAGAGTGATATCATACGAGTGGTAAAATGATAATTAATGCTTACAGAGTGATATCACACGAGTGATAAAATGATATTTAATGCTAACAAAGTGATATCACACTAGTGATAATTAATGCTAACAAAGTGATATCACACTAGTGATAAAATGATAATTAATGCTTAGAGAGTGATATCACATGAGTGATAAAATGATAATTAATGCTTAGAGAGTGATATCACACGCGTGATAAAATGATAATTAATGCTTACAGAGCGATATCACACGAGTGACAAAATGATAACTAATGCTAACAGAGTGATATCACACGAGTGATAAAATGATAACTAATGCTAACAGAGTGATATCACACGAGTGATAAAATGATAATTAATGCTTACGGAGTGATATCATACGAGTGATAAAATGATATTTAATGCTAACAGAGTGATATCACACTAGTGATAATTAATGCTAACAAAGTGATATCACACTAGTGATAAAATGATAATTAATGCTTAGAGAGTGATATCACATGAGTGATAAAATGATAATTCATGCTTACAGAGTGATATCACACGAGTGACAAAATGATAACTAATGCTTACAGAGTGATATCACACGAGTGATAAAATGATAACTAATGGTAACAGAGTGATATCACACGAGTGATAAAAAGATTATTAATGCTTACAGAGTGATATCACACGAGTGATAAAATGATTATTAATGCTTACGGAGTGATATCACACGAGTGATAAAATGATAACTAATGCTAACAGAGTGATATCATACGAGTGATAAAATGATAATTAATGCTTACAGAGTGATATCACATGAGTGATAAAATGATATTTAATGCTAACAGAGTGATATCACACTAGTGATAATTAATGCTAACAAAGTGATATCACACTTGTGATAAAATGATAATTAATGCTTAGAGAGTGATATCACATGAGTGATAAAATGATAATTAATGCTTAGAGAGTGATATCACATGAGTGATAAAATGATAATTAATGCTAACAGGTTCAAAACAACTCAACCTTGCTCTTCTCAGGCTTGCTCCAAATTGTGTTATGTATTTAATGTTTTCACAACACGTACAATTCATCTATGCAACAAAATCTTATTTACATTTAATGTATTACAACCTTTGTTTTTTGTTTATACTTATTTGATTTCATAAGTATTTTGGGACATGGTAAGCTAGAGGTGGAGTCTGATAAACATCAACAGGCTCACAGGTTTTGTGCCAAGTAAGAAAAGGTTCAGTGACCAAAAAAAAAAAAAAAAAAAAAGAAAAAAAAAGAAAAATAAATAAATAAATAAATAAATAATAAATAAACGATGTCAAAGAGATGAATCCGAGTGAAATATAATACGATAGTAATAAATGTTTGATTGCAAAAACGTCAGGCAACAAACTTTATTTCATAATATCATTCAGATATTAATATTAAGTATTATATTTATTAGTATATTCATATTTGTTTATTTATATCATTTATTATATCTGGATTGGTTTATGTTTTGTACTCTGGAAAGGGCATGAAATAAGTAATACAAACACGTATTAAGAACGAAGAATAAAGGTTATATATTACAGTAAAACAAGTATTACAATGTTGCCAGAGTAGCTCTTGCTATCTACTCTTTATTTAAAACAAAACAGTTTTGTTTTGAGGCAAAAGGCTTCTATAAAAAATTTTAAGGGAAGGGAGAGGGAGTGGTTATGCCTTCCTAAGGGACCCTAGCTAGCCACAGTCGCCGACCCATTCACACAATACAATTAAATTCATCCATACTTCCTCGGACGCGCCGGACTCACCATAATACCACATTCTCTCTATGACAACCTTCTTAAAACCCTATATTTACAATTTTGTGCTTGTAAATTAATAATGATTAACAATACAATACTGCATATAAAAACTTACGAAAGAATGCATAGGAGAGGGGTAGAAAAAAACAAAAAGCAAAAACTACGAATCAACCCCACCCCCGTTCGGTTACCCACCTATCCCCACTTCTAAAAACTGTTTTCCGGGACTCAGAAACAAGCCGGGCGGCCTTTACGTGAAGGAAGAGCCAACGCCTTCTGTTTTTTTGTCGCTGCCTCCCACCAGACACGACTTGACACATGGTCAAAAGCCCGAAGGCCGATTAAAGTGGGGATAAAGGGGAGGGGAAGGTCGGGAACGAGGCGAGACACGAACCCAGCTGGTCTATGCTG
>OY757937.1:48329315-48436815 GCA_963585895.1 Sepioteuthis lessoniana | reverse complement strand
GGGGGGATAGGCTTTCAAGTAGTATCAATCATAACAGATAATAATGCTATAAATAAAAAAGATATATCATTGTTTTGCAGTCCTCCAAAGCTTTCCATTGTATATCCACACCCAGTTCTGAAGTCTCGACCTCTTTTCTTTCTATTCGGTTTAGTCCATTTATCAAGATGCATTAGAAACAATTGGCTTGCTCAAAAAGATCCAAGTAAATGCATGGTGTTACCAAAATTTTGTCATAATGGAAATCATCAATTAGTATCCTAAGTGCCCCATTTTGTACCTTAAATAAACTTCATGCCTTGGAATGTCAGTCAATTTTTAAATATTGTTATAAATTGACCTCAAAGGCGCTTTCTCCTACTAATCTTAAAAGGTAAAATGTTAATTTAGTTCTGCAAATTTTTAGTGAGTATACTATTCAGGGATTATTGACCTTAGGAAAGCAGAAATGTGTGCCTAATTTTGCAGAGGCTGCAGAATATATAAACATATTTTATATTTGGTGGACAAAAATGAATGTAAAAACACCAAATAATGGTTGACGGCTGAGAAATAAATATTGTAATTCACTTAGATCAAATGAAGAAGATTTTAGATTTCTCTCCGTATTCTGTGACTGGTTAGAATCTTGGAATAGCATTTCTGGAAAAAATGGAAAATTAACAAAGGAAACATTCACTGCTTTGCATCATACAACCTATGGATTTCTAGAACGGTATAATTGTATTGCAAAGAAGAATTGAAAATGCTATATATATTACCAGGCAAATTTCAAACTGATTACCTTGAGGAAATGTTTGGTCAGTACCGCCTACTTAATCGAGATCACTATAATATTCCAATATGACAAGTCTTTTAGCGTGAAAAAAAGCTTAGAATGCTATCAGTTTTAAAATTGAACTTACCATTTAATCAGCAATGCATTAAAATTGATTTAAAGAATTTACAAGAACCAAACTGGGATGAAATAACAGAGGAGCAAAAGTTTGATAGCTTTAAATTTAGAATTGATGTTACAGAGGATGACATTGATGTTTGTGCAGAGGCGATACCACGCTCTGGACTTCGGTCCGGAGCGTGACGTTGCAAACGGAACCTATGTATGGCACTAGACCTTGCTGTCTAGTTCAAGCTATAACCGGCATACGTGCCCGGACCCATATTTGGGTTCGTGAAACTACTTGCCTCATCAGGCTCACATTGCACCAAGTGAGCCGATGAGCAGCATAGACCAGCAGGGTTCGAGTCTCGGCTAGTTCCCGACCTTCCCCTCCCCTTTATCCCCACTTTAATCGGCCTTCGGGCTTTTGACCTTGAGTCAAGTCCTGTCTGGTGGGAGGCAGCGACAAATGAATAGAGGATGACATTGATAAATGCAGAGAAGTTCTTCCTGTTATATTATACTTTGCAGGTTATCGCTGTTAAGCAGTTTTTAAGAAAATTAAGTGCAATAGTTGCAAAGATTTAATATCTGGAAGAGATTATGTGGAAGAAATATCTTAAATAAACAGCTATTTTCAGGGGATTAATAGAGGTGCTCTAATATATCTTAATGTTATAACTTCAAATTTTGTTTTATCTAATTATGTAGTCATTGATAAGTTAATTAAAAAAAATTCCTTTCTTCATTCATTGAATCAAAGAAAATTAGCCATGCATATAATATTGAATGTTTTGGCAGATGATGAGCTTCTTTTTAATGTTGACTCTTGTGATGAGGGTCATAATATAGAAAAAATACAAAGAATGATAGTCTGTAACACTACAAATGCTCTTTTAAGTAATTTTTGTTCTAATGTAAATAATAATATTACAATTAACAAGTTAAGAAAAAAAAGAACATTTCAAACATTCACATATTTAACCAACCCCTCCGCTCAGGTAGGATATGACACAAAATCAATTTTTAAGCGGAGTTGAACAGGTTTGAATTCAGAGTTTTCCTTCTCCTAGATTAGTTGCCTCACCAAATCTGAAGAACCTAGTCTGCCCTACTATTTATCCATAGCTGGAGGGAGAATAATTGGATTCATACCTTTCCCAAGGGTATTAGAGCTATGTGAAATGCAATCAGTCTCGTTTAGGATTTATACATATATATAACACGTATGTAAGAACAAAATAAACAAATTCAAACAATACAAATCTCTTCGTGGACCTTCCTATTTTAAAATATATCCTTATTCTTTCTTTGGACCTACAACAACTATCTTTATATATATATATATATATATATATATATATATATATATATATATATATATATATATATTAATATGCAATGTATCTATGTTCAAGGAAAATAGTATATTTAGTTAATAGTTTATTTATGTTGCTGGGAAATTTACATGACGATGCAAAATGAATGAATAAATTGAATTAATATTCTTTTGCATCAAAAGAGTTAAATTTTTAGTAAATAAAACTTCTAAATACCTGTATATATTACTACAATTCTTGTTGTTTATCTAAATGTAATGGAGAGCCAGCAAAAATAGCATACCATAGCAATATTTTACTAGTTGGTTAATTGTTTTACAGCATGTCAACCCTTGCTAGGTTTAATACTGAAATCAATTTTTTTAAAAGAAATTATATGATTTAAGGAAAAAATCCTTTTTAATAATAATAATCATTTGTTTGCACACCTATAATTTCAGACATGCCAATAAATTCTATAACCGGCTCATTGGCCTAGTGGGTAGAGTGTTTGCCAATGGTCCGGGAGACATGGGTCCAATCCCAGGTCGTGTCCTACGAAAGACTTAAAAAATGGTACTTGATACCTCCTTGCTTAACATTCAGCAATATAAGGTACGTATCGAGGGTAAAGCGGAGCAATCCAGCGAAAGGAGTAGCGCCCTCCCCTACACCTCGGTGTAGTAGCTATTGAAAAGGGAGCCTTCTGGTCGCCCTTGACTAAAGGGAGACAACTTTACTTTACTACTTTACTAATGATAATCCTTTGTAAAAAATTATACCATCAAGTTATAATTAAGGCAAATCATTTGCACATAGCTATATGGTCTCAAGTATTTTTTGCTAATACAAATAATCTTTAAATAGGTCAATTTGGCCCATAGATAGGATCCTAAAGTTGCTACAATTCCGGTGGCCCAGTTAGCTGGGGCTGTAGAATACACCGACTTTATCACTGCAGAGAGGTGAGACTCCCCAAACGAATGTCCTGTATATGACACTAAACAATCTGATGGTGAGGCTTTAGTAATGCTGGAGCTTTGGGGAATGCGGAGTACTCCTTCATTGCAATCGTTCCCAGGTCCACTCTGGCCCGGAGTGGTTGCACCTGATAGGGTCCTATCTATGCGTCAAATAGAACTAAACTATCATTACGCTAAACTGAATTATTTAAAATTAACTGCTTTTCCATTAAAAAACAAACAAACAAAAGACTGTAAAACAAAAACAAAAAAAAACTGTGTACTTATGCTAATCTGGATTGTTTTGAATAGAACTGTTTCGACATTTACCTGTGTGTAAACAAAACTGTACTTATGCTAAACGGAATTGTTTGAAACTTTTATCAAAATCACACAAGTTAAATGACCTGAAAAGGGTTGATATGTGTTGTGGGAGCCTTAACCATCTCACCATAATGGACTCTTCTCACCGTTATTAGTACGGAGATATTTCGCTGCCAGAGGGGCAGATCAATATCAGTTTGCACCTCTCCAGGTGCCGGGTAGCACTTCGGCTGGCCGTGTTATCTGCCGCACGGATCTGGGCGAGTGTGTTTCGGTACCTGGAGATTTCCTTCGGCCTCAGGGAGCCTTTCCCCCAGGCTTTTACCCTCTTTTAGGGTGTTGGGTTCATCACCGGCGCCTGAGGCGCCCCTAATAAGGAGAATACCGACAGGGCCGTAGGCATTTTTGGGAATGCCTTGTGCCACACTTGCCTGTTAGGTGGGGCGAGCATCAAATACCATGGATCAATATCGGTGTTATCCGAACAGTACGAGACTTCTTACCTTTTCTATGTAACTCTATCTTTCTTGTGTAATATAATCTGTTATCTAATATCCGTGTGTCACGTGATATCCCACGGAGACGATAGAAATAAGATTAATACTATCCTCCCGTCGGAATGAACAGTGGCAAACCGTTAAGAAAGAATGTAGGTCGGGGTGAAGACCAACAGATGTTTGTACTCAGTAACCGGACTTGGGTGACATCTAGTAGCCCTAAGAAATCGGCTGACCAGGAAGAAGGAAGAGAGAAACCAAGTGATTGGCTGGGACCCCAAAACGGAAGTGGGGACTCCTTCCCGTCAGCGGAAATAGAAAAGTAAAAAAGTCAGTTGTTTGGCAGGGTTCGTAGGGGCAGACGAACCAAAGCCAAGTACTCCGGGTGAAGAAGACGAAAGAATATCTGAGACACGAGGGCCCCGAGTTCTTCAAGCCAGTATTAAAAATAGCATAAAGTCTATAAGCCCGTAAAAGAAGAAAGATTCTCCAGGGAACCCCGTCAAAAAATAAGATAAGTAACTTTGGGGCTATTTCTCCTTTATACCCAAATTTTATATACCCCCCCCCCTCTCTCTCTCTCAATTTGAAGAAACGAAAGAACAGAAAAGAAGAAAGACATTTATGTCCATGGACTGTTCAATTCATTATACATATTTGACACTTTGAAAGTGTATCTCTTTGTATAGTAAAGGATTCATGCATTTTTATGTTACCACGTGGTCTAAGTTGTTCTTTGCAGTTCTGCTACGAATTTGTTGTGTCACATTTCCTTTTCAGCTTCTATTCGCCTTATGTTATCTTGCTTAAAATTGTCCTATAAATTCCTTTAAAATATCACACGAGAAACCGGAGTTGCCGACTACTACAATATAATATTATTACGACTAAAACCTATAGGTCCATATCTTCTGTTGTCTAGGGGAGGAAGTTTAGTGGCCTTGGTGGGTGTGTGGATAGTGTGAAATTTGGAACCCCTTGCCAGCGGCGGTCAGTCTGGCCCTAAATTAATCCCTCACGTAATATGCCAGGTCTTATATGCCTGAGAGAAAAACTCTGAGCGAGGACTTCTTCTATAGGGGATCAAGTGCCAACCTGCCCTGTCTTCATACGTGCGAAAATAAAACCCTGTTCTGGGATAAAAGTAAACCTCTCGCGTCACATACGCTTTTGAATGGGGGCTCAAATCTGGGATAAAAATAAATATTAATAATATTTATTTCTTGTAGTCGTATGACAATTCCTGCCGTCTAAATCTACCCTGGGAGACCGTGAAAGAAAAAAGGAATATTGTTGAAACAGTCAAAATTACCCGTTGAGATAACTGTTTGGGAAAATTAAAGAAAAATGGACAAAATGGGAAACTTCTTAAAAGAACCCTCCATGGAAAAGTTGGAGAGGCTGAGAAAAAGCGAGATAGTGAAAATTGGCGAGAAGCTGGAATTAAATGTTGAAAATTCTATGAGGAAACATGAACTCGTTAGAAAAATAGCCGAGCACATGGTGGACGAAAATGTGTTCGAGGAAGCAGCATTGGAAGAGCTACCAACGGAAATAACAAGAATGACACCAGAACAAATTGAACTGGAGAAAATTAAAATACAAGCTCAAATGGAACTAGAGAGAAATAAGATGGAACAGGAGAAAGTAAAAATTCAGCAAGAAACGAGGCTGCGAGAAGTCGACTTGGCGAAGGAGGCCATGACAGTTTCGAAGTAACGAAGCAATCGAGGCTAGTCCCAAAATTTGAAGACGCCAACGTGGACGAATACTTCTCACATTTTGAACGAACTGCACTCAATCTTGGGTGGCCAAGGGAATATTGGTCAATGCTACTCCAGACTGTACTGACAGGAAAAGCACAGAGAGCATATACAACTCTTCCCACAGAAAATTGCGCCGACTATGATTTGGTGAAAGCAGCGGTTCTAAAAAGCTTCGAGTTGGTTCCAGAAGCTTATAGACAGAAATTCAGAACACAGAGAAAAACGGAAAACCAGTCTTATGTGGAATTTCTGCGAGAAAAAGAGAATGCACTGGATAGATGGTGTGACTCTAAGAGGATAGACGGAGACGCTGAGAAACTCCAGCAGCTAATATTAGCTGAAGAATTTTTAAACTGTGTGCCAGAAGAAGTCAGGGTTCACCTAAGTGAAAGGAAAACTGACGTGAATTATGAAATGGCCGAACTAGCAGACGAGTACATCCTCACACACCGAAAAACGAAGGAAAAAACGTGCACGGGAAACAGTGAAATTTAAGGCAGAGTGCAGCCCAGAAGAAAGACCTAAGGAAGAAAATAGAAGGACCTTCCAAAGTAGCAGCAGAACAGTGGTCTGCTACAAATGTGGAAAGGCTGGACATATAGCCATAAGGTGTCAGCTTGGAAAAGGTCCCGAAAGAAACCAAACCCAGTCGGGAAAACCTCAAGGAGCTGTAACAACAACTAGAGGGAACCAGTCTTATCGACCCTGGACGAAAAAAGGGATGATAAGAGGCCCACATGGAGGACCAGTGGAAGTATCAATTTTACGTGACACAGGAGCATCTCAGTCGTTACTTCTACGAAATGAATTACCTAAAGGGGTAATAGAAGCAACACGTGAGACTGTGATGATAGAGGGTATTGGCGGAAAGAGGGTAAAAATACCGCTACGTAAAATAACCCCTAAAGTCCCAGTGGAAAAATGGACCAATTAAAGTTGGTGTGGTAGAGAAGCTACCCATGAATGGAATTTCCCTCATACTGGGAAATGAAGTAAAAACAAAAAGGTGTCACCCGTGTAAGATGGCGAAAATAAGCGCCAAAAATGAAGAAGGAAAGATGGCGAGAATGAACGCCAAACATGGAAAGAAGATGGCGAAGATGAACGCCAAAAATGGAGAAAGCAAGTTGGCGAAAATGAGCGCCAAAAAATAAAGAAAGAAAGATGGCGAGAATGAACGCCAAACATGAAGACAACATGGTGGCAGAGCCACGTGCGAGATATAAACGACACAGTCGCTCGCAGAGTGAGAAAGTGGAAAGAAAAGAAGTGAAACTTCCACACCTCAATAAACAAAAAGACAAAGGGACCAGTCATCAGGGAAAGGATAAAACTCCAAAGAATAATTGGAATAAATTCCCTGAGACTTATCGAGAAGATAAGAGAAAGATGAGAGGACCCTCACAAGTGGCTAAGAAGGAAGAATTTGAAAAGAGCGACGAAGTCCTGCTACTATCCTCAAATAAAGGACCACACTGTGGTGGACGATATATAGGTCCCTACGTAATATCACAGAGAATAGACAAGAGGACATATAGAATCGATACCCACGAGGGAAAGAAGAAGACACAAGTGTGTCATGCTAACAGGTTAAAGAAATATGTCCGTCTAAATTAATCCCTCACGTAATATGCCAGGTCTTATATGCCTGAGAGAAAAACTCTGAACGAGGACTTATCTTATAGGGGATCAAGTGCCAACCTGCCCTGTCTTCACACGTGCGAAAATAAAACCCTGTACTGGGATAAAAGTAAACCTTTCGCGTCACATCGTGTTTGCGTTTTCATTAGTGACCCTTTCCGGGGCCACAACAATATGCTATAAAATAAAACAACCAACCAACAACCCTTCGGGTTCAGACGACTGACAAATCGTATATACGCAAACCAATAACTATCCGAGAAAATGAGACGAATAAAATTCTCCAAGGTTTTGAGATACAAGCAGATCATCCAATCCCTGTCAGAAGACTGGATGTAGTGCAAATGAGAGGAAAAGAAATTGTCACCAAGTGCATTTCGCTGTTTTAGCAGACCACTAAGTGAAAATAGAAGAAAGCAAAAGGATAAATTAATACTTGGTCATTTACAGAGAGCTATATTATCTATGGATTATAGAGGTGACGGTGATACCAATTGCAGTTGGTAAACTTGGAACAGTCTTCATAGGCCATGAAAAAAAAATGAGGGAACTGGATATCAGAGGAAAAATCAAAATCCTACTAACCACAACTATGATCAGCTAAAATACTTAGTAGAGTTCTAGAGATATCAAGAAATTTGCAGTCACTCAGACTTCAGTGAAAAGCCACCAGTAAGAACTCATATAGGATAAAACTAACCAAGCAAATGTTTACGTAAGATGGCTCAGTCGGCTGGGGCTGTAGAATACGCCGACTGCATCTCTGCAGAGAGGTAAGACCCCACCAATTAGTGTCTTGGATATAACATTAAACAATCTGATGGCGAGTCTCTAGTAATGCTGGAGCTTTGGAGAATGTGAAGTACCTTTCTTTGCCATCGCTCCCAGGTTCACTCGGCTCCGGAGTAGTAGCACATGATAGGTTCCTATCTATGAGTCAAATAGAACTGTTTGACACCTAAACCATGTACGTTGACAAATAAGATGACTTATGCTAAACTTAATTACTTGAAATAGAACTGTTTAACCATTTAAATATGTATAAACAAATGATTGATGTTTAATTGAATTGTTAGGGATACATAGTAATACTTGGAATCGTTGAACTTTTTTGACTCATGCTAAAATGAATTATTTGAAATAGGACTGTTTTTATGTTTAATTGTGTGTAAAAAAAGCTGATATTTATTTGAATTATTAGTGTTAAATAGTAATACTTGAAAACATTTAACTGTTTAAACAAGTGGTTAATAGTAAATAGAATTGTTCGTATCAGTAGAAATAAGTGAAACCATTTCACTGTGTACAAGAAAGAGCCCAAGCTCGTTTAAAAATGTTATCAATAAAATGTATTTAGAAATCATATATATATATATATATATATATGAAGGATTTGGCATTAAATAACCTACAATAGCTGTTACACCGTAAAGCCAAATCAAACCAAAATACGCAAGAAGACAAAGTAAATGTAGAGTTACTAAAGAAAATCCCGTATGAAAAGAAGACTACATTACCATCCTTCAGAAACCAAACTGGAAAAGTTACATTAGAAACTGAAAAAGTAAACATATTATTTACAAATACCCCAACTGGTAGCATCCCTGAACTAAACGAGCAAATTTATGCTAGAGCGAAACTAGTCTGCAATAAAATCGAACAGAAATACAAAACCTGGATGGGAAATTAATCAAGAAGGACTGGTAAGAAAACTGCAACAACAAGGAAAAGTACTGACGAAGGAGAAACACGCGAGGAGTTGTTAGAATGATTTTGTCAATCGATGTTCTAAGTACGTAGCCTAGACAAAAAAGTAAGATCACCAGATGGAGACACAGAATACTTCGACATTGTAGCAGGAGTACTACAAGGGGACACTCTGGCTCCGTACCTCTTTATCATTTGTCTTTTAGCATATAATGATTTCAATTTTTTGGCTTGGTTTGTTTTTTTAATGACATCTCAATCGCTTCAAGGTTATTTGATTCCAAAACTTGATTAATTTGCAAATGTTTGATTATAATCTTAACTATTTATCTAATACAAAAAAATTGCACACTGTTATATGGTTTCAAGTATTCCTATCTAATAATAATGACTTCCACATAGTTACATGGTTTTGAGAAGCTAAATAATAATCATCTTTTGTTTGCACATTTATATGGTCTTTAATATTCCTATCTAATACTAATAATTTGCATGGAGAAATAGGGTTTTTGTGGCTATTTTCATTTGAAAATTATAATGAATTTTTGTTTGCACACAGTTATATGATTTCAAGTAGATATTTCTATTTAATAATAATCACCTTTTGTTTGCACATTTATATGGTTTTTAATATTCCTATCTAATACTAATAATTTGCATGGAGTAATATGGTTTTTGTAGCTATTTTTATTTAATAATTATAATAACTTTTTGTTCGTACGTAGTTATATGGTTTCAAGTATTCCTATATTAATAATTTTCAAACACATCCAATGGATTCATAGATAGGACCCTAACAGGTACTATGACTTCGGGTTAGAGTGGACCTGAGAATAATGTTAAGGAATCGGGTAGTCCACACTCCAAAAATCTTAACTGATACCTTACGACCGGATGTAGTTTAGTGTCACACTTAGAATCCACCTTTTTTTGGACGGGGGGCTTACTCCTTTGCTGGGGATAAAGTCGGCCTTTTCTAATCTCCTTCGATAGGATGAAATTTCATGGTCAACGTTTTATACTCTATTGATAATATCAATAATTTTAATTTGTATTAATCGTTCATCTTCCTTCCTTTCGTCGTTTAATTGGCAGTCTAGGTCTGATTAATTCAATCTAAAACATACCTCTGAACGTCATCATCATATACGTGGTACCTTCAATAAGTTTCCATACTTTTTTGCACAGGCATTTAAAATTGTCATAGACTCCTGAAAATTCAGTATGTTATTGCTAGACATCTTATGAGATGACAGACCAATTTTTTTGATTTCAGCTTCAAATAAACAGCTACAGCAGGAATTGGAATACACCTTAATAAAGCCTGATTGTCACAGCGGGTGAATTTCAAAAATGCAATCTGGACGTGAGGACACTTTAGAAGAACAATATGCAATAAAATTCTGTTTTAAACTTGGAAAAAATGCCACAGAAACGTATGGAATGCTTCAGACTGCTTTTCGACCATCTTGCATGAATCGAGCATCAGTTTTTGAGTGGCATAAGAGATTCAAGGAAGGCAGGGAGTCTGTGAGGGATGATGAGAGGTGTGGTGTAACATACCCACACATGAATATGGGAAACGTACATAGAATGTTCATAACATATATACATAGAAAATAGGAATCCCGAAACACGAAAAACACGTAACGACTTCTTAGTTCAGGTACGAAACCTTTTATTACCTTTGAGTTAAAGGTTTCGACATTTGGAAGAGAGATGCACAGTCTTTCTACGATGACTTTTTCATCTGCCCCCCATCAGATGCAGTGCCCGTAGCGCACAAATTCGTCTGGCCTCAGCGAGCCCCGAAGGTCGACCCTTCCCGTTCGGAGTCTAGTTCTCAACTGCTGACTTTTTCAAATCTCCCTAAATCCTCCGCGCACGCTTCCGGTGCATGACGTCATTCACATCCCTGGTCACATCTCCCTGAGATTTTTATTTTGACATCTGTGAACGACACATCCTCCCCGCGCGCGTGTCAACACCTGTGCTCAAGTTTGCACCAAATTAACCCATGTGCTGAGCCGAAAGGTTCTCAGCCTAACTAAACCCAAACCCAAGATATATAAAACGAAATCACTCGGCCATTATATTACAGTGGGAGGAGTAAGGAAGTCAATACACCAGAGTTGATTGGCCAAAGGGTTAGGGTTAGGGTTACTATGTTGAGGTTTTAAGGCAGTTCAGGGAGAGATTTCTAGGGAAGAGGCCAGCAATCTTCAAATCGGGTCAGTGGCATTTCCACCAGGACAGTGCAGCAGTCCACAACTCCATCCTTGTCACAGACTATTTGACCAAGATGGGCATCAAGACAGTTCCTCACCGTCCCTATTGTCCTGACCTTGCTACCTGTGACTTTTGGTTATTCCCTAAATTCAGAGGCTGTCGTTATGAGAGAATTGAGGAGATGAAAGAGGCTGTGACGAAGGTCATTGACACGCTCACACAAGAGGACTTGAATGGGGCCTTCCAGAAGTTGTTGGAACGGTACAGCAAGTGCATTGCAGCCGGAGGAGATTACTTCGAAGGGGACTAGAGTTTCATGAATGGACTATCAATAAAAGTGCCCATACGAAAAAAGTCTGGAAACTTATTTAATGATCCTCGTATTTATGTTAAATTTACTAATATTTACATTCAATTTCTTTATTTATATCGCGGACGTCGATACAGTTGTCCGACTCATTCCCAAAAGATCGAGTAATCGGTATGAACTTTGATTTTATACACTTTGGGAAACTGGTGTTTTATTTTATCGAAAAACGACTCAAGTCAAAGTTACTTGACTCCGAATTTACTTGTCACTTGGCTAAACTACAAATAACCATTTTCAGTTCTGTATTTTATTTATGAATACATTTTTGATGACATATGGTAAATAAGAATCTATTTTAAGCTGACAAACAAATAAATCTTAGTTTTTCATATAGTGCAGAAAAAAATAACCTAAATTTACGAATTTGTGTACATACATACTTGTTCGGCGTTAAATGACTCAAAATGGGTTGAAACACCGTTAAACAAAACAACAAAACAACCAACATACATTCTTGTAAATGTAGAAGTTTAAAATTTGATGATCTTTACAGTACATCGCGGACTCTTTATTAGTGAACATGGTTTGCTCTAAGACATTATAAAATAAGATGATTTTGTAAGGTTAAATAACAAATACATTCAATTTGTTTATTTATATCGCAGACGTAGATGGCTGTGGATCGTGGTGATTTTATATGCTTTTATTTTTATTTATTGTACAGTAGCATGATTTTATGTGCTTTTAACGCTTTTCTAGTTATATTATGACTTCAATATTTGCAGTGGATGGACGTAAAGTCAAATAAAATGACTTAGATTTGATTTTTATTTTTCCGCACATTTCTTTTTGCCAAATGATGTATAATCGATATATTCCTCTCTCTCTCTCTCTCTCTCTCTCTCTCTCTCTCTCTCTCTCTCTCTCTCAGAATTTTAGAAATACCAAAGTGGAGCATATCCCAAAATCAGTTAGAAACCACTGCATTAAACCATTGGATGGAGAACGGGGAGTACCCTTTCACTGAAATTACTCTCTGGTTCACTCAGACCCGGAGCGGTAGTACCTGTTAGGATCCTAGTTGTGGGTCAACTTTTCAATTATTTTCTATTCTTGAAACTATTTAACCGAGTGCAAACAAATGACTAATTCTAGATTAATTGGTTAAAATCCCGGACTATGGCATCGAATAAGCGAGTACGAACACCAGTTTCCCAATTACGTTCACCTTCGTTTTGACACTCTAAGGAAAGGTATGAACCTCCTTATCCTCCCTAACTATGGGTTAAATAATATTACTGCTATTCTTTTAAAAGGATGGCTTTGACATTAAATTACTCTCCAAGTTTGATATGCTATTAAACAAAAAAATCAAACCAACATCAAATTAGACAGAAATACTAATAGATAGAATGACTAAAGTTAAGTGGGAATACTTGAAGCCATTTAACTGTGTGCCAACAAATGAGCTCTAATAACAACTCATTTAAAAATAAAGTTACTTACACTCTATTCCCTTACAAATCATATATATATATATATATATATATATATATAAGCATGATTTGGCATTAAGTAATCTTCAAATGTTGATATGCCATTAAACCAAATAACCTAACATTGATACTTTTTGAATATACATCGTGTGAGTGTTTTATACATAAATGTTTCTGAGTTTTTAGATTACATAACAATATTTCAGGGGCCATTTTGTCAAAGGAAGAACGAAGCGTAGAAATTTAACTTGAGAGACTATACTTAAAGACTGCATTTGGGTGAGGGTAGTAAAAGCAGTTAAGAAGCCAAAAAAAAAAAAAATATATATATATATAAAATGAAATGGAAACTACACACACATGCTGTATGCTGTTTTGAACAAATCCTGGAAGCAGAACTCTAAAAAACAGCAGCTATTTGATCCCTCACCTCCCATCTCACCAACCATCCAAGTAAGACCGGCAACACATGCTCTACACTGCAAGGGAAGCAGCGACGAACTCATAAGCAAGGTTCTTCAATGGACTCCTACATATGGACACACCAGGGTTAGCCGACCAGCAAGGACTTACTACCGTCAGCTCTGTGCGGATACTGGATGTAGTTTAAAGGAGCTACAGAGGACGATCTTTGATAGGGATGGATAGTGAGAGGGAATCATGGGAATCCGTAATGTCAGCACGATTTGATGATGATGAGGAGGAGGATGATGTGGAATAAAGCGAAAATGTTCACTCCGTAAGGTAGCGACTGAGAGACGACCCCAAAATTGTTTTGTTACTTTAATGCTCTGAAACGCTTACCAGTCAGATGGTTTGATTGGTTTGGCTTGGTTTATGGCATATCAACCATTATAGGTTATTTAATTGCAAATCCGGTTTATGCATATATTAGATATATTTGACTTGTGAACATGTCAATAAAGTTAAATAGTTCCAAGTACTGTTATGTATCACTAACAATTCAATCAAACATCAATTATTTGTTTGCGTACAGTTAAATATAAAAACAGTTCTGTTTCCGACAATTCAATTTAGCATAAGCCAACAACGTTAAATGGTTCCAAGTATTGCTATGTATTACTAACAATTCAATTAAACATCAGTTATTTATTTATGCACACAGTTAAATGATCAAACAGTTCTATTACAAAATAGAACTGTTTGACACTTAAACTTGGTGCAAATAAATGACTTATACTAAAATGAACTTTTAAAAATGTAACAGTCTGTTTAATCGTTAAACTGTATAAGCAAATAACTGATGTTTAATTGAATTGTTAGTGATACATAGCAATACTTGGAACTATTAAACTTTGTTGACTTATGCTAAATTGAATTGTTAAAATAGAACTGTTTGATCATTTAATTGCGTTGGTTGTTTGGGTTTTTATGGCATATCAACCTTTGTAGGTCATTTAATGCCGAATCCATTTTAAAACAAATAATCAGTTCTTTCAAACAATTCAGTTTAGCATGAGTATACAGTTTAATTCTCATAAACATTTCTATTTAAAGCTATTCAGTTTAGTCAAAAAGTTCCAATTCAAACAATTCAGTTTAGCATAAGTATGCAGTTTAGTTCTATTTAATCCATACATAGAGCCCTATCAGGTGCTACCATTCCGGGCCAGAGTAGACCTGAGAGCAATGGCAATGAAGGGGTGCTCTGCATTCCCCAAAGCACCAGCATCACCGGAGCCTCACCATCAGGTTGTTTAGTGTCATATATCCAGGACACTCGTTGGAGGGTATTCTACTGCACCAGCCGACTGGGCAAATTTAACTGTGTGTATCAACAAAGAGTGTTTACAAATCATATACATCGAATATATATGTAAAAACAGGATTTGGCATTAAATAACCAACAATGGTTCTTATTCCATAAAACAAAATTTAATCATATATATATATATATATATATATATATATATATATATATATATATATGCCATTATGTTATGCTTATAACAAAGTTCAAAACCTGGACGAGGCAAATTGCATTTCACATAGCACTAATACCCTTGGGAAAGGTATGAATCCAATTATTCTCCCTCCAGCTATGGGTAAATAGTAGGACGGACTAGGTTCTTCAGCCTTGGTGAGGCAACTAGTCTAGGAGAAGGAAAACTCTGAATTCAAACCTGTTAAACTTCGCTTAAAAATTGACCTTGTGTCATATCCTGCCCGAGCGGAGTGGTTGGTAAATATGGTTATGTTATGCTTATATATATATATATATATAGAGAGAGAGAGAGAGAGAAGTGTGACGTAACGGTTACGGTCTTAGTAAATGGGATCGGCGACCCGAGTTCAAATCCTGGACGAGGCTGTTTTAGTTTCACTTCGTGCCAATACTCTTAAGAAAGACATGAAAAGGAAGAGAGAATTCTTTAGCTTTTTTTACGGTAGCCGGTCGAGAAAGCAGAAAACTCTGAATTCAAACCAATTGTTCTCCACATAAAATTGATCTTGCATCGCATTATGCACCTTTGGGGTGGGGGGGTTCATGAACATACAAACACAGATATATATATATATATATATATATATATATCTGTGTGTATGTGTATGTAGTTGGGCAGCAGTCTTTCATTTAAGCATGTTTGATTGAATTATAAAGACAAATTTTGTCTATATACTTTTATATAGTTTCCATCTAGTTTCCTGACAAGTGTCTTGGTTTTAGGTTGGAATTGGTAGATGAATTTACCAAAATTGCCCTGGGCGCTTTCGGACTCTTCATAGGCCATCATCAAGGGTTGTTTGTATGTGTTAAGAATTTAAAAAAAAGTTTTTAGGTTCTTTATTACATTACAAAATTACGTAAACGCAAAGTTGGATAAAACTGAGACGCCGATGACATCGAACGATTTTAAAACAGAATGCTATCAATGAAAATAGAATATCAAGAAAAATGAAATATTAAAAAAATAAAAAATAAAAAAGGACTATAAGCATTTCAAAACATTGTCGCTATTTTCAAAGTTAATTCTATTAATTCAATTTTTTTTATATATGCATATTTACCAACCCCTCTGTTCGGGCAGGATATGACACAAAGTCAATATTTTAAGCTGAGTTTAACAGGTTTCAATTCAGAGTTTTCCTTCTCCTAGACTAGTTGCCTCACCAAGGCTGAAGAACCTAGTCTCTCCTACTATTTACCCATAGCTGGAGGGAGAATGATTGGATTCATACTTTTCCCAAGGGTATTAATGCTATGTGAAATGCAATTAGCCTGGTCCAGGATTTGAACTCGTGTCACCGTGTCCATTT
This sequence comes from Sepioteuthis lessoniana, assembly GCA_963585895.1. Taxonomy (NCBI): domain Eukaryota; kingdom Metazoa; phylum Mollusca; class Cephalopoda; order Myopsida; family Loliginidae; genus Sepioteuthis; species Sepioteuthis lessoniana. The sequence goes on along the minus strand of OY757937.1, from coordinate 48,420,405 downwards.
CCTACGATGATAACGACTACACCACGGACGCCTCCACTTTTGATATATAGAAGTGTGGTGTAACGGTTCTCATCGTTGAAAATTGACTTGATGACCCGATTTCAAAACCATAGGTTTCACTCCGGGCTCTGTGGCATTGGCCCTGTAGCATTTCACTCCGGTCTCTGTAGCATTGGTACGGTAACCAGTCTAGGAAAAGGGAAAATTGTTGTGTTCTGGTTAGTGAACACAAGTAATAATAATTATAAGACAAACCACGATATGTGAGGAAAATAGTTATATTTACAGGAAAGAGTATTTACAAGAGAGAGACTGTTGGTAATAAGAACACAGGATTAGTGATAGAGTAATGATATACTTCAACAATAGGAACGGCTCTTCTGGTTTGACTCCTCGGCTTATTCCCAGACTGATCTCCGCTACTACCATATATGGCAGATGGAACAGCTCATTATGCTGAAAAGGTAGGTGATACCCAACAATCTCTCCATTCAAACTCAAGGAAAGCTATTCGAGGAATCTGTTGCACACCGGTGCATCATTCTTCTGTTATCAGCTCATCCCAAAAGTGTAGCTGACCAGTCCCCCTTCCCCCAAACCGCCATTATAAACAAAATCACTGTCATAAATAGTCTTAAGGACTAAATCGTTAACAGAAGTTTGGAATTTATATGACAGGAGAAACATCAGTTGAATTTTCAAAGCAAAAACTTTCCTAAAATGTTTCCGATAATAAGGATACCTTATCATCGATGACAGGAATCATCCATTATTGTATGAAGTAGGTACGAGGTAACACTTCGGCTAAACATGGCATGTTTTAAATGTAGAGAAGTAAAAAAGGCTTCCAAGAAGAAAATATTAATGTATAATAATTGTGGACCCGCCGTTCGCCTCGTCTAGCCGGCGTCTCATTTCCACGTTGTGCTTGTTTTTAAAAGAACGGTCACTGGTTTTTGTCAATGCTGTATTAGCCACGGGTGAACTCCATAGAGAAAAAGAAATAGAAAAGAGAGAGAGAGAGGGAGTGAAACTGAAAAAGGGACTTAGTGAAAGAGACAGAGAGAAACAATAAAAAAGAGATAGAGAGAAACCAAGGGAAGGAACCAGAGAGACAAAGAGAGATAAGGAGAAAGAAAGAGCAACAGCGAGAAAAAGAGAGCGAAAATGAGAATTGATTTCAATGAAGAAAATTTGAATAAATAAATAAATAAATAATATGGCCATTCAGTAAATTTATTGATTTTCAAGCCTCTTCTGTTTCAAATCCCATGAAGGTGATACCAAACCGGTTCTTTATTCTCAAGGAAACGTCCAAGCACGGAATAAAAGCCAGATTCTTTTTTCAAAAATTGTATCGAACTTGTTTAAGGGACAATATCCTTTATTGCAATGCCACAAACTCTTTTCTTTCCGTGATATCTTGGTTGGACGTTGAATGATCTGCCAAGATATTGGAAACAATTTCAAGTGAGTTTCCCACGGACTTGTTCAGTTTGATTGCATTCAATTTACACAATTTGTTTGTTTGTTTTTTCTTTACTTCTTTCGTAACGCTTTCGCTATTTCGCTTCCGATGACAAACAAGACAAAAGAAAAAAATATCTTTCTAACAAATCCAAAAGCAACTAACTTCCCAGATAGAAACAAAAAAGATGAAATAAAAAATAAGTTTAAACAGCTATGTCACTACAAAAATATTTATCACAAAAGTAACTTTAAGAAAATAAACAACAGAAGTCCTACATTAAAGGTAACTTGTGTCTTTGTATGGTTGTGTTTTTGTATTTTCTCTCAGCCATTAGACCAGGGCTTCTCAAACGTTTTACTTTATAGCCCCATCTATAAAGAAATTTAATTTCCATTCACCTCCAAATTAATCAACTGAATATTAAACTGCAAAACGTTTGTGATGTGAAAGGTTAGCACTGGTTATTGGCTAATCAAGCTTCCTTTATTTTCCAAAATAAATATAAAATATAAATTTTGGGGAGTACAAAGCCCCAAGCTTTTTGTGGGGGAAGGGAAGGGAAGAAGGTCATGCTGAACTATGAATCTAGGGGGTCTCTAGCTAGCCACATTTGCCGACCTATTCATAGAATACAATTAGGCCAGTTTTCCTTCACCAGGTACGCCTCCGTCACCAAAATGCCACATTTGCTCTATGAGAAGAGCCCTACTTAAAAACTCGGGATGAAAAAATGCATAAATTTTATTTACAAGAAATGATATATTTACAATACATGAAAATGATGAGGGTGGGAGAAAAACACCGAAAAAATGGAACAAAAGAAAAACCCGTTCGGTTACCCTCCCATCCCCATGACTAAAATCTGGAGACCGACTGTTTTCCGGTAACCGAGGGGACCGAAAAGAAGCCGGACCTTCCCTAATGGAGTTGGGGGAATCAGGCTAATGTGATAAAAGAAACGCGGGGCGTGGTGCAGTTCAGGGAGGTAATGTGGATTACAGAGATGAGAATATAGTAATGAAAGTCCAAGATGGGCTAGATCAAGGGTTAAGGTACAAAAAGAATGACAGCGGGGAAGATCTTGGAGGCTAACTATTAGATGACGGGGACAATGACTCACAACATACTGCTAACAAGGGAAACAGGGATTGAAAGTGCTTACTTACTGGGGCTAGGGTCCCGGAGGACCCGGTCTATAGTCGTCATGCGTAGGAAGAGGAGGGAAGGATGACTCCAACATTGCCCTCTTTCGAACGACCAGTCTCGCTGAATGCACCCACCTTCTGTCGAATGTCAAAGCATTTTCTATCGCATTTAATTTTGACTCTAAGCTGATGCTGAAGAATTAAATCAGATCACGATGAGATTAGTTTACACCGTCATACAATCCCTTCTTTTGCGTCATCCAAATCACTATTCTAGCTACAGCTAAGATTGCGAGAAGCACCGCACGTTTCTCACCTTGAAACCGAGACAAAATGTTGTTTACGGCGTATCTAACGTCGAGCAGCACGAGCTGCTTGGGTTCGATGCAGGCTGTCCACTCTCTGACGTGATTTCAAAACGGACGAAGTCGCTCACACTAGAAGAAGGCGTGCTCAGCCGTTTTTCTAAACCACTGTCTCAGCGAGGACAATCGGGTATGTCTACCAGGCATGCTTTGTAATTCAAGCAGAAAAGGGGCAACACATTCCGTGCAAGCCGCTAGATGAGCGAAAACTCGGAGTTGTTCAAGAAGCCCGAATCTGGCGCTCAATTCCAATGCGAGCTAACCTCCTCCATCGACCAGCCGAGCCGATCCACAAGAGGATCCGAAGCGGAGCCCACCACTATATCCCGATATAGCTCTTTTTGAGACAGAGAAATGTCACTGGACCCAGGAAGGTTACAAAGGGCCTTATGGCAATCGTGGACAAACGGTGCTTCACCTCTCAGCTTACGTCGATATTCACCTTTGGGGTTTGAAAGGTCTCGCTCGCCTTTCGCTTCCACTCCGCGTCCTTCGACAAGGATTGTCCCAAGTAAACCAGTCTTTCAGCGAATCAGTGGTTCTCCAGATACCCAGACCCACATTACGCGGACGTTAACAGCAGACCGGTCTACGGGCCATCGGCCTTCGACCTCCCCAAAGTAATTTGAAGAGAGATCGTTGTAGCACCAGCCGATGATTCTTAGGCAGAGAAAGTACAGATAAATAATAAAGAATCAAGGGAAAGATGTACACGGTGCACATCTCCGCCCGGCCTTTAAGGACAACCGCCTTCGAAGCCCGGTATGCACCTGGGCATCTACCTTGGTCTGTACTTCTGACCAATTTCCCTACAGTTGAGGGCCGGTCCCAAACCACACCCTGAGGATGCGGACGGGTCCCTCAATCAAATGGAAAGGCTCTGGCAGGGAAATGCCACCCCTCCAGGAACCTAACTGCAGACCTTCGCAATAATAAAAATTGATCTTTGTTGCTGCTATCTGCTCGTACTTCACAACCATCTTCTTCACAGCCTTTATGTCAAAACGGCGGGACACACAAAAACAGTGATATCGTCAGAGTATGTGGATATTTTTGCCTTAAGAGGACCAGGAAAAGGATTTGCCTCCCCATCCCTAAGCCTACGGAACAGGGGATCCAAAGCGAGGATACAGAGAAGAGGAGACAGGGGTCAATCCTGTCGGATCGACCGCTCGATCGCAAAAGCCTCTGAACATTTCACGTTCACCTGCACCCCTGCCTGCGGGTTATGGTACATCATACTAATCCATTTGCGGAACTCCAGTTTGAATCCGGCGGTTAACCCTATCGAAGGCCTTGGAGTGGTCCAAATTGATCAGCACGGCTTTGGTGCCGTCTTCTAACCCCTCTAAGACTTTTCGCACCAAGTGCAAGTTGTTTTGGATTGATCTTCTCTTCACAGCGTAGTTCTACCCAAGTCCTACCAAATCGCTAATGATAAGCTGCAAACTGTTCATTAAAACTCGGGCCAAAATATTTAACTCAGTGTTAAGTAGAATTATGGGCCTGTAATCGTCTAAGACCTCCAAACATGCCTGCCATCTTTATTCAGCAATGGGATCACACCCTTGGTAAAGCTTCCAGGGATGGCTCCCAGGGCGAACCAATGGTTGAACACATCCATCAGAATAGACCCAAACATGTGCGGCAGCTTCAAGTACACTTCTTTGGGTAAAACATCTAGTCCTGGCAATTTTTCGAAACCGACCTACTTCAACGCATCACGGACTTCGCATTCAGTAACCAAATACTCATGGCTAGCCACTTCCGCCTCCCGAAGGCTGGGAAAACGGCTAAATACCTATGAAAGTCCTGAACCAGGAGGTTAGGACAGAACAAAGCGATTACGGGAGTGCGCCCGAAAGGCCCCACGCATCTCACGATTCGACCGGAGCACATAACCGTACGGGGAGTTGACCAAATCGATGTACCGAAAGGGGAACCTTCGTACTTTTCCCTAACGCACGAACGCGTTGAATTTCACAGCTTTGTTGGGAACACTTTTTAACTTAGATTTAACTATATGTCCCTAATAGCGCTTGCTAGCCTCACGCTCAAAGTCCCGTCTAGCTAAATCTACAGCTACGGAATCCTTCCTTCCAACGCCCGGGAAAGCTTATCTTCAAACGATTTTGCCACCTTGGTTCTAAGTTGAGCTGGTGACCGTACTTGATGGCGAAATCTCTAATCTTATGTTTAAGAGATTCCCTCTAGCTATTCCCAGTAACCACCCCCACTAACGCCTGCTGAACTAGGAATTCTAGCCGGTACTGGAAACCCCGTATCTCCAGTAAGGAGGTATTGAACTTCCAGTAGCCGGTCAGAAGAGGCTTATTAGCCAGCCACGGACTGACCCTAACAAGTTTATAGTCAGTCTGCCCAAAATTGTGGAACGTGGGAGACGTAATAAAATCAGTGTCATCTCTTCTAACACTCTGTCCAGATAAGATCTGACACGGACAGGGGTCGAACTATTTAGCCACGTCCACATCTCCCTCACTGGGTGATCTAGACGAAACCTGTCGACCTAGTCATAGCGAGCTATAAAATCGATCAGGCTACTTTTACTCCTTCCTGACCCGCTAGCTCCCCTTCCAACCCTGTCTATCTTGGGATCAAGGATTGCATTCCAATCACCCTCTAGAACTGCCTGTTTCAGATAGTCGAGGAACGGCGCTAACCGCCGATAAAAAGGAAACCCTCAACAATATTGGGCGAATAAACCGCAGCCATCCGGAACTCGAAACTTTTAATGTCAACATCGGCCACAACCAGCCGGTCCCTGTTATCGTCAAGAACAAGATTTACATCAGCATTAAGGCTGCCTCCAATAAGCAAAGAGACCCAACGATGCTACAGCTGACGTATGCTGAAAGGAAAGGACGACATAGTCATCCTTCAGCACCCGACTGTCCGCGTCGCAAGTGAAGTGAGTCTCTTCACTGCAGCAGCGTTCACCCTGATGTTCGAGAGTTCACCTAGAAAGCGCACACACTTGCTTGGATCCCTCAGTCCTCTCGCATTCAAAGTGACAAGGTTTAGAGTCATCAAACCCACTTACCTGAATCACTGTCAACTACGGCTCGGAAATCCTCCTGGGTGAGGATGCCGACGGCATGTCTCAGGGAGCCAGTGCCGAGCTCAGTAGTTACTCGGTCATCTCTGGACACACCTCCGACATCTAGTTGGTACTTTAGTTTTAGGGCTCTGTAAAAAGATGGGTGAACGTAAACAGGTTCTTTCCCTGAACAGAATGACAGAGCATTTTTTTTAATCAGGGGATACTCCATTTCCGCCAACCTTATGTCCGCCCGACTTGGCTTCTCCAGGAGTCGTCACACACCTTTCGTGCGGCTCCCCGCCGAGCGAACAAAGTTAGTCACCAGGAGTGCACCCCAGAACAAATACGGGTTGGAAATATTTTTATTTTTGACACTTTTGAAATCTTGGAGAGGTTTAAGGGCGCTGTGGAGCTGAAAATCCTCTGGGAGTTCCTCAGTCTCCGCCGAGCACAAAGCCACTACTGAAAAATTCTTGGCTGTCATTTTTTATTTCCCAACGCCCGATCTTTCTGAAGAAAGTCTATTCATAGATCTAGACCTGGAGAACAGCCTAGGAGGTGAAAAAGAGAGGAGAGTTGGGGAGAATGGAATTTCATGATGAGGAGATTGTTGTGGGGGGATTATTGCAGTGGGGTTTGCTGAAGAGGGGATTGTCGGTGGGGTTGGTGGGGGGTTCTGATGGAGATTGTTGAGGTGTCGGTTGTTGTAGTGGGGATTGTGTTGGGGGCTGTTTTAGTATGACTTTTTTGGTTAACTGGGGATGAATTTCTTTTTCTGTAGAGGGATAATGGTGTGTACAAAGCTTTTTCGTTTGAGTTTCTCCACTATCTCTCCAGATTTTGAGATTTGTTGAAGTTTCCATCTCTTTAGGCTGTTCTCTCTCTGTGTTTTTCTTTTTTCTCTTTTTTTTACTTGTATTTCTTCACTGGTAAAGGGACTGGTTGAACTACCGTGGATTTTGTTGTTGATGCTGTTGTTTCGGATGAGAATTTAGTTATTGCTGCTGTTGTTGACGTTTCTACTACAGATAGCGGTGCTGATTCTTTTGTTGTTGTCGTTGTTGTTGTTGGTGGTGGTTTCTTTTCCAGGTGACCTGGGTCCATCCTTTTCCCAGATTGTTTCGATGGTCTCCAGGTTTGGTGGTTGGACTGGTGATTTTTTCTTTGTTGATATTGTCGTTGTTATTGTTGTTATTATTGGCGGGTGTCTTCTATGAGCAGTGGTCCAGCTGCTTGCCGCTGCCTTTCCCGACTACCATCATCTTCTGGTCCTTGTATTATCAACGTGTGCCGTCCCATCCGCCGATCACATTGGCGTTACCTCTTCCACGCTGCTGTACGCACTCAGGTAGGCAGCAAAGATGTCCCCATTTAACTGTATTGGGACGTTGCACACGATCACTGTAATTCGTCTAGTTCCCTTATATTCGGGTTGAAGCTGGAAGTGTTTGGTGGAGACGTTGCTCCCGGCCAGCTCTTCTGAGGGCAGCAGGACATCCCAGATGGCGAAACTTCTCCGGCAGAAATACCGGCATGGGGTGCCTGCAGATTTTAAGAGCTCCTCGAAGGTCTCTTTCTTTAATCCTGCCAAATTTCTGGTCCTTAGATCTGTAATGATGTAGGACAGAGTCTTCGGCTCCACTTCTGCCACCAATTCTGGGATAGGTGAAATCTTATTTCCTTGGAAGTACGGATTCTGTCCTTTTCGTATTCCTGTGGGAATTTATAGATCACGAGACTGGCATTGCTGGTCTTGTGGCGTTTTTTTTTTGTCTCAGCGGAATGGGACTGGCCGGGAGTGAGGTTTCGTGAAATACTTGTGATGATTTAAAGGGTTTTGCTACCGGCTCTTCCGGCTTCTTAGAGAGGGCTTCCATGTTGTTATCGTTGAATAGATCCGTTTGGCTGGTGTTCATGTCTCCCTCCATAGTTGCTGGAAGCAAATAGGAGGAGAAATGGTAGATTAATAGAGGAGGCTGTTGTTGCTGTTGTTACTGGCGATGTTTCTGTAAGCTGGTCTGATAAGAACTGTGGGATGTAATATAGAGAGAAATAGACAAAAGAAAAATAAGCAAAAATTAGATCAGGCTAGTGTCTGGTTCAACCAGGAATCGAACTCGCTTGTTTGAAATGACAAAAAGGACGAAAATTCGTTAGGTATCTGAAAAAATTTCCCCATCGTTAATCAAGCTTTCTCAGTTATTCATAGTGAGAGATTTATATAGGCTCTTTCAAACACTTATGCTAATTAGACAGATTAATTTGCCAGTATCACTATAAAAACATAACTATTTTGATAGTGTTGCGTGCAATTGATTCGTTTGGTTTGGTTTTATGGCATATCAACCATTGTAGGTTATTTAATGCCAAATACTGTTTATTCATATGCATTAGATATATATGATTTGTAAACGTTATCTCGATAACATTTTTAAACGAGCCTAAACTCATTTTTTGCACATAGTTAAATGGTTTCAAGTATTGCTATCTAAGACGAATAATTCTAGTCATTGATAATTTTTGCACAGAGTCAAATGCTTTCAAGTATTGCTATGTAACACTAGCAATTTAATATCAGTCATTTGTTTGTACACATCCAAATGGATATATTTTCGGTAATTTCATCTTTACATAAGTTAGAACTAAATTGTTTACACACTAGTATTGCTATTGTTTCTACACAGGATAAATGGTTTATATAATTGCTATCAAACACTTATAATTTTATTCAATATTAATCATTTGTTTGTACACATTTAAATGATTCCAAGTATTGCTATGTATCACTTACAATTCATTTAAACATCAGTCATTTGTTTACACACCATTAAATGATCAAACAGTTCTATTTCCAACAATTCAATTTAGCATACGTCATTTCTTTACTCTGGGTTTAAGTGTCAAACAGTTCTATTTGACCCATTGACAGGACCCTATCAGTTACTATCACTCCAGGCCCGAGTTAAGGAGTATTCCGCATTCCCCAAAGCTCCATCATTACTAGAGCCTCACCATTATATTGTTTCATGTCATATCAGGACACTAGTTGTTGTTGTTGGTGGTGGTGGGGTCTTACCCCTCTGCAGAGATGCAGTCGGTGTATTCTACTGTCCCAGCCGACTGGCCTAGAATGCAATTGACATGAGAAAATTATCAGTAACCAATAATTGACAGAGTTGTGCATTTCTTTATTATTTCAGTATAGTGCTTGAACTTAGATCCAATCCTGGTCAATTATCAATACATAATGTTGAATATCTGTTGACCTCATCAAGTTGAATATCTGTTGACCTCATCAAGTTGAATATCTGTTGACCCCACCCGAGTAAAAAATGAATCTAGTGAAATATCTATTGACAACATACGGTTGATAAAAAACAGTAAATGATTAAACAACAAATTAATATAAATTTGACTATTTTTCGTTTTTTTCTGTACATACAGCAAAAACGAATGTAATGGTGGCAATAATGGTGACTTGAACTGTATATACGAGGAGCAGCTGAAAAGTTCATAAGCTAAGATATATTCCTCGTATATGACCAAATAAGATTTATTTTTCAGCATAGTCCCCTCTCCTGCGGTCCACTTACTTCTTCGATTGGTGTTGCTGTGCTTGAACCCCATTTGTCAAATAAGTCATCAACAGCAGATATTAACTTCTCAGCTACTGAACTTTTCAGCTAACCCTCGCAGTTGGATGTGGAGAGAATTCATGTAACTGCCATAAATGTTGTAAACTACAATAGTCTATGTCAGCATTAAGAGAAGTCAAGAAAATGTATTGGGTTGCTAAAACGAATCGATGAGGTCACCTATTATACTCAACTAAAAAACAAAATTCTTTTTTTGGAAAAACTAACCTAAGTGTGTTACTAAGTCACCATTGTAGATGACAAAGCATTAAAATGATATGTGTGGCCTTGTCGTTTCGTCACCGCTGTTTTCAACTTCCAGTTGAAGTATGAGTCTTTTGTTGTTTTCGGCCATTGGTTCGGCCGGAAAGTCAAAGTAAGTTACTTTCAAGGGCGCCTCGGGCAGTGTAGTGGTTAGCAAGCTTGACTAGCAAACCTGCAAGAGTGGGTTCGAGTCTCGTTGGGTGCCCCATTCATTGTCCCACATATCAGTAAAAAGCTTTGTAAATTACAACTTATTCCTTTCGTAGCGGTAAGCAAACACTGGTAGTTTGTGATTTTTTGGCACTGCTGTTTATTTCTGTAGCTTAGTGGGAACAAGAGAGAGACAGGGAGATTGATTGATTGACTGATTTTGGCTTTTGGCAAAAATTTGGTTAGCACCAACAAACTTTTCTCTCTTTTGGCGGGATTCTCTCTGAACCGGCTATCCTCTGACGATTTAATTCGCCTACTGCCTCTGTCTCTCTATCTCTCTGTCTCTCTCTATCTCTCTCTTTAACAGACTGACCCACCAGAGACCCACAAAGGGTCTAATTTAGGGGAGTACATTCAAATTTTGGAGAAGCAATGTGGTTCCTTGTTCTAAGAGTGCAGTCTTTTGCATGCATTTTAAAAAAATTGTTGCCATGCAAAAGGAATTGTTATTCAATTCATTTTTGCATTCATTACATAAAGTAAATTCTTTTAATTTAGCAAGATATAGGATTTACACTCCTGTATCATTCAAATGACCGGTGATGAGCTCGTGGAGCCAAAAAAAAGAATCAAGAAAAATAGGATTCAAGATTTACTTGTTCTCGAAACAAAAGCAGTGGGACGTCGGTAAATTAAATAGTTTTGGTCACCTGATTTGACAGGGTAGTCCCGTGCCATTGCTTTCAACTATGTATGTGGATTTTGAATTTGGTCTGCGCAAAATTAAATCTAGCTTTTGGAGCCGGTCACGTGACAAGGTTACCAATATATATTTTACGCTTTCGATTGCTCACTCTCTCATTCTTCCTTCTCCCAGCTAGCGACACCTAGCTCCGGACAAATTGACAGTTCTCACTCCCTTACGCACTCAGTCTCAGACATTTCGCCACTTACATTTTCAGTCATGCAATCTAAAATGCGAGCCAACAAAAATATATTCATTGCCATAATGAAATCGGTACATTTGAAATACATCAAGATTATTTACTTCAATGACCGAACCATAGAGATACACACGTTTAGCTACTGGGTAGACGAATACTTCGCTGCAATGTACTTTTTAGTTTCACATCGCACTTACACACAGACGTGTTCGAACAAAACACACTTACATTCGCATTATATTTGTATTAGACACACCCACTCACACGAGTACATAACAAATGATATCCGAACATTTTGCTACCTTGTATTGGGTTTGCTTAATTGTTTAGTATATAAAATTATGTTTTATGTTATTACGTCGTCGTTGAATTTCTTTTTGTCAGAGTCGTCTATATTACGTGTATTCTAAGTTCACCCTCTACAAAATTGTGGGAGCTACACATTTAATGTCACCTTCACAAAGACATTTCTCTTCTTGTATCTTTTTTTTTTTTTGTATTTGCTCCTGTAAATTGATTCCTAATTTTTTTTATCAGTACCCTTTTCTTAATTAACATCGGTTTTAACTGAAAATAGTTAGATTTCAGACATTTTATACGTTAAGTCCTTAGCGTTTGTTTGTTTGTTTGTTTGTTTTTCGTCCGTGTTCACCTTCTCTCTTTAAAAATTCTACCTTTTAAAAATTTTGTACTAAGCTATTTCAGAAGCAGGATTTTAAAAGAAAATTCTATGACCTACTCACTGAGGATTTTTTTAAAGTTACCTTAGCGTACGCTCTTAAGAAATACGTTCTCTTACCTTCATTAAAAGAAATTTTTAGTTATCTTATTTTTTTTATTTTTCATTAATTTTTTTCTTATCTTTTATTTTTTTGTAATTGTGTCTCTAGTTTCCATTACTTTGTTATTTTTGGAAAATTGTGATCTTGCTAGGTTTTTGAAATGTTTTATACTCAGTGATTGGGCGTAAAATTTATTCTAAATGAGTTGCGTCGTTATTATAGCCTTTTCGATGTGTTGGTTGCTACAATTAATTATTTCATCAGTAAACGAAATCTTTTTAAGCGTCACTTAGTACTTGTTGAAGGGCAGGACAGATTTGAATAGTTCTTATTTCATGGCACAGAAAGAGAAGATTGTAAATTGGCTTTCTCTATATAAATTTTGTTAATGAAGAAATTAATGATTGTTATTCGGAAGGAGATTTCAGTGACGACTGACAAGATAGAAAAATATATCAAGGAATAACGTGTGTATTAAAAGGTTTATGCATTATATCGGATAGTTATAGATGATATAGATAGTTATAGTTATAGATAGATGATGAAAAGATTGGTGCTTCTATTAAAACTAAGAAAGCGTCAGGTTTGATTTTATGCCATAGTAAGGTGTTCTATCTTCGATGCCAATTCTGTGAGATCAGATAGGCATAAACCAATGAAGCCAGTTATGATCAGGATAGATAGATAGATAGATAGATGCAGCCAGTAATTATCTGTTTTAGATAGATATATATGAACAAACGCAAGCAGTTATGATTAGCCTTAGATAGATAGATACTATTTACCCAACCCCTCCGCTCGGGCAGGATATGACACAGGGTCAATTTTTAAGCGGAGTTTAACAGGTTTGAATTCAGAGTTTTCCTTCTCCTAGACTAGTTGCCTTACCAAGGCCGAAGAACCCAGTCTGTCCTACTATTTACCCATAGCTAGAGGGAGAATAATTGGATTCATACCTTCCCCAAGGGTATTAGTGCTATGTGAAATGCAATCAGTCTCGTCCAGGATTTGAACTCGTGTCACCGTGTCCATTTCCTACGACGATAACGACTACACCACGGGCACCTCCTTAGATAGATAGATAGATAGATAGATAGATAGATAGATAGATATGAACAAACGCAAGCAGCTATGATTAGCCTTAGATAGATAGATAGATAGATATGAACAAACGCAAGCAGTTATGATCCATCTGAGATAGATGCAGGCAATTATGATTATCTATTGCTAGATAGATAGATAGATAGATATGGCCAGTTGATTAAACGATACTCGAAGCAAGACTTATCAAGTCAAGCTGAAAGCACTGTTCCCATCCCCAGATCACTTAAGTTAAGCAACAATGAGCCTGCTTCATACTCTGATGAGTGATATTTGGAAACAAGTGTCAACAACAATCTAAAGTCTGTGAATCAGACTAAGCAAAGCTTAGTAAAGTCTAAAAATCAATTTCATGCTTTATTCATAGCACAAAGGAATAATAGAATATTTTTGTTGTCAAGAAAACGAAAACTACAGAATAAAACTAATCAATTTTCCACTTAATCAGCTTTGAGCTGTAACTAATTCCCACGATTCTGTAATCTGTGACATTTAACGCTCAAAAATATTTATTTACTCCTGTTTTTTTGGGGGGGTGAGAGTGGGAGGTTACTACGCAGACAAATATTTAGTAAGTCAATCATAGTTTAAATTACTAAGTTGAGTCAATGGTTTTAGCAATATTTGCACTATTTTCAGATGCATTTGCCGAGGTCGTAAAGGTGACAAACTCCGTTGAACTGTGAGATGCTCAGATCGCTTGATATTCTCGGAGTGCTACTCACTGGATTTGCTTCTATGGTTTGTAGCACGGCCTCGGAATCATCGTTATTAGGCCGACTTGATTTTACCTGATGGTCGAGGTTTTTGCAATCCAAAGGAAATTTATAGGATACACATTTTTTCTAGTCTTAAAATAAGCAATAAAAACATACTTAAGAACATTCTAGAAATTTAGGATCAAAACCGTATTAGCATTTAAGTTACATTTTTATATTTTTCAACCAATCAGCTAAAAACATAGAATAGAACATTCTAGAAAAATAGGATCGGAAGTCAACTAACAGAAAATATTTAGGCTCGAAAATAAAATAGTAAAATACAAATCTGATTGGTCAATAAATGTCTACGCGCCAAAATTTTAGGACGATTCTTTGATCCACCTGTAGGATATAAATAACACAGAGTTAGGGAGCCATTCACACAGACGAAGACAAGCCACTAAGCCAGTAAAGCAGTAGCCGATACTATGTCCGGCAAATTCCTTTCCATCATCAACTAAAGTTCATGAGCTAGCTGTAGATGGCCGCGAATCACATTCAAAAGAAAAACCCGACAAACTTTCTTTCATCAACGCGACACGCTGTCGCCACAATCATAAAACCCTCTATCAACTTAATGTAAGTAAGAACGACTTATATACGGACTTCGTTAACATACACACATCTTTAAACACATTTATTTTCTTCTTGCCAAACTTTATTTTCCAAAAGGCCATTTACACATCATGTATTTTATTTGTTTTCATATTCTGTTATATGCATATTAAATTGTTTGTTGTTTAATGTTCGTTGTGTTCTATTCCATTTCTTTCACGCGATTGTAAAGTTTTGTGTTGTATTTGTGGTGGAAATAATTTAGAGGGCAATACCCGTAAAGTACGAACGCACATCTACTGATATAACCAACATACATACAACCCCCACAAATTTCTTCAACACTCTGATTATTGTATTGTGATCAACTGCACCTTCAGCATTCGTACAACAAATGTTTTTGGATGCTTCCGCTGTATTTTGGCCCAGTTCGATCTCGAAAAGTATAAGTTCACAAATTTAACGACGTTGCACGTACACCTCTGTGCGGTTTGTAAATCACACACGAAGTGAAACAATACACAACATTGTCAACACACCACTTACCACTATACTACCAACGCCATTGAACAGCTTGAACCTCGTCGGTCACTTGATATACGCGCCGCAAAATAACTCGTACCAAAACTTTTCACACAGCTTATTACAAATATGTAGCAGAAAGAAACTTGAATTTTTGTTTGGTGCGTAATTTAATTTGACCGTTAGAGTCGTCGAACATTTTCACCCAATTAGGATGACTTGTCCTATTCAGCCCGAACCATATTTCCTAGCAGCACCAAAATTTGAAGAAAGCCCGCGAATTTCTCTCTCTCTCTCTCTCTCTCTCTCTCAGAAATCCTCAACGGGAACGGACGTCTTAACGTCTGTTCCTGAATAGCAGCAGCACCCTCATACACTATGAGGAGAGCTATCTAGTTTACGTACCCCCTTGGGTCTATTCTTCTAGACCAAGGGATTCTAATTAAAAACAAATTAGATGATACACTCTAACAACTTCCTACCTTCTTTCTTTACTACGAGGCTTGCAGCATATCATCGTAACCCCCTTTACTTCATGCTGGCATTAAAACCTTGATACAAAACCTAACGACGTCTTCGTTCTTCTCCGCCACCTTTATTTTCCATCAACGTTTAGCGAAGGAATAACAACCAACGAAATGCCAACGCTACCAACGAAATACCAATGCAACCAACGAAATACCAACGCAATCAACGTAAAACCAACTCAAACCTTAAACCTAAAAACCCAATAATAACAATAATGATGATGTTAAATATGTAACACATTGAATATTTGTACATTTGCTGATAATTTTTAAAAGCTTTGCCACGAATGCGTAATTAAAGTTAACGTAGGCGACCCGAAGGCTCCCTTTTCGTCAGTTACTACATTATATTGTAGGGGAGGGTGCTATTTTTGCCTGGATTGCCTCTCTTTATCCTTAATAACCTTATAATGCTGAGTGTCGAGCAAGGAAGCGTCAAGTACCATTTTTTGAGTCTTTGGTATGACTCGACCTGGAATTTAACCCCGGTCGAATATAGAATTAATACATCCTATTTACACAACCCATCCGCTCGGGCAGGATATGACACAAGGTCAATTTTTAAGTGGGGTTTAACAGGTTTGAATTCAGAGTTTTCCTTCTCCTAGTTGCCTCACCAAGGCTGAAGAACCCAGTCTGTCCTACTATTTACCCATAGCTGGAGGGAGAATAATTGGATTCATACCGTTCCCAAGGGTATTAGTGCTACGTGAAATGCAATCAGTCTCGTCCAAGATTTGAACTCGTGTCGCCGTGTCCATTTCCTACGACGATAACCATTACACCACGAGCACCTCCTATAGAAGTAATACATATCTCTTCTTAGATAAGAACTAACGTAGTCGTAGTCAAGGGCAACCCTTTTTCAGTAGCTTATGCACAGAGGTGCAAAGAAGGGCGCTACTCCTTTCCTTGGATTGCTCCACTTTATCCTTGATACGTGCCTTATAATGCTGAGTGTTAATTAAGGAAATATCAAGTACCATTTTTTTAGTCTTTGGTATGACTAAACCTGGAATTAAACCCTGCTCTCCCGGGCCATTGGCGAACACTCTAAACAATAGGACATTGACCAAACGAGTAGAGTGTTCGCCAATGTTCCGGGAGACCGTGGTTTAATTCCAGGTCGAGTCATTATATTATCTACAACCAATTAATATTGTCACCAGGAAATATTGTCATCAGCAAATATTGTCACCATATTTTTCACCACAACAGTATTGTGGCCAACAAATATTGTTGTATACTCGTATGGGGTTATAAATTTCTTATGTATATGCATATTTGTGCTTAAATGAGTACATTATCAGAAATAAAAATTAAAGTGATGTTAGAAAATGGGTGTGTCCGTTGGGTGTTCATGGATTATCGATTGACTGACCAGAAACCCATTCGCCTCCTCTTTTGCTTCGGTTCTTAAATTTTCTGAGACATTGCCTCTTGTCTGTGCCATTGAATAGTAAAGATACAATTTACTTTCTAACATCATCAAGAAAGCCTTTTACCATTGTTGGGAGGTTAAACGGAGTGGTCTTCCTTGTTACTGTGAACCGGGAAATCCACTTATTTCACCAATAGGAGTCGAGAAAAAGACGTGATGTTTCGCCCCTCAGCAGTGAGCACAAGGAGCCTTCGTCTTTTAAATTCCAGGCCTGGCGTAGGTGCTGTCCTGCAGCAGAAAGTGGATGATCACTGGAAACCACTTTCTTTCTTTTCCAAAAAACCGACAACAATTTGAAAGCAGATACAGCAGATTTTGCACTAGAGTTTCTGGCAGCATATTTGGCTGTCCGTTACTTTCGACATCTGTTAGAGGGAAGGGTTTTCTATATCCTGATCGACCCCAAGCCTTTGCAGGGCACTTTCCAGTAAAGTTCTAACAGGTACTCACCGCATGAAACGAGACATTTGGATTATCTGTTGCAATTCGCTTCAGATATCCGTTTTTTCAAAGAAGAGGACAACGTACCTGCAAAGGCCATGTCTTGTGGTATTAATACTCTTCTGTTGGACCCGTGTGTGGAATACCAAAATTTTGTGGAGAAACAGAGAAATGACCAACAGTTGTAGCATCTTTAAGACAACTCCAGATCTTTGAAATTGTCGAGGATACCGGTTCTGAACAGGGATTTGGAAGTTGTGTATGATACCAGCACAGAATGAGTGTGTACCAGAGACGTTGTGGAGGACATTGGTCTCCCCCATGCATAATCTATCGCACCCTGGGGGATAACACATCAATACACCACATGACAGATTTATGTAGCCGCGGATGTGAACTGACATTCGACGATGGGCAAAAGCTTGTGTATCATATCAAAAGGTCAAAGTAAGAAAACACATCTGCTCCCCTCCGGGATCTTTTCCATTACCTGATGAGCGGTTTTCCCATGTACATATGGACATTAAAGGACCGTTACCCATGTGTGAGAGTCAGTCATACTTACTAACATGTGTTGATCGTTTCTCCTGCTGGTGTGAAGCTCTTCCCATTAAAGATATCGCAGCGTACACAACAGCAAAGGCTTTTGTTGCAAGATGGGTTTCATGCGTCCCTGCAGTAATTACCTCAGATAGAGGAAAACAGTTCGTGTCGGGCCTGTTCAACCAGCTAATGAAGCTTTTGGAGAGTAGAATAATCAAAACCACTGCATATCATCCAGAAGCAAATGGACGAGTAGATCTATTTACTCGTTCACTCAAGTCAGCTCTAAGGGCTAGAATGAATCAGTCAAATTGTACTTGAACATCTACCTTTAGTCCTCCTGGGACTCCGAACTCCATCTGTGAGATGGTGTACGGTACTAGATTTAGACACCCTGGATAGGTCTGTCTTCAACCCCAACAAAAACTTTTGAACAGGACCTCTTTTGTGAATCGACTTACTGTAAGGATAGCGAATTTGGTGTATAATTCACCTGAGCAGAATCAAAGGCCTACATATGTGCTTAAACTTCTGCAAACATGCACACACGTTTTTGTGCGGGACTTAGCCAAAACCTACAACTTGCAACTAGCTTACAGAGGACCTTTCAAGAATCTCAAAAGACACGAAAATTTATGAGGTGGAAATGAAAAAATTATTACAGAACCTTGCTGAGAACAAGTTGAAGCCTGCTTTCTGAGATGTTACATGGTTTAGCATGGACACTCCAGGGACTCTTCCTCCGTCAGGAGCAAAAAGACTGTTACGAGACCTCGATAAATGCATCGATCCTACAAACTGTTGTAAATGGGGATGAAGAGATTGACCGAGAACTAGACAAATGACAAGGTCAAGTGGATAAGTTTGAATGTCAAGCTTTTATTGACCGGATCGTACACGAAAGATGTACATGGGTGTAGAAACGCAGTTGCTGTATCAAGTCGGTATAGTGTCTGATGGGTGTGAAAGTCAGAGAAGTAGAAAGTCGTAGACTCGGCTGCTTATAAGTTTTTAGTGACAACGTGTCTAGAGGATCAAGATGGTCTTGGAGATGGTCTTGGAGATGGTATCGGCGCTTAGAGCAAATCAGGTGTAACTGTGCGGTCGGGTGATAGATGTAGCTGGAGACAGTCGAAAATGTCGACGCATTGGTTGCAAGGCTGGATGATCGATGTCCCGGTTTATACAATCCCTAATTAACCGGAGGTGTGTCGATAGGGCCACAAAGTGTTGGTGCTCAGTTTTCGTTCGTGGACTAGGTTTATGCAGATGTCTGTTGGTTGGTGATGCAGATATTTGCTGCTTGGTGAAGCTGGAGCTGGTTTGTAGTTGTTGTTGACTGCTGCGTCGTCATCTCGTGGTATCTGTAGCGAGGAGACCAGAGGTGTCCTCTGTTGACTTTCTGAAGTTAGTCTTTTAAAGGATCTGATTTAACACATTTTTAATTTAGTCATGAAAAAGGTTGTTTAAATGAGAAAGAGCAGCATTGATTGGTTGGAAGCTGGCATCGCTGTGCTGGATCAGCGGCTGAGATTGGTTGGTTTCCACATCGGCTACTTTGGCTGGTGGTAGGGACACAGACCCAACGTTTGGTAGCTTGTTGCTGGGAGAGGAACAGATACCTCTCCTCCGAGCACAAAGCCCTTTATTTGTCACTGCCTCCTACGAGACAGGACTTGACACAAGATCTTTTTATAGCGGGGTTTAGGCAGGCAAAAGTTAGACGTATGTTGGTCATCGACTCATTTAGTGCATTGTGAACCAAATAAGCCTACTGCAAAACTTGGACTCACTTGATATATAACGTGAGCCCTAGTGCTATGCAAAGCTTGTCAATACTTGTCAATGACGTCATCGCCCACCTGCAGGTGGCCCAGCCAAAGCCGGGAGCCATTAGGCCTCGAATCTGTCCTTGACCTTGAGAATCGTGAGAGAAACTCCAGGCCGGAGCTTGCTGCGCTCTTACCTATGGTCAGTGACTAACTGTTAATTTAGTCACTAGTGGTAGTTGCCAATAAAATGGTGGGGTACAGCTCCTGGAGTCTTATTGTCTTCGCGTGCTTCTCCTTTCTCTATTCTGGCCAAAATGAAGTACTTCACGTGGTCGGTTCGTTTTCTTGTTAGAAATAAGTTTTTATACATTACATATGTAAAATTGAATTCAAAAGTATATTAGCTTATCTCACATGTTTTCGCAAAACTCTTTGGTATCTTTTGCGGAGCCTCAAGGTTCAAGGGAGCCCCTGTTGAGAAACGCTAATATGGTGGTTACAGGCTGCTTTATTTATGGTTTGAGTGAAGGGGCTTGTGTGTTGTTGCATACCGGAAGTTTTACGATTAATAATAAGTAATAATTACTTCATTTTACTTCGAAGAGAAGCTTTTAAACATGATGTATTTTATCCCATAGCTACAAACCATTTCCGAACGGCCGGCTGAATTAATCTATTTCGAAAAATAGTTCGTGTGTTGATAACAGAAGTCCATTCGTGACCGAAGGCACAACGTTGTTGTTGACTGATGTCATGGGTGACTCAGCGTTTTCTCTAAATCGTGGAATTTAGGTTTGAGTAGCTGCGACGGTTACGATAAGACAATGATCAGGTCTGGCCGCCTTGTGCAAGGGCCAAAACGTTTGTTAAAGAAATTGTGTGAATGATTCTCTTTCAGGCATAAGCGGTAAACAGCACTTTTGTGGAATATTATTTTTTCCTTTGGGAAAAGAACTTTTAGTGTTTCAGGAAAATGGTAATTTCTCTAACACTATTAATTATTTGGCAACACAAATGAATAACGAAACTTCTTTTAAACAACACAACAATGAAAGGTTTATATGGCAGCATGGAATAAAGGGGTTACGTTTATGCTGCAAGTCTCGTAGGAAGGAAAGAAGTAAGGAAACGAAATGAAGTTGTTATAGAGTTGAGAAAGCATTTTAGCCGCTAAATGCCTGAGCGAAAAGTGCATCGTTAGGTTAAGGCATTGTTGAATGTGTGAGGGAGATATGTTCGCCATAGTGTAGCAAAAGCCGTGTTTGTTGTTTGAAGACAGAAACAATGGATTTGTGGTTCTGGTTGTTTCGAGGAGAAGCGTGAATGTCTCCAGAAAATGTTGCCCAGAGATGAAGTAGCTAGGTGTCGGAGCGAAATTTGCATCCGACATAGCCAATACTGGAAGCGACTAAAAGTTGTTCCTGTGTGTGGCGTATTGAGTTCATCTAATTCATATTCAACTGGGAACCCTTGGTGTAAGAGAATAGACGCAAGGGGTCCATAAATTAGACTGCTTTCCTTATGGGTGGTGTGATGCTGCTGCTGCTATTGAAGAGCAGACAATAAGACGTCTGTCCTGAGAAGAGTAAGTGGTTTTCACCTTTTTCTGTATGGACTTTTCTGTTCGTTCCTTGAAGCCATGTCACTCTTGTATAGGGAGGGAACTGAGCTCCTTACTCGCATTGTGTGGCATTAGATGTCTTATTATGTTAATTGACTTGTTCTGTTTCCAACCGAATATTGTGTTTGATTACTCTCTTTGGGATAACCTAATGCGTTACAAGAAATGAGGTGTTGTCCACGAGTAAACAACTCGTTAAATCTAATACCATTTTTGCACCCCTTCTACACACTGCTGGTTCTTAGAACAATATATGCATATTTCTTGCTGTTGGGATACGTTTGTGAATTATTTTCAATGTACATTATAGAATACACATTTTTTAGCCTTAAAATAACCAACTCCAAAAATACAGAACAAGAATATTCTAGAAATTTCGGATCAAAATCGCATTCACATTGAAGTTACAGTTTTATATTTTTTCAACCAATCAGCTAAAAACATAAAATAAGAACATTCTAGAAAATTCAGCTCAGAAACTAATTAACAGAAATATGTCTAGGCTCTAAAATAAATAGGTAAATATACGAATCTGATTGGTCAAGAAATGTCTGCGCGCTTGAACTTTAGGAACTGCAATAAAAAGACTTTCCACTACGGGAGGCCGTGTACGAACAGCAGAGAGCCACGCTCTAAGACTCAAAGGGAAAAGGCATGCAACCTTCTTTAACCAATGCGACACATTGTCGCCAAAGATCATAAAAACGCACGTGCAGACTTATGAAAACAAAAGGCATATACTTACGGTCCATCACTTATATATACACACACACATACCCATGTATGTAAGTAAAGTCAACTTTTTATCTTCTTTACTTCGGCCAACTATGGACATATTGATTTTAACAGATTTTCCTAACATATACACCCGCCACACGGGCGAACAAATCATATTTTCATTCAACTGCCCATAGCTGTATTTTCTACATACGCAAATAACATGAACATTGTATTTCTAATTATTTTTACCTTGTTTGTTATGATTATTAAATAGTTTGTTTCTTAATGTTCGTTGTTGTCATATTCCATTTGTTTAAGTGCTTGTAAAATTTGTGTTGTAATTGTTGTGGTGTCGGGTCAGGCGTAGGTTAAGGGCAAGCAGTGTTGCCGTTTGATATCTGACTCCATTCTAAGGTTATTTCATTTTACCCCACTTTGCTAGTTGATGTAACTCCTTGAACAAGAAGGCCCGAAAAGAATTATACGAAATAAGACACCAGCAGATAGGAAACGAAAACGTTTCTCTTATACTTTTTCCTTTATTTCCTGGGTTCAACAACCATTCAATGGATGAAGGAATTTTCCCTGAATACAATTGAAATGGTTGAATCCCCCAGTCAAGGTGTTTAAAAATACGTTAATCGTTTCTTGGTATATGTTTGTCCTCATTTGGTATTTTAAAGCTTCAATAATGGTTAGTCGCTTTTGGAAGTTTGTCGAAGTCCAGTGTTTTAGTTCGTAGTTCCATTTCGTAGCCTTTAATATTTCGGCATACTGTTAACCGAGAGGGCTGCTACTACTGAAAGAACGAGCCAACGCTTCGTCCAAAGACGAATGCGTGGCGTCTTCCATCAGTTAGCAAGGTGTTGACGCTTCGCCGGTCACTGCTTGAAAGAGAATGAGCCTCCTCCTCTTGTTGTGAGGTCCCTTTTTCCTTACGCATGCATCGTCCCTTTTTCCTGTCAGAGACCTCTGGGAGTTTCTACATATTTTAATAATTTTCTTTTTTAATTCAATTCAAATTTTTTTTTAGATTTATTTATTCATTCCCTACTGTGGAACTAAACCTGAAAGCAACTCCCGTAAATTACGGAAGATACTCTCACCCACTACAACATATATGTATATTATTTATACCTTAAATGTTTCTGTGAGTGTAAATGAGCTTTTCTTAACTTTCCTTTAATTTAAGACTTCTTATAATGCTGAGTGTTAAGCAAGGAGGCATCAAGTACCATTTCTTGAGTTTTTGGTATGACTCGACCTGGGATCAAACCCCAGTCTCCCGGGCCATTGGTGAACATTCTAACCATCATGCCACTGAATTGTTTGAAATAGAACTGTTTTGACTGTGTGGACCAAATATATACTTATACTAAATTGAATTGTTTGAAATAGAACTGACTATTTTCATAAAAATGGATTTGGCATTGAATAACCTACAACAGTTGATATGGCATAAAAACCAACCAACCAACTGCTATGATACTACCAACCACAGCAAGACCCTTCAATTGCTTGAACTCCTTTGGTTACATGATATCATCATAATCATCAAGTCACGCTGCTAGCACAGATTTCCCTAACTCTCTCTTACTCACCAGATATTTTAATGCTAACATAGATTATTGGTGAATAAGAACTCAACTAGATATCTCCCCAACCCACGAATAACCCAACACTGAAAACTTGATAAAATTCGAGCCGAACATTTTTGTTCGACTGGTTGATCACGTAGTAAAAAATGAAAAATGAATATCAACATGATTTTCGTTTTCACTTTTTCTTCATTTTATTTATTCATTTATATTTATTTTCATTTTTTACTTTTTTTTACATTTCTATTAAAAGTTTTGAAAAGAAATTCTCTGTTAAAAAATTATCTAGATAAAATAATTTTTTAATTTCATATTTGTTTTCTATTTTATCAATTATGAATTTAATGAATACAAAAAAAAATACGTTGAAAATATTTAAAAGATCAAAATAACACGTACTGTTTGGGATGGTTTTAATTTTGTAAGGGAACTAATTTTATCCTACACCGTTTTGTTGTAAAGCATGGCCGACGCCGATTCTTGTTTATCGTCTGTTTATACAGTTCTCTCCCTTCTTCATGAATGAGAAGAAATTTTATAAATTATTGCTCCGTAAGTTATTTTTACTTGTCAAACCGAACGGTAAGTTGTTATTTGACATTATTAATTTTATCATTGCCATCAAAATGATAATTCTTTTATTAAAGAAAAAGTGTTATATACCTTTCTTTCATTCGGTTTCTTTCTATTATTTCCGATTCTCGATATGACCTTCTAAATGTCATGTCATACGCTTATTAATTATCTTTAAAAAACTGTAAATCTGTGGCAAAATTAATATTTTTTTTGTCCTATTAGTATTAAAGAGGTGAATGAAAACTTTGCTAAGTTCAATTTATTTATCCATTTTTTTTTTCTACTCACAACGAAAAGATAGTCAAGTGAAATCAAAAGAAAACAAGGATCGAGTTCCTCGAATTAAAAGAGAAGAGAAAAGATAAATTAAAAATTTTAAAGAATAAATGTTGTACTTTATTTATTGTTTTATGTTGACAAAAAATCTTTATTATTTTGGTTTTATATCGACTTGGAAAAACAAAAAAAGAGGCATAAAAAAAATTACATGTAACAAGGTTACTGATCAAGAAATTCATTACGTAATAATAAATTTTGCAAGAATATATTCTTCTTTCTTTTACTTTTCTCGTTTTCTGCTAAATACTATTTTGTTATACCATGAAAAATAGTTACTTAAATACTTTAATTTTTTAAATTTTTTTTACTGCACAAGTGATTTAGTGTGGTCCCTCTCTTTAACTATTCTCTCTCTTTTTTTTTTTTTTTTTTTTTTTTTTTTTGAATAATTTTGCTTGCTTTAAATTCACAAGGACTTCCTCTTCTCAGAGTCTTTGTCAAATCTGAAATAAGTTCATTTTTAATGGAATTAGATTGATATTCTTGTCTTATACATTAAAATACAATTAAGAAATGTTCTCTGGAGTGAAAATTGCCCTCCCCTTATATATATATATATATTTATCCAATACACAAATATTTCTCTGGGAAAACTTTTCATAATTAGTGTATGGTACTCTTATCGGCGACACTATCAGATTCTGTGAATTTAAATGTTTTGGAAAAGAAGAAATGTCTCTTCAAGAAAATTTGAAATTAAATCCAATTGTCTATTAAATAGAATAACTTTGTTGGTAACATCATAACAGACGCTTTATTTGTTGAAAAATGCTTTTTTTTAATATTTAAATTCAAATTCTTTGAGTTAAAATCATGAACATTTGCTGCTATACTTTTCCAGTGTACACTTCATTATATATTTGTCCTGTGTTTTCATGATTCAGAAGTATTACATTGTTTAGATTAATTCTCCTTCATTAAATTCCTATTCGAAAAGGAACATGTAAAAAAAAAAAAAAAAAAAAGGGCTGAAAAATTAACTATATAAAAAAAAAATGTAAAATTGAACCATCGACGAATTGGATTTCCTAACCTCTAGGCATTGAATAACCCTACACAATTGATTCCATGTGTATTTTTTTTTTTTTTTTTTTTTTTTTTTTTTTTTATGCTCTCAATGGGAATATTAATTCTGGCCTGTCTTTTTGCTACTTACTTTTAGCAGTACTTTTAGGTGATCTAAAATTAGCAATATGTCTATGATATAAATAAATAATAGTTCACCCTCAAAAAAAGTTAAATAAAATCAAAATATTTACTGATCTGCTTATATAACAGTCAATATAGAGGCAATAAATTGATGAAAATATTTCTTGGGTGGGTCAAAAGTTTTGCCATATTTTGGTAATGCGAAGCAGAATTTGGCAGCTCAGGATACTTTTGCTGAGGTTGTAAAAATGTGATTGAACACATTGGACTATGAGATGCCAAGCTTGTCTGATACTCTTAGAGGGATTTACTCACCAGATTTGCCTTGATGGTTTAGAGCACAACCTCAGAATCCACGCCTTTAGACCTACCTGGAGTTGCCTGATTGTTGAGCTTCTTACAACATGAACAAAATTTCTAGAATCTACTGGTTACCGTATTGTGAAAAAACTCTGCCTTCACTTTTCACACAACAAATGATTTTGATGGCTTCTGCAGTATTATTACCAAGTTTGAACTCATAAAGCATAAATTCCTGAATTAGACGATGTTGCACATTCATCTGTGCAACTTTTGAATCACACATGCAGGGAAGCAATGAACAATGTATCAATACACCGACTACTATGTCGCCCAATCGGCTGGGGCTGTAGAATATACATCCTTCCCCCAACAAGTGTCCTGGATATGACACTAAACAATCTGATAGTAAGGTTCCAGTAATGTGGGAGCTTTGTGAAGCACCCCTTCATTGCTATTGCTCCCAGGTCCACTCTGGCCCAGATTGGTAGCACCTGATAGGGCCCTATCTATAGGTTAAATAGAACAAAACTGTGTACTTATGCTAAACTGAATTGTTTGAATTAGAACTGTAGGACTGAACTGAAAAGCTTGAAATAGAAATGTTTTTGACAAACTATGTAAGTAAAGTAAGTAAAGTTGAGGGTGACCTGAAAACTCCCTTTTTGATTGCTACTACACTTTACCCTCGATCCGTACCTTATAATGCTGAGTGTTAAGCAAGGAGGCATCAAGTACCATTTCTTGAGTTTTTGGTATGACTCGACCTGGGATCAAACCCCAGTCTCCCGGGCCATTGGTGAACATTCTAACCATCATGCCACTGAATTGTTTGAAATAGAACTGTTTTGGCTGTGTGGACCAAATATATACTTATACTAAATTGAATTGTTTGAAATAGAACTGACTATTTTCATAAAAATGGATTTGGCATTAAATAACCTACAACAGTTGATATGGCATAAAAACCAACCAACCAACTGCTATGATACTACCAACCACAGCAAGAACCTTCAATTGGTTGAACTCCTTTGGTTACATGACATCATCATAATCATCAAGTCACGCTGCTAGCACAGATTTCCCTAACTCTCTCTCTCACCATTCGTTTCTATCATCCAGTGCTTCCAGCCGGTTTTCTAGACAGCATCATGTATCCATACAAAGCTGTTATTTTGTTGTTCAGCTAACTCTTGTATGTTTATGTGGAGATTTCCATAGGAGAACATTACTTATGAGTTGTATTTACTTCTGCAGTATCCCACATTTTTATCCGTCTTATTTGGATGGTTTTAGAGATGGGAGGTCGGTGGCTGTACAGTTGCTGTATTTGTTCAATATAGCATGTAGCATTCTTGTGCAATTCCCATCTTGGTTTTTCTTTATTCACTTAGTCAATGTCCATGTGGTGCATCCATGTAGTAGAATTGATGCAACTGCTACTTGAAAGAAATTGCGTTTTATTTTATCAGACAGGTCAGACTTCCATATAATCGATAACCTATCAATAGCAGTCCATGTCTTCGTTAGTCGCATATTGATGTCATTTTGAGTAGGTGAGATGCTGCTTCCGAGGTCACAAATTAGTACTCTCTGCTTATTTACTGATCTCTCTGATAAAATAAAGTGGGATTTCTTCCAAACTGTGGCTGTATCAATACTCGTATACGGATGCTAATGAAACACATGGTGGAAAAGCTAGATGGGAATGATACAAATATTCTACTTGATGTTATGAATAAATCCTGGAAGCAATGCCCAACAGTATGGCTACCAACCTCCCACTTCAAAAATCCTAGTAAGACAAACAAGACATGCAGGGCATTACTGGAGAAGTAAGGATGAACTCATAAGAAACTTTCTCTTAGAGATTCCTACATATAGATATACTTGTGTTAGTTGATCAGCAAAGATTTACATACACCAGTTCTGTGCAGACACTGGATGCAGTCTAGAAGACCTACTGGAGGTAATAAATGATAGGGACAGATGGTGATAGATATTTGTTGCTGCCTCCCACCAGACACGACTTGACACAAGGTCAAAAGCCCGAAGGCCGATTAAAGTGGGGATGAAGGGGAGGGGAAGGCTGGGAAGGAGCCGAGACTCGAACCCTGCTAGTCATTGACCCACTAAGTGCAATGTGGATCTAATGAGTCAAGCCGTTTCACGGACCTAAATCTAGATCCGGGCACGTATGCCTGCATATAGCTTAAACTAGACCGTGAGGTCTAGTGCTATACAAAGCGTGCAAAACGGATCTGAGAAAGCAGCTCGCCCACCCGAAGGTTGCCCAGCCGAAGCTGGGGGCCTATTCGGCCCCGAGTCTGCTCTTGGTTTCGATCACCCATCCGGCACGAATGCCAGACGGCCCAGCCAAAAGGCCGAGAAGCGATGGGGACAGATGGTGATAGTCAGGGAACTCTGTGCTCTCAGCATGACTTTATTTATTTATTTATTATTATTATTATTATTATTATTATTATTAATGCTTTTAAATGGATTTCATAACCCAAATTAGAATGTATAAAGTAAAAGTAAAGTTGGCGATCTTAGTTAAGGGTGACCTGAAGGCTCCCATTTCAGTAGCTACTACATTGAGGTGTAGGGGAGGGTGCTACTCCATTCCCCAGACTGCCTCATTTTACTCTTGATCCTTACCTTATAATGCTGAGTGTTAAGCAAGGAGGCATCAAGTACTATTTTTTTAAGTCTTTGGTATGACTCGACCTGGGATAGAACCCTGGTCTTCCAGACCATTGGCAAACACTCTACTCATTAGGCCAATGGCCCGGTATAAGACTCTAAATTTAAATGCATAAGTAAGTTAGGAGGGCAACCTGAAGGCTCCTTTTCAATAGCTACTACATTGAGGTGTAAGGGAGGGTGCTACTCCTTTCCCTGGATTACTCTGCTTACTCCTGATCCGTATCTTATAATGCTGAGTTTTAAGCCAGTCTTTGGTATGACTCGACCTGGGATTGAACCCTGGTTTCCTAGACCATTGACGAACATTCTAAGCATTATGCCACCCCTGTAAATGAAGGTATATTCCTAATTTGTGATAGAAATGCTTAAGTGCACAGTAAACATTTCTTTCATGAAGGACTGCTGTATAAGAAAGCTGCTTTTGTGGGCAAAAAAAAAAATTGATTTCACTTTAACTTTAAATGAAAAAAATAAAAAAGGTTTGAGAAGTTCAAATTTGAGGCAAAGATGACAGACTAATGTAGATGTTACTTGATTCAGTACTTGGAGAAAGTTTTTGTGCACCATCGTGTGCCTTTTCAAGCCAAAAATTTGCTTATCATAGATATTGAGTACCTTCTCTGTAGATAAACTGAATTTTAAACATAATAATAATAATTACAATGTGTGTGTGTGTGTGTTTATTTATAATATATATATATATAGGTACACCTTTTGATTAAACCAGTTAAAGTATCACATGGAATTAGAAAAAAGTAATATCACGATATCAAGCCTTGGGAAAGGTATGGACTCCCTTACCTCTTTGCCAGCTACAAGTTAAATAGTACCACTTTTGTACTTCTACA
Organism: Sepioteuthis lessoniana; assembly: GCA_963585895.1. NCBI lineage: Eukaryota > Metazoa > Mollusca > Cephalopoda > Myopsida > Loliginidae > Sepioteuthis > Sepioteuthis lessoniana. Next base: position 48,391,062 of record OY757937.1, on the reverse strand, counting down.
AGGCTGATTTTGGCATTAAATAGCCCACCAAGATTGATATGCCATTAAACAAAGAAACCAAACCATAATATTAAGATATTTTAAAATATAAAATGACTCATAACTCACAAAATCATTCATTGAAATTATTTTTTTATATTTTTCATTTGTCATGTTTAAACAATTTCTTTTTCTTACAATTATTAATCATGGCAGATTATAATAAAACCTTTTTTTTAATTAGTGAAAATTTGCTCACTTGATAATCAATTTCATGAAACTACAAGCTATGAGTTTTTACATTTTTATATATATATATATATATAATTAATTTTCTGAAATATATTAAATTATTCCATGTCAGTGCTACTGTACTTGGAATTAAATGAAACTCCTGGAAAAAGCTAGATGGGAACTACTTAAGGATGCTGTGTGCTGTTTTGAACAAATCCTGGAATCAGTACCCAATGAAACAGCATCTATATGGCCACTTACCTCCATCTCACAAACCATCCTAGTAAGATGGGCAAAACATGCTGGGCACCGCTGTAAAAGTAAGAATGAACTTGCAAGTAACATTCTCCTACACATGGACACCCCAGTTTAGGCTGACCTACCAAAACTTACATCAGCTCTGTGCTGACACTAAGTGCCATCTAGAGGACTTTCTTCAGACTGATGATTGATAGGGATGGATTGTGAGAGAGATTCATGGGAATCCATACTGCTGGTATGTCTTGATGGTTAGTGGATCTCAATATATTGAAATTACAAATGTTTTTCATTTGATATAATTTTAGTATATTGGATATTTAAATAATTTTTCTAAATTTTTCTTTGTAGAAATTTGAAGGCAACTTCCTGTAAATAATCTGGAATATCGTCGACCAATTCACCTGGAATCTATGCAGAATGATTAAAAGAGCTCTTCATAATTCTCTCTTCCAATGGAAATATTGCACTAAACATGTTAAAAGGACTTTTTTCGTTTACTGTATTAAAAATTCTTTGACTTTAAATTCATTTGCGCAACAAAAGTGTTTATTAAATACAAACTGTCTTCTCTACAAGAAATATCTCTTGGGCTTTCATTGGCGGAACAGATCCAACCAACTTAGATGCAACCATTTAGTAGGAATTTCTACTTGTGTGAAAAAAGTCATAGTTTCTTCAAATTTACACAACAACAATAGAAATTTATCATTGAAGAATGGGAAAGAAGTTACACAAGAAAGCCAGGACAGCAACCAAAATGGTAAAGTACTGAACTTACAGACTTTCTGCTTGTCAAAACGAAATTTGATTTGTGTCTCAGGTCCTGATTCTGTAAACTTTCTTCAAGGTCTTATAACCAATGACATGAATTTATTTGAGACAGAAAACAAAAAAGCTTTGTATGCTATGATTCTCAATGTTCAGGTAGGTTTTTGTTTTTACTATTTATATTTTTTCACTTAAAAATTTAAAAAAATGCTTTAATCCCAAGAACTTCCTGATATCAGTTTTTTATCTTCAGGTGCTACTTTGGATAGACTTGAATTAAAGGGAGATAATCGAATATAGATTAATAATGAACATATGGTTATTAACTAGTTAACTTTCTTTTTCATCTCTGATCGTTTGGATTGCTATATTTTTCCAGATTTTTCTAAAAATCAAAATTTTAGAAATATTATTTTATTTCATAACTAATCATTTTCTTTTTTTTTTTTTTTTTTTTTTTTACATTACATATTTGTACAGAATAGCAAGGGATAAATTTGACTATTTTTTTCTTCTGAATGTTATTCATTTTCCTTTTAATTATTTCAATTTTTAAAATAGTCTAGAAACATGTTTGCATTTTAAAGATAGTCGAGAAACATGTTTGCTTTTTTTTTTTTTTTTTTTTTTTTTTTTAAGAATATTCTTCAAAGATATTTTCATTTCTACAATATTCTAAAAACATTTACATTTTTAAAATAGTTGAAACATTTTTAATATTGTGGAGAAACATACTTTTCATATTTAAGTGATTTCTTTTTATTATAATTCATAATCATGACTGATTGTAATGATTTTTTTTTTTTTTTTTTAATTTTTTTAAAATCTTATTTTGACATTTAGGCCATTGAGCTAGTGTTTACTAATTGTCCAGGAGGCTGGGATTCAATCCCAGGTCGAGTTATACCAAACTCAAAAAATGGTACTTGATGCCTCCTTGCTTAACACTCAGCATTATAAGGTAAGGATCAAGGGTAAAGTGGAGTAATCCAGGAAATAGAGTAGTACATTCCTCTACACCTTGATGTAGTAGCTATTGAAAAGGAGCCTTCGGGTCACCCACGACTATGGTCGCCAACTTTACTTTTAAGGTATTTTAATACGTAAAAAAGAACTAACAATTCAGTTTTTGTTTCTTAAAATTAAAACCCTTTTGACATAAATTTTTTATTTTTTTTATGAGTTATGCAGATAATGTTTTCTTGGCAATGATACCATTATTTCCATTGCAAAAAAATGGGTTGCTCCCATAGGTGCAGATTTTTACAAGTGCAGCATATAAGCTCTTGTTCACAGCTAATGAAAATATATAGCAGTAGTAGTGACTGTATGGAGAAAATAGTGTTTTATAGTAACTGAAATCTTTCTCTTTCCAATGATGTTATTGTGCTTACTTTATCTGTTTTGAAATAAATACTAGGTTTTATTTCAAGAGCATCTTCATGTGCTACATATAATCAGAAAACAACTCTTTACTTGATATACTGATGACTACAAAAGTTGTTTTTTTTGTATTTTTCAATAATTTTATTTCATTCTTATTTTAAGTTTAAGACAAATTTAAAATTCAGATGATTTTCCCTTTTTTTTATTTTACCACCCTGTTGGCAGGGCTTAGAATACACTGACTATATCTCCTTGAAGAGAAGACTGCCATATAGTGTCCTGGGTATGTCGCTAAACTATATCCATTACTCTCAAGTTCACTCTGACCAGAAGTAAATCTAGACTAGATTTGTCATTGAACAATTTGGAATGTTTGATATGATATAAAACCAAACAAACTTACGAAGAACTTTTTTTGACATTTCGACTGCCTACTTATGTTAAACTAAAGTGTTTGAAATAGAACTGTTTTTACATTTTACTGAGTGTAAACAAAAACTGTACTCATACTAAACTGTACTATTTATATGTATAAAAATGGATTTGGTATTAAATTACCTAAAATGGTTGATATGCCATAAAACCAAACCAAACCTGACCAGAAGTGGGTGTATCTATTAAAGATTATTTGTATTCAATCATACTGTCTGCAAAAAACCAAAAACCAAAGAAACAACTAGACAAAAAATGTAAATATGAATGTACCATGAATGCAATTCCCTAACCTTTTAGCATAAAATGACCCTTGATGGTTTGAGATGACATTAAAATCAATCACTCTTTTTCATTTTAAAACATAATATTTATTTTCTGTTCTGTTTTCTCTTTTCCTTAAGCTTTACTCACAGTTTTGGTTTTAATCACTGTTCAGTTTTAGTGTATGTTTGTATATAAACAAAATTATTAAAATATTTTGTTTAATACGTGGGTCATTCAATAAATAAACAATTTTTTTGAAAAAGCAAAAAGAATATTTTTCCGAATTTTTTCCATAAATGTAAACTTTGCATTGTTTGGAATTGGTTTATAGCTAAAGTTATTTTAATCTTGCAGAAATATTTGTTTTTAGGTTAATCAAACAGTGTGCTCCAGCATTGAACAGAGGTCTGTTATCAAATTTTTGGTGGTGGAAAAATGCAAACCATATAAAGTTTACAGAAGAATATGTGATGTTTATGAATGGGCTGAACAAGGTTTTATCACTATGAGCCAGAGTTGAAAAACAGTGCATGGTGTGGAAACATACTGACTCTCTGGTAAAGAAAATGTTCTGGGTGCAGCAGTCAGTAAAAAATGTCAGACTGACCATCTAAGACATTAAAGGCCCCATTAGTATTGATTTACTTGATAAAAGTACAACTATAAATAGTACTTATTACCAACTCCTTTGACAAAACACACCTTATTTGTTGAATGACTCTCATGGTTCTTGCCAAAAAAAATAAAAAATCATCTCTAATTATATTTGTTCTCTATTCCATGTTCTCTCACTTGAAGCATTACATGCAAAAAAGATAAAATGTTTCCATATGGCCTTGTAATGCATATTAAGAATGATGGAATATAAAGAGTGGCTAAAGTTGCCTAATGTAAAGTAAGTAAAGTTGGCAATCATAGTTGAGGGCAACCAGAAGGCTCCCTTTTCAATAGCTACTACACCAAAGTGTAGGGGGTGGGCACTACTCCTTTCCCTGGATTGCTCCACTTTACCCTTGATATGTACCTTATATTGCTGAGTGTTAAGCAAGGAAGTATCAAGTACCATTTTTAAAGTCTTTGGTATGACGCAACCTGGGATTGAACCCCAGTCTCCCGGACTATTGGCGAACACTCTACCCACTAGGCCAATGTAGGAGCCATATATAATCTACTTCAGATAATTGAAAAGCACAAGACTTAACTTACTATTTTTATTGCTATTTACACATTTTGTTTCTAAGTTTTTATATGGATAATATATCATCAAGGTTAAAAGTGTTATAAGGGTAATCCAAAACTGAACTTATTTTTCCATTGCAAATATCATTGTGGAACAAGAAATGGGCCAGATTTATTAAAACTTTTCTCATTTTCCAATGATACCTGCATTGGAAAAATAAGGTCTTAAAAAGTTGAACCTAACAGCACTTTTAACTGGGACTACTAAACAAATACATGTTTACAATAATATCATTATAGGAGAAGGAAAACTTTGAATTCAAAGCAGTTTTACTCTTCTTAAAGAAACTGACCTTGTGTTACATTCTGCCTTTAGTGATGTAGTTGGATAAATACATATATATCCACAATTTATTCGTCTAGTTTTTGGGCGGGGGGTTTTAACTGTTAATTTGGATTGGCCTAAGTTATCACAAAGTGTGCGTATGTGTGAATTTTATTCATGATCATTTGATCTACCTTAAATCTTATGTTAGGATTTAAATTTGTTTGTGTTTTTAATGAGTATAAACATTAAAATTCCCTAACCCTGCCATTCTTACTCTGCTAATAATCATAATGCTTAAAGCTTTTTTATTTTTATTTACCTTATAAATTAACTAAAATGAGAAAAGAGACTCCGTTGGGGTGGGGGTAGAGTCCTTATGACCTAATGGTGAAAGTGCTGAATGACGGCTTCCAAATAAAAGAAACTGACTGAAGACATTAAATGTCCAAGAGCCATTCAGAATGATTTATAAAAATGTTAACATTCTTTTGGGTGTACCTTTTTATGATATAATTTCAAACAGTCTTGTAATCTACTACAGTTGATTAAAAAAGTGCTTATGTTTCTGTAGGAGTATCTTTATTAGAAAAGCAGAATTGATATTATGGAGAGCCCCTAAGGAAGATTCCAGTAAATGTCTTTGCATGGTTGGTGAACTTGTAAATCATAAAAGAACTCCCTTAGAAATCTTAACATTTTTTTAAACAGCCTGTATTTGGTTCACAGGCCGTAGGTGGGCCACCTCTGCCTAAATCAGTAATTTTTAAGTTAGTATACTTTATTTTATAGTTCCTTGTGTTACCCATACACTTTGTTTTACAAAATGAAAGTTTGTAACAATCCTTTGCTAACCAAGTCAACCAGTACTGTTTTTCTAACAATATTTTCCCTCTCATCACACTATTACATTCACTTTTGGATTAATCCTATTTACCAACCCCTCCGCTTGGGCAGGATATGACACAAGGTCAATTTTTAAGCGGAGTTTAACAGGTTTGAATTCAGAGTTTTCCTTCTCCTAGACTAGTAGCCTCACCAAGGCTGAAGAATTCAGTCTGTCCTACTATTTACCCATAGCTGGAGGGAGAATAATTGGATTCATACCTTTCCCCAGAGTATTAGTGCTATGTGAAATACAATCAGTCTCGTCCAGGATTTGAACTTGTATTGCCGTATCAATTTCCTATGATGATAACCATTACACTTCACTTTTGGATTAATACCCTTGGGAAATGTATTGGACCCACTTATCTCCCTAGCTATAGGTTAAATAGTGTCACTGTCGTTCTTCTACATTAAATAACCTGTGAAAATTGATATGCCATTAAACAAAGAAATCAAACGATATTTACCACTTTATGTCTCTGTGTTACATTTTCTGGTTTGTTTGTTTGTTGGTTATTTAATACCAAATCCATTTTTATACAAATAAATAGTTCTTTTTCAAACAATTCAATTTAGCTCAAGTACAGAGTTTAATTGTCAAAAACATTTCTTTTTCAAGCTATTCAGTTAAGTCAAACAGTTCTAATTCAAACAATTCAGTTTAGCATAAGTACATAGTTTAAATGTCAAAACACCTCTATATCAAGCAATTCAGTTTAGCATAAGTATGCAGTTTAGTTCTATTTGACCTATAGATAGGACCCTATCAGGTGCTACCACTCCAGGCCAGAGTGGACCGGGGAGTGATGGCAGTGAAAGGGTACTCCATATTCCTGGAACCTCACCATCAGATTGTTTAGTGTCATATTTAGGACACTTGGTGGGAGTCTTACCCCTCTGCAGAGAAACAGTCAGTGTATTCTACAGCCCCAGTCAACTGGGCAAGTGTTACATTTTTGTAATTCTTGCAATATTTCAAACTTTCAAAGAAAATTATTATTTATATTAGTGCAGGCATACCTCATTTTATTGTACTTAAAAGACTGCTTTTTTATAGCATCCTTGCATTGAGTCAGCCTTTCTCTATGATTTTATCAATCACATGTCTATTTTGTGTCTTTTTGTCTCAATATTCAAACGTTTTCATATTGAAATGTTTCATATTTGATTATCTCCCTTGAATTAAAAATTATGAAATGTTTTTGTTGTAAAGTACTTTTTTATTCTAAGGTATGCACACTGTTCTTTTTAGACCTGATGCTATTCCACTCTAATAGGAGTACAGTATAGTATCATTATGATTTTTATTTTATGTGTACTGGGAAAGATTCATGTGACTCACTTTATTGCAATGATTCTTTAATTAAACCTGCAATATCTGAGATTTAATGCTGAGCTTCTCAAACTTTTTTTAGCTTGGTGTAGCCCTTGTAACTAAATTTCCATTCACCTTCACATATATTAATTGAATATTGTCAACATTTTTTCTTTGTCTCACTGAATGGAGAGAAAATCCTTACAATAAACTGACTTGGCCTAGGGGTTAGAGTGTTCGCCAATGGCCCGGGAGACCTGGGTTCAATCCCAGGTCGAGTCATACCAAAGACTCAAAAAATGGTACTTGATGCTTCCTTGCTTAGCACTCAGCATTATAAGGTACGGATCAAGGGTAAAGTAGAGCAATCCAGGAAAGGAGTAGCGCCCTCCCCTACACATTGGTGTAGTAGCTATCGAAAAGGGAGCCTTCGGGTTACCCTCGACTATGGTCGCCAACTTTACTTACTATATGCTTTGACTGCAACATTATTGTCAGATCACTTTTCATTTAAATGACCCATATGTTTTCAATAGATTGTATCACTAGTGGCCATCATACCTAATCAGATATTGTGCTAGGTGTATAATATGACAACTAGTGTGCATGATTCAGTAATTTCTCCTATTATAAAGGTATTTATTCATGCAAAATAGTAATTTGCCACAATGTCAATTTTTAAGCAGTTTAACAACTTTGAATTCAGCTTTCTTTCTCTTAGACTGGTTACAATACACAGTCTGTCCTACTATTTATCCATAGTTGGAGGGAGAATAGTTGGATGTATACCTTTCCTATGTTAAATATAAACAGCCTCATCCAAAATTTGAACCTGTTGCCATGCTCATTTTATTCACCACTTTATGGACCATTTAAAGAAGCCCTGGTCTAATGAAAACTAAAGTAAAGTAAATCTCATCTCTGATAAAATAAAACAGGATTTCTTTCAAACTGTAGCTGTGTCATTACTACTGTATAGAAGCATCAGCTGGACACTAATAAAACACATGGAGAGAATGCCAGATGGGAATGATACAATAATGCTATCTGCTATTTTAAACAAATCCTGGATGCAGCATCACACAACATAGCAGCTATACAACCACTTATTTCCTATCTCAAAAACCATCCAAGTAAGACAAACTAGATATGTGGAGCATTACTAAAGAAGTAAGTGACAATCTCATAAGCAACAATCTCTTATGGACACCTTTGCTGTCAATCCAACTTGATGATTTAAATGAATTTGAAAAATCGAAAAGAGTCTTCAAAAGAATGAATGAAGTTGGAAACCAATTACTATGAAAATATAAAAGATCAGCTTTTTTCTTTCTACTTTCAATTTATTCATAGTAACCAAGATTCATCTTAGCTTTTCTATGTATTTACTAAGCTTAGTCTGGCACAAGTTCATAACTTTAGAGCATTCAGCAAGGATCAAATTCACTATATCGTTATAATGTTGTGCTATACAGATTCAGTAGCCGTTAATCTACGCTGTTGTACCCCCAAAATATTTACAAATATGAGGCACTTAATGAAATTGTACAATTGTAATAATTTACAATGCAAGTTCAATAGCCATGCCCAACTATGATGTGTCCCGTTGATATTTACCTAACTTAGCTGAGTCTTATGCTCTGTTTAGAGGGTTTTAGGATATACTGATTGTATCCCCTGTTCAGGAGTAAGACCTCCTCCTAAAAAAGTGGGTGTCCTGGGTATGACACTAAACAGTATCTGATTGTTAGGCTCCTGTTCTGGAAATTTGATGAGATAGGAGTACTCTTTCATTGCCATTACTTCCAAGCTCACTCTGATTCGGAGTGATAGTATCTGTTAGGGTCCCATCTATGGATCAAATTAATCTGTTTAAGAATTATCCATACTCGATAGGTAAAAGTAAGTAAAGTTGGCGACCAAAGTTGAGGGCGACCAGAAGGCTCCCTTTTCAATAGCTACTAGGTGTAGGGTAGGGCGCAACTTCTTTCCCTGGATTGCTCCACTTTACCCTTGATACGTACCTTTATATTGCTGAGTGTTAAGCAAGGAGGTATCAAGTACCATTTTTAAAGTCTTTGGTATGACACGACCTGGGATTGAACTCAGCTGTATGCAAAAAAAAAAAGAAAAAATTTTAAGAAACAACTACATGAAAAATATAAATATGAATGAACATGATTCCATAATCTCAAGGCATAAAATAACCTTAGATGGGTGAACGTGCCATTAAAATCAATCACAATTTCTGTTAGATTTGCTTGTAACATATGCATGTAATATCTAATCAGCTTTAAGCTAACTTGTCTCTCTTATTTGTTGGGTATGAATTTGACCTTGGAGCTCAATTAAAGCTCTGTATAATTTCTTTATTAATTCATTATCATTTGCTTGGAGATCCTATGCCTGTGTAAATCATAAATCACTTGACCATTTGGACTTGTCTGTTAATATTGCTGCTTCTGCTACACCTATTTATATATTCCAACCAACAATTTCCTTAGCTTAGTTTTGTACAAGGTTATAAGTATGGGTCACTCAGTGAAGATCAAATTCATTACACGGCAGTAATGTTATACTAAACAAGATTGTTAATGATTAGCTTACAAAGGCATTATCATCTTAAACAATATTTTTCTTTGTCTTTCAGTGTTCAAACAGTTTGTTTTTTTTCACCATATTGTCTGTTACCATTTTCAGTTTGTTGTTTTTTTTTCTCCTTTTACAGGGCCGAGTGCTTTATGATCTCATCATTTATGCTATCCCCACCCAAGTAGAAGGAGACAATAACTACTACTTAGAATGTGACACAAATGTTACTGCTGATGTTATCAAGTTTTTAAAAAGATATAAAATCAGGAAAAAGGTATTCAGTTTTTATTTACTTCAGTGTTTTTATTCCCCTACCCCATCTTATTATCATTGCTTTTTATCACAATACTTTAGACTGATACACTTTTCATGATTATTTTATTTCTAGTTTTATTCCATTTGGGTAATTTTAGTCTTGTGATGAAAGGAAACTTGATGCATGGGCAACTGAAAACCAAGTTACTGAAATTTACATTTTATTTGTATGCTTCCACTTTCTTCCAAGCAGTGGTCATGTTGATACTACTATATGGATACACTACATGGACGCTAACTAAACGGATGGAGAAAAAGCTTGACGGCAACTACACAAGAACGCTGCAAGCAATTTTGAACAAATCTTGGAGGCAACACCCCACAAAGCCCCAACTGTATGGCCACATACCTCCCATTATGAAAACTATCAAAGTGAGATGAACCAGACATGCAGAACATTGCTGGAAAAGCAGGGACAAGCTCATAAGTGATGTTCTCCTATGGACCCTGTCATATGGCTGAACAAAAGTAGGATGACCAGCTCGAACCTACATACAGCAGCTCTGTGAGGATACAGGATGTGGCCCTGAGGACCTGCCGGAAGCGATGAACGATAAGGAGGAGTGTTGAGAAAGGATCAGAGATATCCGTGCTAGCGGCATGACATGATGATGATGACATTTTTATCAGATACTATGAAAATGGAATTTGTTCATCTAAAACCTCGTGGAAACAAATTAAATTCATTTAAAGCAGATTGAGTGATTACATTATTTTTTTTCCTTCAATAATAATCTTTGGTTATATTCTATAATATTATTAATGAATCACAAATTCTATTACTTTTCTATAATAATCTTTAGTTGTATTTTACAATAGTAGTTTCAGAAATTTTTCTTATAATCTTACAATTTTTTAACCCCCAAAACAACTAATGTCCAACATCTGTCTTCAGGATTTATTAAATGTATAAATTCTTTTATCGAAAAAAAAACAATTTCTTAATATCTGAAGAAGGTCATTAGCACAAAGTGAAATGTCAGTGGACTTGTCCAGCGTCTGAACTTGGCTCTATGAACCCATTTCCTATGATAACTGTTATGTCATGTGTATGTACACTGAATCTTCAGAAAACACTTTTGATACACCCTAATACATAATAATAATGATAATAATGTATTCATTGCCAACCTTTAGATGTGTATGCGATGTAATTTTTGGAGTAAAGGTTTATAAAAAAAAAAAAAAAAAATGAAATTATTTTTAATATCTCCAAATAGGTTACAATTGCTTACATTGTTACTTCATTAAGTCCGCCACCATTTTTTGGTAAAAGCAACAATTAGTAAAAAGTAAAGTTGGTGACCTTAGTCAAGAGTGACCTGAAGGCTCCCTTTTCATTAGCTACTACTCTGAGGTGTAGGGGAGGGTGCTACTCCATTCTCTTGATTGCTCCACTTTACCCTTGATCCGTTCCTTATAATGTTAGTGTTAAGCAAGGAGGTATCAAGTACCATTTTGTGAGTCTTTGGTATGACTCAACCTGGGATTGAACCCCGGTCTCCTGGACCATTGGCAAACACTCTATTCATTAGGCCAATGGCAACAATTATTCTAATTTAAAAAGAATTATATCAGTGGGGGCTTAGAATATACTGACTGTACCACCTGCAGAGGAATAAGACCCACTTCCTAAAAAAAAAGTCCTGTAGTTTAGTCTCTTACACAAGAGACTAGACTGCATCTGATGGTTAGACCTGCCATTACTCTCAGCTCTACTATGACCTGGAGTGGTAGTACCTGTTAGGGTTCCATCTATGTATTAAATAGATCTTTTTACAAATTATTTGTATTAGATAGAATACCTAATATCATATCATCAAGGCATGCCAACAGCACAGATTCCTTTTACTCTCTCTCATCATCTGTCTCTATCTGTAATCACTCTTGAAAAGTCCTCTAAATGGCACCTAGTGTCTGCTCAAAGCTGATGAATGTAAGTTTTTGCTGTTCGACTAACACTGGTGTGTCCATGTGTAGGAGTCCATTGGAGAATATCACTTATGAGTTTGACTATTTCTCCAGCAGCACCCAGCATGTCTGCCTTGGATGGTTTGTGAGATAAGAGGTAAGTGGCCCTACAGCTGCAGTTTTGTAGCACGCTGCTTCCAGGTCTTGTAAAAACCATACATAAAATATAAGTATACAATGTATGCAATTCCTTAACCCCTGGGCATAATATAATATTTTAAAAATTTGTAATAAGAAAAGTAATTATGTTTTTCTTTTTTGCAGGTGACAATTACTGATCTGATGGGAGAATTTAAAAGTTGGGCATCATTTTCTTCACCTCAGGAAATCCAAAATTCTCTGTCTGAAAAAGAAACGGAAAAAATCTTAATATGTGAGAATGACCCACGAGTACCAAACTTCGGTTCTAGATTAATCTTACCTCATGACACATCTTGTAAGTCAATATTTAAAGATTTTCCTTATTCATAAAAGTTCTTGAAATTGATTTATACAATTATATGAAGGCTATTCTAAAAACGATGACTCATTTATTTCCTCAGAAACTACAATGGATAGAAGACGCATTATAACATCATTGGATTGAGCGAGTTTTTAACTAAAAATAATTTCCCCCCTCCTTGTATGGAATCTCCTCATCATTGCCATTACTCCCAAGTTGACTTTTACCTGAAGTGGTAGTACCTGTTAGGGTCCCATCTATAGGTCAAATAGATCTGTTAGGGTCCCATTTATAGGTCAAATAGATCTGTTAGGGTCCCATCTATAGGTCAAATAGATCTGTTTGAAAATTATTACTATTAGAGACAGATATTTGATACCATATAACTAAATTATTTATATTAAGAATTGATACTTGGAGCTATTATTGTTTATTAAGGATTATTATTATTTTTTGAAACCATATAACAGTGTGCAAACAAAGGACTATTATTAAATAGAAATAATTACTTGAAACAATATTAGTAGTATTGGAATACTTGAAACCATATAACTGTACAAATTATTTGCATTATATAGGAATACTTTATATATAACTTCAAATTGACTTGAAGATAAAATTATTTACTAAGGATTATTATTAATTACTTGAAATCATATAACTGTAACCTGGGGCTGTAGAATACACTGACCGAATCTTTGCTAAGGGGTAAGAAAGACCTCACCTCACCCGAGAGTGTCCTAGATATGACTCTAAATCTGATGATGAGGTTCCTGCCCTGGAGTTTTTAAGAATACTGAATGCCCCTTTATTGCCATTGCTCCCAGGTCAATTCTGACCTTGAGTTGCACCTGATATGGGTCAAATAGAACTGTTTGACATTTAATCAGTGTGCAAACAAATCACTTACATTTAATCGAATTGTTAGAAATAGAACTGTGTGTAAACAAATGACTGTCTTATTTAATTGAATTTTTAGTGATACATTGCAAAACTTGGAACAATTTAACTGGATGCTAATGAATGAGTAATGTTGAATAGAATTAGTTTTTCTTTCCTCTTTCTTTCTTCTTCCTTTCCTTTTCTTTCTTCTTTCTTTTAGCTTTTAGAAAAACTGCATTATCATTCTCTTCTTTGTCTATGACTGAAGAATGAATTGTTTCATTGATGCTTCAGTTGTGTTTATTTTTAAATCTCATGACACATTTCAAATAATATTAAGTTTTAGTTTAGAATTAAAATTAGAATTTGTTTTTAATTTATTTAATCTCCCCCGTAAAATAAAGATCCAAATTCTACATGTTTGTTATCATAATAGAACAAAAATTTTTTTACGCTTGAGTATAATGTTACTCTCCTCCCAATTTTGATTTTTTTCACATTATACATGAGTAAAGTTTAGTTTGATTTGGTTGTATGGCATATCAACTGTTGTCAGTTTTTAATGCAAAATCCTGTTGGTTTTTTTTTTCACTTATTGCGGACTTTTTGTCCTCATCTTAGTAGATTTTGTGTTGTTTCTTCTTTAATACATTTCAGCCAAATTTCACCACTGGCCTTCCTCAGGTGATTTAACCGCAACCTCAGATAGGAATGCTGAGTCTTGTTACCGTATTCCCAGTAATTACTGCCTTCCATAGTTGTTATCTATTGCACCACGTTATCCGAGGTCGCAGTTAAATCACCTGAAGAAGGCCTGAGGTGAAATTTGGCCGAAACGTAGTGAAGAAGAAACAACACAAAAACTACTAAGATGAGGACAAAAAGTCTGCAATAAATAAAAAAAAATTAATTCTCAGATTAAGAAGCTTCATCTCAAAATGATTCCAATTAAAGACAATTAGAATTATTTGTGTTGATCAGCAATATCTGAAACCCTTTTACTGTGCCTAAATTGAATTGTTAGTGTTAGATAGTAATATTTGAAACCATTTACTTGAGTGCAAACAAATGATTAATACTAAATAGAACTATTAGAATATTTGGAACCATTTGACTTTGTGCAAGAAAATTAGCTCTGACTCAATTAAAAGCAAGTCTACCTACAAACTATTGACTTACAAATCATATGTATAACCATTTAATTGTATGCAAACAAATGAGCTGTGGCTCGTTTAAAAATGTTATCTACAAACTATACATTTACAAATCATATATTATATGTATAAAGAGGGATTGGCATTAAATAACCTATAATGGTTGATATGCCACCTCTTGGCTAGATTTCGCCGTCAAAGATTTATGAAGGAGGTTGTCCATGTCAACTGCAGGCATGTTGATGAATGACTAGGCCAATGCGGGACAGGCAAGTCCAGCTACAGCGACTGCAGTTAAAGGTCTGGTCTGGTCTAGTATGGCTGTTGAGGCTCCCAGGATCTCCCTCCTGCAGTGTTTCTCCCTGAGGTTGGCTCTGCAGGAGTCCTTAAAGGTGGAGACGACCTGATAGATGGTGTGCTGCCAGGCCTGACAGTCAGCTGCAAGTGTCGACCACTGGTGGTGGTCAATGTGGCAGGTACTGAGGGTCTTTTTGAGGGAATATTTAAAATATTTCTTTGGTGCCCCTTTGTCAGGGTAGCCAGTGGAGAGTTCACTATACAGGGCTTTCTTGGGCAGGTGATGCCACCCCCCATTCTGAAGACATGTCCTGCCCATTGTAGCTGTGACTTCAGCAACATGACCTCTATGCTGGTGATTTCTGCCTGATCAAGGACCTCAATATTGGAGATGTAGTTACTCCAGTAAATGTTGAGGATGGTGTGGAGACAGCACTGATGGATGTGCTCAAGATGGTGGTGGTAGGTTACTCATGACTCAGAGCTGTACTGCTGGGTGGTGAGTATAAAACCACATGAAACCACACATATAACTATAGAAACAAATTATTGTTCTCAAATAGAAATGATTACGTGAAATCATATAATTGTGTATAAAGGACTATTAAGTAGGAATACGTGAAATCATACAACCATGTGTAAAAAAACTATGAAACAATTTGAATGTAATTCCCTTACCTCCAGGCATAAAATAACTCTAGATGAGTTGACATGCCATGGAAGTCAATCAGTCAAGCAATGAATGAAAGTTTGCATGCCATGCCCATCAAAATCTGCACCAGTTGAGGTAATCCACTTTTGAATCATTGTCAGGAAAATGTTGACCATATAGTCTACTTTCATTGGCCCAATTTTTGCTGATGAGCTGATCTTCATGTCCTGGGTTAACAACAATTCTTGGAGAAGGAAAACTCTGAATCAAATCTGTTAAACTCTGCTTAGAAAATTGATTTTGTGTCACGCCCTGCTTGTGTTGGAGAGTTTAGTAAATACATAGATTGAATATATAGGTCAATTGATAAATAAGATCTCCATCTTATAAAACAGGTTTTTGACCAAATAGAATAATAAAATAGCAAAATTATGTAGATTTATTTCTTTTCAAAATTATCTGGGTGGTTTGATAAATAAGGTTTCCAATCTTATTTAAAAAATGTTTAGATCAGATAAAGTAATGAAACTTTGGTCAAAATTAAGTAAATTTAGAAATTAAAAATTTTTCAAGGATATTTTTCCATATATCATTTAATGCTACATATTTTTCCAAACATACTATTTTTCATTCTGTCCTTGAGATAAATTTCCGATTTTCTTTTGATCTAATTGTGCACAATTTCAAATCGGACATTAGATAAAAATGTTATATTTTATACATAACTTGGAAGTAGTACTCCTGAGTATTGAGCGATATTACTTAATACCATCACAGTACAGATTACTAGTAAGCATATTGAATAGGATTTTATATATTTTATATGGAATACATATCTCCCATCCTCCTAAATTTCTAAGATTAGTTGTTGTTATTTATGTATCTAAAATAATAAAGAAAAAAAGAGATCAAAATAAAATCACTCCAAAAAATTATTAAACAAGACCATACAAAGAAATAAAAACGAGGCAACTTCCAAAGATGTAAAAAATATGAATTTTGAAAATTGACAACGTAATTACAAACCTCAACCAAGCAGATATACCTTGAATATACGTGCTTAACTTGATGCCAGTAGGTGTTGTCAGTGATGTTTAATCTTCTAGGTCATTGGGGAGTTTTGGGTCTTACAACATCATACTTCCCTCACCAGAACGACCCCCTCAGAGATGATCAAATTCTGAGTCACCTACCCTATAAGACGCTGAAACAAACTTATGGCTTATATATATAAAAAGATATAAGATACATCTATGAAGCAAAATTTGTGTCTTGCACTCTAACAATTTGTTTATAAACAAAAATATTTACCTACAAACTATTCACTTACAAATCATTATGCATATATATATATATATATATATATATATATATATATATATATATATAAAATTTTGCATGAAATAACCTACTAGGGTTGATATGTCATTATATATCAACCAACCACCCCAAAAAGTCATATACATGCTCTGATTGTAGATTAATATAAAAGAAATTTATTCATGTGCCCACAATTCTCTTATGATAATAAAACTGAATTGATTTCTAAAATCATTTCAGTTTTATTCTTAAGAAAAGTGCAGACATGAATAAATTTATTTTGTTTCATTTACCTCCTAATTAAGCTCAATGTGTAATATTTGATTTTATTTGTTTGGTCATTAGAACATAAATATCTATTAATAATTTTTAAACAAAATTTTATCACATGTGCATGACTCATATCTCATGACTTAATGTTTCTATTTTCTTCATAATGTAACAATAATATAATAATATATAATAACAATAATAATGAAATATTTTCCTCATAATTATGGTTGTTTCATCATTTTAATTCTCTTTCCATTTAATGGCTGTGGCAATTCACAGTAAAATTTTAGATTTTAAACCTGCTCTGCTACAGTTGCATTGAGTACTCTTTATACATTATTTGTATTTTTCTATTTCTTTTTCTTCTTATTAATTCATATATAGACACACACACTCACTCACTCTCTCTCTCTCTCTGAGTATTGGCTATAGATAAGTACACCTCCTACCAATTTTTCATGAAAAGTGCTCTTTTAAACCAAAGATACTGGGATTTTATTATTTCTAGTGGAACATTATATGATCAAAACGCATATTCTTATATAATAGTAATATTATTATTATTATGCTCTACAGTATTGAAACTGGGAACAAGAAAAAAAATCAACTTTTGGTTTGAAAATATATTCAAGATATAGAATTGTGTTAAGCTGTATTTATTTTGGACTGCTATTTAGTCATATTTTTGGTACAGAATTCTATTGCCCCAGAATTGGTAATAAATAATGTCTTAGAATATCCCTTTCTACTATATAAAGTTCCCCTAGAAATTATAAAATCTTAGCGTTTTTGACTTAAGAGCAAAATAGCTTTTTATAAAAACAATTGCTCATACTTTTCATGGCTATCTCTATCTATCTATCTATCTATATATATATATATATATATATATATATATAAATAAAATGTGTGTGTATGTATTTACCAACCCCTCTGCACAAGCAGGATGTGACACATGGTCATTTTTAAGTAGAGATTAGCAGGTTTGAATTCAGAGTTTTCCTTCTAAACTGATTGCCATACCAAGGTTAAAGAGCAATCTACCCTACTATTTACTAAAAGCTGGTGGGGGAATAGTTGGATCCATGCCTTTTCCTAGGATATTAATTCTATGTGAAATGTGAACTGCCTTGTCTGGGATCTGAACTCCAGTCACTGTGTCCACTTCCTACAATAGTAACCATTATACCGTGTACAGGATCGCCTCGTTAGTGATGATCTTGGGGTTCTTACAAGTTTCGGTTCTTCCACCATCATACTTGCTCTCCCAAGCAACCCTATCAAAACTGTTATTCCAGCAGGCGATCCTGCAGTAAAAATTTCACCAAGTATACAATACCACACAGCACACACCTAAAAAAGTCAAAATGCTACTGCTATTGAGCTTTAAACTGGAAGTGGCCGATAAGAAATGACATACATCACTTCCCTCCCAGTTGTGACAAGTTAAAAAGGTAAACAATCACTTGCTCGTCTTATCCTCCTGGATCATATAGGAGTATACTCACACTCACTGAGCAAGGTTCGGTTCAAAATAATAAGTAAGCAAATTCCTACTCGCACATATTCAGTTGATTTTTATATATATATATACACACACACACACACACACACACACACACACAATCGTGCAAACTAAGTCTTTATCAAAAAAATATTAATGACAATAAGTAAATAAAAACTTTAAAAACTACCAGACTGTTGTAGTAAGACACTAACAGCAATAATTCTATGAGCAGATATAATCTTCTTATCGGAAAACAAAATTTTTATTTTTCCCGCTATTTTCCCGTTTTTATTTTTTTGCTTCCCTTTACTGTTCTTTTCTTTGTTTTTTTTATTGGAATCTTTGTACAAATCAAGCCATTGGTCTAATGAGTAAAGTGTTTGCTAATGGTCCGGGGGACCGGGTTTCAATCTCAGGTCACGTCATACTAAAGACTCAAAAAATGGTAATTTATGCTACCTTGCTTAACACTCAGCTTTATAAGTTACGGATCAAGGTTAAAGTTGAGCAATCCAGGGAAAGGTGTAGTGCCCTCCACTATACCTGGGTGTAGAAGCTAATGAAAAGGGTGCCTTCAAGTCACCTTCGATTATGGTCGTCAACTTTACTTTTTATATATATATATATATATATATGTACATTGGGAAAACTATGTCTTTTCTTTGTTCTCTCTCTTTATTTACCTCCTCCTTCATTTTTCTCTTCCAAAATTCCTTTTTTACCATCAAATACCTCAATGCTCATTAGTCTCTGTTGTGCTCCATGGATCTGATTTTTTAATCCATAACTATCTCAATTCTTTTTCAGCCAATTCTGAAATCGCTCTGATGGCCTTTCTCTTTTATTCTCCTATCATACCGAGATGACTCAGAATTCTGCATAAAGATCTTGCAAAACCCTGTCAGCCAACTTCTGCCATTTGTTGGGTTTACATTGTTCTACTAGCCCCTGATATTTTTCAAGCTTTCTTTCGCAGACCACTTCGATATTTTCCTCCCACAGAACTATCAGTTCTCTCAGCATAACCTGCCTTTTTCGGTTGACCAGAGAATTAAATCTGGATGCAGGGTAGTTGTTGCTATCTGTGCCGGAACTTTTAATTGTTCCTCGATATCTACTCTCAACTGCCAGTCTTGGGTGGTAGATAGTTGGCAAGAGTTAATTTTACCCGCTGAGGGCAGGGGCATTCACCAGCTTTGACAAAGTAAATTGACTTCACCTCCAGCTTGAAGTTGCTTGTGTGGATTGCAGCATCCACCTTCGGCTACCATCCTAAGTTCTTGGTCATGTCTCCAACGGTACCTCCCATACCTAGTGCCCTAGGGCAGGCACTCATAATGTGTCTGAGTGTGCCTTTTCTGGCACAGAGTGGACATGATGGGTTCCACTCTTCCCCCAAGTAAATAAGTTCGCAGGACTTTGTAGTACGTCCCTCTATCTTGCCTCTTCTTTCTTCCTGAATGCTAGTAAAAACCTGTTCTTGGATTAGATTCCCTCTCTGCTTTCCTTTGGCTTTGTGAATTTGGATACTAGGGAAGTAAAGCCTTCTGTCTTAATCGCTCCTCGTCCTTCCCCAGTTTTTTTTTTTTTTTTTTTTTTTTTTTTGCACTCCATTTCCTTCCTGTGTGAATTTCGATGCCAGCTGCCACAACTTTTCGATCTTTAGAGTCCTTATACTACATTGCTTCTCTCATTTGTGAGACTACAAATTCCTCCACCAAAGCCTTTAAAGGAGAGTTGCAGTGCATTTGAGGTGCCACATAACATAGCACTACTCAAACTTCTAGGAAGCTCTAGCCATCTTTGGAGGTAGCTGTTAATTTTTCTTTTTATAGCTTCCACTATTGTCATGGGGGAGTCATAAAAAAATAACGGCCACAGAATCCTGCTGATATACCTACCCTGTGTCTGTGGTGTAATAGTTATCATCATAGGAAATGGACACGGTGACACGAGTTCAAATCCTGGACAAAGCTAATTGCATTTCCCATAACACTAATACCCTTGGGAAAGGTATGAATCCAATTATTCTCCCTCCAGCTATGAGTAAATAATAGGACAGACAAGGTTCTTCAGCCTTGGTGCAGCAACTAATCTAGGAGAAGGAAAACTCTGAATTCAAACCTGTTAAACTCCGCTTAAAAATTGACCTTGTGTCATATCCTGCCCGAGCGGAGGGGTTGGTAAATATGGATATACCTACTCTTTGAAACTGCCCGGTCAACTGGATTTGTCTGCTATGGCCAGCCATAACTCCAGGTCACCTACCGTGGCCCGGATAGCATTGGTGTCTCTCAATTTGCTATTGAAAATCTTTCCTAGGCTCTTTAAGGGGCACTCCGACAAGGTGGGTATCATTGTTCCTGATAGTGAAAAACGGAAGTTATCCACCATTCTCCCTTTTTTTCATGATGAACAACCTCAATTTAGCAGGCTTGAACTTCATCCTTGCCCACGCTATCAGTTTTTCAAGGATGCATAGGATCCACCTGCTCCCTATAACCAATATAGTTGTAACAGTCAGGTCATCTGTATATGCTCTGATCAGAGGCTGGTGCACTTCTGTCTTCATCATTAGTCCTCAACACTCCATTTATGGCCAGGGTGAAGAGAGTAGCTGAGAGTGTACAGCCAGTAATGATACCCCTCTCAAGTCTATGCCAGTCGGAAATTATTTACCTAGAGGAGATTCTCATCTGAAAATTATCATAAAACAGCCCAGGATTAATTTGCTGATTTTGCCAGGTACATGGTGTTTCTTTAGAGCTTTCGCTACTAATTTATGCAGGATGGAACCGTATGCATTTACAAGGTCCAACCATAAAACGGTGAGGTCACCCCTACTTTCTCTGGCTTCCCTCTATATCTGGGTAACGACTCCAATATGTTCAAGACATCCCAGAAAACCTGGAATCCCACCCTACAGTACTGAAGTGTCAATGTAATTATTCTTCAACAGAAATTTGTTCAGTCACCAGGATAAAATGCTGAAAAAGATTTTATTCTTCATACCCAACAAAAAAATACTCCTAAATTGATCTATCTCTCAGGAGTTTTCTTCCTTAGGGATTCACACACTTTCTGCAAATCTCCACTGGTCTGCACCGTTTCCCCTTTGCCATATCACCTTTAGAATCTTCCAAAGAAGCTGGAGGAGACTCGGACAGTGTTTATAAACACCATATGGAACTCTGCTAGGGCCTGGAGCTGAGACTGATCGAACTGCCTTCATTACTTCTCTCACTTCCTTCCAGCTTGGTTCATCTGAGACAAATTCAGTTGTCGGCTGATTCAGCCTAATGACAGCCGCCAGATGGCCTAGTTCCTTGTCCCTGCTTGGGTCACTCAAGGTATCTCTGAGATAAGTGTTCATATCTTCCGCTAGGCATTTTAGCTGGCTGCTTCACTTATCACTGAGTAGTTTCTTAGCGAAGCCGAAGGGATCTGCGAGGAACAATGTTCTCTTTCTTGCACTTTCTTTCTGACGCCTCCTCTGCCACTCAGCTTTCCGAGTGGATCTTAGTTTCATCCTCAAGATCTTTCTGAGCTCTGTTAATGGCTGGTGTTCTCCCTCACTAGCCTGTTTGTACTTTTTCTTGAGTGCCTTTGTTTCTGTATCTTCTTAGCCCTATCGTTCTTACAGCAGGTTTTTTTTTTTCATCTTCATGGAAGCCAAATCTTTCCTTGGCATAGCTAATGATAATAGCTGATAGTTTGTTTAACTGTCTGTCAGCATTGCCTTTTGATGTAGTCCGGATAATTTCGCTTATGTCTTTGTCAAACTGATGCCACTCACTTTTTCATTTTGCTGAAGGCCACTTGATCTTCTTATAGTCTACTCTGCATGGGGTTGTTTGGTCTATTGCATTGAGGGATTGGGCACTGTGGTGTGAATCCTGGCCGTGAACCTCCTTCATCTCACCAGGGAGTAAACCTGTACGTAGCGTATGACCTCTCTCATCCATACATTTCATCCTGGCCTGGTGTATTCAAAGGCCACTCAGATTTTTACATTCTTATATATATATATATAAAGTTGGCTGACCATAGTTGAGGGTGACCCGAAGGCTCCCTTTTCAATAGCTACAATTCCAAGGTGTAGGACAGGGCGCTACTCATTTCCCTGTATTGCTCTACTTACTGTTGATCTATACCTTATAATGCTAAATGTTAATCAAAGAGGCATCAAGTACCTTCTCTCTCTCTCTCTTTTTTTTGAGTCTTTGGTATGACTCTATCTAAGATTGAACCCTGGTCTCCTGGACCATTGACAAACACTAACCAATATGCCAATGGGTTGGTGTGTGTGTGTGTTATAACCCTAAATGCTGAAGAGAAATACGACTACCTCTTCCACCTCAAGATATTTAGAAAATGCAAGTGACAACCATGATAATGTGCTGACAGGTCTTCAAACCTAAGAAATTCTACTAAAAATTATATGATTTTTATTTATGAATTCTCTGTGCATAGTGCAAGTTTGTACCTGGTTGGTTTGCAACAGGCTTTTTATACCTTTGGCACTCGCAACCTCACTGTACAGTATTTGAAATATTATCATATAATCTCATAGACATTCTTTCCTCATAAAATATGTGTAACATCTCCACATCCAAAAATATACGACCAAGATACGAACACGTGAAATAGACATGTTCATAGAATGTTCATACACATATAGGAATCCGAAAAACATGAAATTGGTTCGGGTATGAAACTTTTTATTACCTTTTTGAGTTTAAGGTTTTTCAACATGAGGAGAGAGAGACACAATTTCTTTCTATGCTGACTTTTCCATCTGAACCCCACCACGTGTGGCACCCCCGCCGCAAACTACTGGTCAGGTCTCGGCAAGCTCCGAAAATTGACTTGCTTCGTCTAGCGTCGAATTTCAACTCACTATTTTCTTTCAAATCCCAAAATCCTCAGCGCTTCTGGGCATGACGTCATTCACGTCCCCTGTCTCATTTCCTATCTGGGGTTTTTATTGTGACATCTCTGATTGTCACATCCGCCCCGCGCGCGCGTGAACACCTACACTCAATGTGTGCTCCTAACTAACCCATGCGCTAAGCTGAAAGGTAAAGATATACAAAACAAAAAATGATAATATAAAAAAAATCCCTCCGCAATTATATAACATATGGAAAGGTAGTATATTTAAACTTTTTACTTAATATTTATCAATTTACTGTCGATGACTAAATCATTAAGAGAAAAAATTACAAAATTCTCCAACAGAGTAATTTAAATATGAAAATTTTATTTTATTTTTTGTTTTAAGGGAAAATCTTGTAAGAAGATAAAAATTATAAATAATACAAGGGAGGTAACTCAGTAAGATTAAGACGCTTCGCAATACTCTCCAACTAATAACTATAATATAGATGTTTTTAGTCATGATTATTTTTCATGGAATATACATAACTTAATGACATCTTATATGATATATAAGACCTCCACTTTTGTGATTTGATATTACAGTATTAGAGAATTAGGCATGGTTAAGTACTCCTAGTCCTTTTACCTGGGTAAACATTAACCTTACCTATTTTATCATTTAGGAGATACTTTCTGGACAATTTTTTTTTTTTTTCCTGAGAGAGGACTTATATTCTAAAAAATAGTTACCAGTTTATTTACTGACAAAAACTGTGTTGAATTTTTTATGCTGTTTAAAAAAAATATTGGATAATTTCTTTTATTTCTTTTTTTTCTTTTGCATTGGGTTTTTTCCCCTTGATTTGCTGTTCTTATGTTATTCTCTGAATTTAGTTTCATCTGATACACGGGCCACAAGGTTGTTTGCTGTACCTTCTGATCTTTAGTGGTCACCCATCTAAATACTGAGTAGGCTCATCACTGCTTAACTTCAGTGATTCAGCAAGAATCTTAGACATGCTTAGACATGAGTGAAAATTCTTCATTCTTCAGCTTTTAGCAAGTCTATAAATTTCCTTCTGTTATTTGCTAAACTTTGCTTTGTCTGACACAAAGACCTTAAGTTACTCACAGTATCTGATGTTCTTATTGTTTTTATAGATTTCTTCATTTCAAGATTTTTGAAAACAGCTAAAAGAAAACTTATAAAACTCTCAGTTATACAGAATGCGACGAAGAAAAAAAAAAAACAACTTAATAAAAACAAGTATTTCATTCCAGACAAAATTAATACATTAAACTGAAAATAAGACAATGAAGATTGTTGCTCTCCATAACATTATAGTCTAGCCTAGAACGATAAGTCGCTTTCAACTAAGTGTGTACCAGCCAAGCTATGACTGTAGTCCCTCTCTAACAGCACAGTACCTCTATTTATACTATCTGGAAGTTTGCCATTTTCATTTACTGGTGATCAGTGTTCAAACTCCAGTGTCTCGCTTTGTTCATATATAACAAAAAACATCCAAAACAACCTCTTGTGTTGAAAATATCTACTAGGTTATGTTGGGTGCGGTGACATACTTGATGCATGAATGGACAAAATGTTAGATTAAATTCATCCACTTTTGGCAAAAGCAACTGATATTCTGTTGTCAGTAAGTTTCTTTGCTCTGTATTTTTAAAAAAGAATATCTTAATTGTTTTAGTTGTCATTTCACAAGTGTTATACATGTACGTATATGTCTATAAGTGTGCACACATACAAGTTGGATCTGTAGTTTTGTAGCTTGATATGTTGATTGCTGAATTTTTAGCTAAGGTTTTCACTGAGTTTTCATTAATCTAACCACAATAGGAAACTTTTTTTTTTCTCTGACTTGAGTTTTAAATTACCTAACAAGGGCCAGCCCAGTCATTTGAGGCTGTAGAATGCACTGACTCCATCTTTACAGAGAAGTAAGACCCCTGCTCCCCCCTCCAAACAAGTGTCCTGGATCTGACATTAAACAATCTGATAGTGTTGGTCCAATCCTGGAGCTTTAGGAAATGTAGAGTACCTCTTCATTGCCATTGCTCCCACATCCACTCTGACTTGAAGCAGTAGCACCTGATAGTCTTATCTATGGGTCAAATAGAACTTTGACCATTTAAATTGTGTGCAAACAAATGATTCATGTTAAATTGAATTATTAGAAATAGAACTCTTTTCCCATTTAACTGTGTGTAAACAAATGACTGATGCTTAATTGAATTGTTATTGATACATTGCAATACTTAGAACCATTTAACTGTGTGCAAATGAATGAGTAATGTTGAATAGAATTATTAGTGTTAAATAGCAATACTTGTAACCACTTCAGTGTCTGGAAACAAATGATTCATATTGAATAGAATTATTAATGTTAGCAATAATTGAAACTATTCAACTATGTTGAAACAATAACAATACTAGTGTGCAAACAAATTAGTTCTAACGCATTTAAAAATGAAATTACCTACCATCAATTCAATTACAAATCATGTATATTCATTTGGTAAAGAAATCATTAATAGTAAATAGTTATTCGTTCTTGATGAAAATACTTGAAACCATTTAACTGTGTGCATAAAAAATGAGCTCAGTGTTTACAAAATCTGTTTACAAATCATATATTTAATATATATGTATACAGAGGATTTATCATTAAATAACCATCAAGGGTTGATATGCCATAAAAGGAAACAACCAAAATATCAGGCTTATGAGTTGTATAGGTTAATTTGATAAAACACTAAAACTGTTTTCAGCTGAGTTTTCTTTTAATGACATTAATAATCTTCCAGATATAAATCCTGCTCACCACTGCGCAATAGAGAGGAGCCCCTACATGATATATACATATATAAAGCTCTTGTGGTGTAATGGTTATCATTGTAGGAAATGGGCATGAGGACCCAGCTTCAAATTCTGAACAATCCTGTTAGCATTTCCCATAGCCCTAATACCCCTGGAAAAAGTATTATTCCACCTCTTCTCCCTCATCCCACCCAGTTATGGATAGATAGTAGAGCAGACTGGGCTATTTAACCTTTGTATGGTAACTGGTCTAAGAGAAGGAAAACTCTGATTTCAACTGAGTTTTCTTGTAATGACATTAACAGTCTTCCAGATATAAATCCTGTTAACTACTGCACGATGGAGAGGAGCCCCTACATGATATATATAAAAACACTTGTGGTGTGATGGTTATTGTAGGAAATGGGCATGAGGACCCAGGTTCAAATTCTGAACAATCCTGTTAGCATTTCCCATAGCCCTAATACCCCTGGAAAAAGTATTAATCCACCTCTTCTCCCTCATCCCACCCAGTTATGGATAGATAGTAGAGCAGACTGGGCTATTTAACCTTTGTATGGTAACTGGTCTAAGAGAAGGAAAACTCTGATTTCAACTGAGTTTTCTTGTAATGACATTAACAGTCTTCCAGATATAAATCCTGCTAACTACTGCACGATGGAGAGGAGCCCCTACATGATATATATAAAAACACTTGTGGTGTGATGGTTATTGTAGGAAATGGGCATGAGGACCCAGGTTCAAATTCTGAACAATCCTGTTTGCATTTCTCATAGCCCTAATCCACCTCTTCTCCCTCTAGTTATGAGTAAATAATAGAGCAGACTGGTCTATTTAACCTTTGTATTGCAACTGGTCTAAGAGAAGGAAAACTCTGATTTCAAACCTGTAAAGCTCCACTGAAAAAAACTGATCTTGTGTCAAATCCTGCTCATGTGGAGTAATTGGTAAATACATATGTATATATCAAAATGTCCACACATAGCCTAATGATGAAAAGCAGCATATATCTTATACAATTTTCATATAGCTCTTCTTGCATTCAAAAAGTATTGAGACTTAAACTGTATTGACTGAAACAAACAATTTAACAATGCATCAAATGATAATTTTCTTTGAAATAGTCCCCATTATCATTCAGTATACAGTAAGTTTCCAATTGGTCAAAGCATCTCTGAATCTCTTTTTTTTTTTTAGTATGGCTTGAAGGTGCACCATTGTATTTATTTTGATATCTTCTACATTCGCAAATCTTACTCAAATTATTGACAATAATGTTAAAAATTGAGAATTGGCACTGACTTATTTAGACAAAATCTAGATATTAGCTCTTTTTTATAAGCTGTTATAAGCAGAGCATGTCTTCATTTCAATTTTAAATGTTAAAGCTTCAGTCTTCATACTTTTTTTTTTCATACACATATATATGGTTTGCAATGTTTATAAATAAAGAGTGCTCAATATCTGTGATATAGTCTATGTAGATCTAAGTTTTAATTGTGTAGACTATCAGCAGTGTTTCTCATCTATGCAATCATCAGACCAAGAGTCCTATGCCCCCCCTCTCCACCTGGGGTTGATTAGTGGGGGTGGGATTTGGCGACTGCTATATACACTTAAGTGCAATAGCCTTTCTCATGAACTAAGCACTCCAGGTAGACAATAATGCATATGTAAAAAAGATATATGTAAAGATTCATTCGCTGAGAATGATGATGGCTCTGGGGTAAGATATCTGAATCACATGAAGTCAGTCGGGTTTTGATCTCGGCTTGACACATCTCACAGGTCTAACCACACTGAAGAGTTGTGATACAACAAAACAGTCTGTGGATCACAATATATATATATATATATATATATATATATATATATATATATATACTCGCACTCGTACATGGAAAATAGTGAAAAGATCTTGAGCCCTATCAAAAAGAGAATGAACCAAGTTCAAATTCTATTTGCATTTCACTTCATACTAAAATTCTTATAGAAAAGTTATGAATCTCTCTTTTGCCTAAGAATGAGTGAATAATAGGGCAGACTGGGCTCTCTAAACTTGGTAAAACAACCATTTTAAGAGAAAAAAACAATGAATAAAAACAGATCACTAACTTCATCTCCTCATGCCACCTTACCAGTAAAAGCAGTTAAATAAAAATCAAAAAACATACTCTCTTGAAGTAAAGATTGTTATTTTATTGAAATTATTCAAAAATCATTGCAAATGGAAATAATCTTTTTTTTCTAAAACAAGAAAGACTTTTTAAAAGAGGGTCATCTAAAAAAAAAAAAAAATTGTTTTATGTTAGAAGATAAGATATTTAGTCAAGTTATTGAAATGGCCTTTATCAAGTGGTTATTAACTGGTATTTGATCAGAGGTCACAACTCAAACATATTTTGTAATATGTAAATGTCATAGAAGAACAATTGCCATTTCTTTTGTCAACAGAGACAAAGCTTAAGTCAATATTGTATTTTGCCCCCTTGTTTTCGATAAAAACAGGTCAGCAGGATAAGAGCTTAGGACAGTGTGTCACTTACTGTTGGTAAACAAACTGAATTAGAACTTAAAAAAAAAAAAAAGTAGTTAAGAGCCCGAGTCTAAAAAACATTCCAAAATACATGAGATAAACAGTTGGAAAAGAAAAACATATATGGTGAACTGGATGTAGAACTATTGATGTATAATATATCATGGTGTTTGGAATTTTTCCAGACTCATCACAAAGAATATATTGTAAAGAATTGGACAGACTATAGCTCAATAATGTCTAAATTTTATTAGCTCTGTCGACAGTGTTTAGAATACATTGACTGTCTCCACTTAAGAGGAGGTAAGACCCCCCCAAAAAAAGGGGTGTCCTGGGTATGACACTAAACTGCATCTAATGGTGAAGCTTCAGTTCTGGAAATGTGGGGAATGTGTGATCAATATCACAATGGCGAAATTTATGTATATTACCTTAACACAGAAAAAAATAGCACAATAAAAAAAAAAGTTGTTTAAAAAAAAATGCTCAGTGCTACTATGGCAGAACAGGCTTAAAAACTAAAATGAAAAAATTATATTTATGTTGAGTCTAAAGATTCTATTTAATGATTGTGTGTTCCTCATGAAACTGAGTACAGACTCAATGTGTGTGTATATATATATATATATATATATATATATATATATATATATATATATATTATCAGCTTGTCCAATAAGTGTAACTGGTTCTACATTAACTTTCATCAGCCAAAAAAATTGTGTAGGTAGTCCAACAGTTCATATCTTTAATTGAACTGTTTTGGGCCCAGATAAATTGAGATTGTCGGGGAGTTTATCATATATATATCTATATATACACACACACAAACACATGATTTAATAGATAGATGATGTTTAGCATAAATGGAGATCCCCACCTCAAAAAAATTATCATTCAGTTAAAAAATTGAAGTGGAAATTAGTCTCAAATTTAGAACATTTTAAGTGCAATGCTCTAATGCAAAATATTGTAATGATGTTGGGTTATGGTTACATCCATATATCCATGAAGATAAAATTATATATATATATATATATATATATATATATATATATATATATATATATAAAATCTCCAACTTCTCCTCATGAGCAGGATGTAAAACAAGGTCAATTTCTAAGTGAAGTTTAACAAGTTGAAATTTCCTTCTAAACTGGTTGGCATACCAAGGTTAAAGAGCCTAGTCTGCCCAACTATTTACCCATAAGTGGAACATTAATTATTAGATTGATACTTTTCCAAAGGGAATTAGTGCTACATGAAATGTGAACAAACTTGTACTGGATCTGAAATCAAGTTAACATGTCTATTTCCTATGACAGTAATCATTACACTACAAGCACCTCACACTCACACACCACTCTCTCTCTCTCTCTCTCTCTCTCTAAAATACGTCCGATGGTGAGGCTCTAGATCTGGGGAGTGTGAAGTACTTTATCATTGTTATTACTCCCAGGTTCATTTTGACCCAGAGTGAAAGTACTTGTTAGTGTCTTGCCCAATCAGCTGGGACTGTAGAATACATTAACTGCTTCTCTGCAGAGAGGTAAGACACCCCCACCGAGTGTCCTGAATATGACACTAGACAATCTGATGGTGAGGTTCCAGTGATGCTTGAGCTTTGGGGAATGTAGAGCATCCCTTTATTGCCATTGCTCCCAAGTTCACTCTGGCTCGGAATGGTAGCACCTGATAGGGCCCTTTCTATGGGTTAAATAGAACTAACTGCATACTTGTGCTAAACTGAATTGTTTGAATTAGAACTGTTTGACAAAACGGAATAGCTTAAATAGAAATGTTTTTGACAATTAAACTGTACTTAGATTTAAACAGCGTGCTTATGCTAAACTGAATTGTTTGCAATAGAACTGATTTTGACATTGAAACTGTACTTACACTAAATTGAATTAATATAGAAGTATTTTGACATTTAACTGTGTGTAAAGAAAATCTGTACTTATACTAAACCGAATTAGCTGAATTAGAACTGTTTTGATAATTAAACTGTGTACTCATGCTAAACTGAATTGTTTGAAATAGAGCTGACTATTTGCATAAAAGTAGATTTGGAATTAAATAACCTTCAAAGGTTGATATGCCATAAAACCCAACCAACCTGTTAGTGTCCTTATAGATGGATTAAATAGATCTCTTTTAAAATGTTTCATATTCAATTGGACCACGTGCAAAAAAAACAACTACATGAAAAATGTATATATGAATGTGGTTTTCTAACTTCTCAGCCTAGAATAACCCTAGACTGATTGATATGCCTTTGCAATCAATTGATCAATCAAATTTTGTGAATAAAGCAAATTCCAGTCCAATTTGTAACGTAATAATAATGCTAATTAAAGTACTTTTCATTTACTTGCAGTTAACAGAAATTCTATGAACAGGATATGACTAAACATTGAACTTAATTATTATTTCTACCTGTTTCTCACTTTGTTCTACTTTTTATTTTATTCAGTTCTTTCTAGCAATGAAAGAGATTATCACCTGAAACGTTACCAATTTGGAATTGGTGAGGGAATAGAAGACCTTCCACCAGGTAACTGTTACCCACTGGAATGTAACCTACATTTTAAACATGGAGGTAAGTGAATATTTTAGTTTATGTGCATCTGTGTGTGTATATATATATATATATAGAGAGAGAGAGAGAGAGAGATGATTATGCTAATGCAAAAATAATTGCAGTTTTTAAGCATTCACTTTAAAGCAGTATGTCTCAATAAATTGTGGATCTGATCTCGTATAAAATAAAATTGAAATTTTTCTAAGCTGTAGCCATGTAATTACTACTGTATAGTTGCACCAATTGGACTCTAATGAAACACTTGAAGAAAAAACTAGATGTGAACCACAAAGGATATGGCATGCTGTTTTGAACAAATTCTAGAAGCACCACCCTACAAAAAAGCAGTTGGATGGCTACTTTTTTTTTTTTTTTTTTTTTTTTTTTTTTTATAAAACCATCCAAATAAGATGAGCAAGACATGCTGGGCATTGTTGGAAAAGTAAGGATGAACTCCTCAGCAACATTTTCTTATGGACTTCCTGTACATGGATATACCAGTAAACACATTCATCAGCTCTGTGTAGACACTGGATACCATCTAGAGGACATCAAGAGTGATAGCTGAGAGGGATGGATGGCAAGAGAGAGTCAAAGGAATACATGCTGTTGGCATGCCTTGAAGATATATCTTAAAATTGATTCTTCTTTTTATTTTATTTTTTTTAAATCAAGACATCTTGATGACCTTTACTAAGTTTATCTTAGTTTAGCATAGAATGCATCTAGTTAGAATTGAACCCATTAGCAATGGTTTACAAGTCAAGTTGCTAACCATTACTCCATGGCAAGGCACTCTGAAACATTTTGAAGATTTTCAACAGGATATTGGATAATTTTGCAGATCTCTTGAAACACTGCCAAGTTATTTTAAATTTCCTTTTTTTGTTTTTTTACTTAAATTGAACTAATTAAATTTCTCTATTCTTTTTTAAAATTCAAGAATCTAATTGTCCTCAAAAAATCCTCCATTTTTTTTTTTTTTAGTCAGTTTTCAAAAAGGTTGTTATATTGGACAAGAATTGACTGCTCGAACTCATCACAGAGGAGTTGTACGCAAACGGTTAATGCCAGTCATTTTTGAAAGGTTTGTTAGTTTTCCTTCTTTTTTTTTATTGCCTGGTTTACTTGTTACTATTTACACAAATTAATTTCACTTTTCTAATTAGAGGAAATTTTATCTGGTATCACACAAGATGAAAATTATCTGTATATTAACAATCTTGTAACTAATCACCCCTCTAACTTCATTCTCAGTATTTGGCATGCATCATTAAAGGAGGAGAAAGACTAAATCTAGTTGTTGGTTGGCAATTCCCATGACTTAGTGGTTAATGTGCTGCTGGATTGCAAGTTCAAACTCCAATTGTGACTTTGCCAGCTAACCCCACTTTCCTACTCTTATTGAAATACAATGGTTAGTATTGGAATTGTAGCTAACAATTGTTTTTTTTTTTTGTTTTTTTTAAACTTTCAGTACTTATCCATTTTATATTTAACTTTTAAGATGGTTACTGATGCTTATAAGTTAGATCGTTTGATGTAAGATAAACAATTCTAACCAAAATGTAAATATAAAACTTAAAGTTGCACTTGCATTAATTTCTTGCTTTCTTAGATCTTTGAAAATAATTTCCATTCTCTCTAAATGACAAATATCTTACTTTGTTTTCTTGCTTTCTTAGATCTTTGAAAATAATTTCCATTCTCTCTGAATGACAAATATCTTACTTTGTTACCTCCCTTGCCAATCATGGCTACATAAAGGAGCTGAAACAAATTTCGCATTTAAAAAAAAAATATGTCTATTTTTTTGTTATCTAAGAAATAAACTTTAATTCACAATTGTTGAAGTGCCAGTGGTGGAGAAACAGTCTTGTGAGCCATTTACAGTATTTTCTTTACAAATAAATGGGCCCAAGTTGACTCCAGACAGGAGTGATAGTTTTTGTTAACAATGACCTGACATAATCCGTGTGTTCATGGCTTTAGTGTGATGGATGTTTCCTCTAGAATACACTTACTGCACCTCTGCATAGAGGTAAGACCCCACCCACAACAAGTGTCCTGGATATGGCATTCAACCATCTAATGGTGAGTCAACAGCCTCAGAGATTTGGGGAATATCAAATACCCCTTCATTGCCATTGCTCCCAGATCCACTCTGACCCGGAATGGTAGCACTTGATAAGGATCCTATCTATAGGTCAAATAGAAAAAAACTGTGTGCAAACAAATGACTCATGTTAAATTCTGACTGTCATATAGCAATACTTGAAACCATTTAACCGTGTGCAAAAAAGTGCTCAGACTTGTTTAAGAATGTTATCTACAAAATGTGTTTACAGATTATATAAATATTTAATATATATGTATAAATAGAATTTGGCTTTAAATAACCTACAATTGTTAATATGCCATCAAACCAAAGCAAACAATTCTCGTTCAAGACACCTCTTGATTAATAAAAAGTTAATTTTCTTCTAAATCAAAGTTATCTGGATGTTATTATTTCCAATGAAACATTGTGCTATCCAAATAAATATTATTTTTTACCTAACTCTGCAGCACTGAAACTCTGTAACTAAAAATATATAATGATCCAAAAGTACACCTCTTATATATGTATATCTTGTGATTTTATTTTTAGTTGATAGAATTTCATGTTTGGTTACAGTGTTTCAATACTGTAGAGTTTGGTAAGAAATACTACCTAATAATATTAATTTTGATTGTATAATGTTCAACTAAAAACAATAATATCTGGTATGAATCAGTCATGATTATTTTTCATTGGCTGTTTTTCTCATCTCTCTGATTAAATAAAATGGGAATAGTTATAGGCTGTAGCTATGTCAGTACTACCGTATGGCTGCACCACTTGGACTTTAACAAAATGCTTGGAGAAAAAGTTAGATGGGAACTATATGAGGATGCTGTGTGTTATTTTGAACGGGTCCTGGAAGCAGCACCTGAAAAAAAAACAAAAAAAAACAGCATTTGTTCAGCTATTTACCTCACATTACACAAACAATCTAAGTAATACAAACAAAACATGCTGGGCATTGCTGGATAAGTAAGGACAAACTCATAAGCAGTGTTCTACTGTGAGTTCTACTGTAAAAACTTACATTCATCAACTCTGTGTGAACACTGGGTGCTGGCTAGAGGACTTACCAAGAATGATAACAGATAGGGATGGATGATGAGAAAGAACCAAAGGAATGCATGCTTATGAGCATCAATCATTTGGTTTAGACAAAAATTACATTTTTTGTTAAAAAAATTGTTAGGAGTCTACTTATTTATAGATGATGTTGTATTCAAATGTAATACCTCTTATGAGGCAGGGATGATTGTTTTTATTTTCACTTGTTGAATCTTTACTAATTTTAGATTTTAAAAACTAAACTGGAATCTTCATGTGCTGTTACTGCAATCTCTGACTAATCTTCCGAGAATATAAAAGCAATATCGTTTGAATAGCTGTGTTATGAGTTTTATGCCTTAAGGTTAGGGAATTGCATTCAGTGTACATTTGTATTTACATTTTTTGTACAGCTATTTCTTAAGATTTTTTACATATGGTTATATGGTATCAAGTATTCCTATCTAATACAAATAATTTTCAAACAGATCTATTTTGACCCATTGATGGAACCCTAATTAGTACAACCATTCTGGCTCTGAGTGGACCTATGAGTAATGTCAATTAAGTGGTACTCAGTTCTCCTCAGAGCTTGAGAACTGGAGTCTCACCATCAGATGCAGTCTAGTGTCATACCCAGTAAACACTGCCGGGGATGCAGTCAGTGTATTCTAACTCCACAGAGTAGAGAATAATGGGAATGAAGGGGTACTCTACATTCCCCTGAACTGAATCCTCTTCAAAAGATGCAGTTTTGTGTCAAACCCAAGACATTCTTTTTGGCAGTATGGCTCTTACTCCTCTGCAATGGATACAGTTTGTGTATTCTAAGTCCTACCAACACAGCATCTATCACAGAATTTGCTGTAGAATTCATTTTTTTCTTCTATATTATTGGAATAAATAAATAAATGTGTGCATTTTTTGTCTTTAAGTACAAAAATCGTTAAATTTCTGTTGGCTCTAATTAAGTTTTTACACTTCATATCTTAAAATAATTTTTGAATATTGTATGCAATTGTATACTAAATATTATTTTACCATATTTGGCGGCTTGTGAGATGCACCTCTGTTTGAACTTTTTTTTTTTTCTTTTAAATAAATAAATGGGTCTAAACTACAAATGTCAGGTGAAGGGTTTATGCCTGACATTTGTAACCCTCCCCATTATCAGGTTATTTTTAAAGTTTCATATGTATTCAGATCTCTATTAAGTCCCATTATCTAACATTTAAAAACCATAATTGGTTTGTATAGGTTCATGCATGGTTAAGTGTCATCACTTTTCTTCCTGACTGTTGTTATTTTATATGAAATACTGTTATACATTGTTATCTTAGAAAAGAGTTTCCATTGAAGCAATCATCACCTTGTTTATGTTTGGGGAGATGTTTGTGGCTTAAGGCCCACTGCAGCACTAGAACTCAACTATCCAATAACTCAAAGCTGACCCTTGACCTTATAAAATGTAAGGTGATTTTCTGGGACATTTTTTGGTTTGTTATCTTTTTTTAATGGCATATCAACCTTTTGTTAGTTGTTTAATTTCAAAGCCATCCTTGTAGAATAAAAGTAGTGGTACTATTTAACCTATAGCTTGGGGGAGAAGGTAAGGGGTTTATTTCTTTCCCAAGATTAGTAGTCTAAAAGTGAATGAAATAACTGCACAACTGAAGTTCATTTTTGCTGACTACAATGTTGCAAGTCCAGCACATTAATCACTATGTTACAGGGACTCCCCTGACATTTAAAAAAAAAAAAAAAAAAAAGCTACATTTTATAAGCCATCAAATATGGTATGATGTAGTTTTTGAATATTATATACTTTCTTTGTCCCATAATAGTTGTTACATTTAGTATATGAAATGTATGTACAAATGCAACAACTATTATAGGACAGAGGTAATATATTTTATTTTCAGTTGCCATTTTCATTTGTACATTTTTTTCTAGTTAAGGCAGATTTGCAGTGTGTCTACTGTCATAATATCCAACTGACAAGTAATTGTGTTCAGCCTTAGGTCAAATTGTTTTCTCAAAAAACCAGGGTACGAGAAACAGTTTTGTACTCTTATTCTATGTGATTATTTAAGTTTTCTTTAATTGTAGGTTGAAAAGATGATAAAGGGTGGGTAAAGTGTTTTTTTTTTTTTTTTAGATGTTGGTGGTGGGAATAGTGGGCAAAGATGAATACCTTTGTTGTATGATGTGTTTTTCAGTGTTAGTTAGCATTGTGTTTGGGTCTGGCATAAACAACTATTTTCTCTTTTTTTCTTTTCTCTTCCTGTTTCCAAGTTCCTCTTTCCCCATTGTATAAAACATTTAGTGGTTAGTAACACTCAACAACAAGTATTCATCAACCTGGCTTTGTTTCATAGCAACCCTCTAGTGTTGGGTGACTCTACTTTCATCTTTCTTTCAAAACGCATCCTTCTCTTTACATGAGGATTATTAGTTCTGTATTCTCTTTATCCTACATTAGACACTGACTCAGCGTTGCTTCTTATTTCAAATAGAAGGGAAAATAATTAAATCTCTTCGTATCTTAAAAAACCTATTTTATATTTTCCTAGTATTTTGTTATATTCATTTTGATTGTAACTAATCTGGTATCATTATACGCTGATGTACTTGAACCTGTATCTTCATGTTGGTTGTGATTATTGTTATAACGTTTCAAATATTATACATTCTGGCATTCTTCAGGTGTCTTTTTCTTCATAATATATTAGACACTGACTTGGAATTGCTTATTATTTCAAATAGAATGAAAAATTAATAAATCGTTAAGTGTCAAAAACTATGGAGGTGCCCGTGGTGTAATGGTTATCGTCATAGGAAATGGACACGGTGACATGAGTTCAAATCCTGGACCAGGCTGATTGCATTTCATGTAGCACTAATACCCTTGGGAAAGGTATGAATCCAATTATTCTCCCTCCAGCTATGGGTAAATAGTAGGACAGCCTTGGTGCAGCAACTAGTCTAGAAGAAGGAAAACTCTGAATTCAAACCTGTTAAACTCCGCTTAAAAATTGACCTTGTGTCATATCCTGCCCAAGCGAAGGGGTTGGTGAATAGGATTAAGTATCAAAAACTATTTTTGCAGGATATTTTGTTATATTCATTTTGACTGTAACTAATCTGATATCATTATACACTGATGAACTAGTATTTATATCTTGCTTGTGATTTAATCACAACATTTCCACTGTTATAGCATCGGATCTTTTTCAGCTGTCTTTTATAGTCTGTAATCTTCTGGGAATTTCAAACCAAACCTTTTATTCAATCCATATCAATAGATTGGTCTTGTTCTGCAGTCTATACTGACAGGATGTTTCACATCAGTTAATTTTACCTTGAAATTTCACTTGTCTCTTCCACTGAACCAGAGTATATGACCTTTTTGCACTACCTAATTCAGGGATTGAACTCATTACTGTCAGTAAACTAGATATATTTTAATCAGCTCTTTTGTTAACGAGGTTATTGTCCCATAGTTCAATCTGGTGATACTAACTTGGAGCCCTAAACCTAATGTCATTTGTATGCTTATTTCACTGAACCAGATTATATGACCTTTTTGCACTACCTAATTCAGGGATTGAACTCATTACTGCCGGTAAACTCGATATACTTTAATCAACTATTTTATCAACTGGGTCATTGTCCCATAGTTTAATCTGGTGATGCTAACTTGGAACATTATACTTAATGTCATTTGTGTGTGTCTTCCATTGAATCAGAGTATATGAAAGGGTCTTATATGACATTGATTTTTCTGCTAGATCTACTTCAGAAGTTATTAGAGCTTAACATATGCACATATTCTTTCAATCAATTTATCCTCTCGTGTTGTTCTCTCTGACTCCATTTCACAATTTGTTTATCTTCAGCTGTAAAATAACTAGTAACATCTTTTCTTTGAATTGTCATTTTCATTTCTTTAATCGTCAGTGATTGTTTTGAATTAAAGGCAAAGAATCATAGTATAAAAAAGGATTGAATGTTACAATATTTTTTCTTTAAGTAAAGATAAATAAAGCTTCAATGTATACTCATTTTTTTTTTCTTTTCAGTATACCCGATGGATTAAACAATGGTGACAAAATAACTGACATTGAAGGTAAAAACTTAGGAAAATTTCGGAATTTTGAAGGGACTTTTGGCCTTGCCCTATTAAGGGTTAGTCAGGCCCTCAAAGCCAATGAAAGTGGGATGAACCTCAATGATTACAAACTGAAAACACAAATCCCTGAATGGTGGCCTAAACATGAAATATGATGTTCATTTTTAATGTAGCAGCTGTGATATATATATATATATTTTTTCCTTCAATAAAATTAAGTAAATTCTTTTCTTGTCTATTCATTTATAAACCTTTTTGGAGCTTTGTTTGGTCAGGCACAAACCGAAAAAAAAAATGTTTAGAAAAGTTGTGCTGCACCAATCTTTCATATATAGAGAACCTGCAAACCTTGAAAATCAGCATTTGAAATCTTCTACCAAATAGTGACCACTGATACCAAGGAGAGATGCAAGGAGAGTCCTTGTGGTGTAGGAGCTGCTAAAACCTTAAACTACATAAGTTCAAACTCACACATATGATGTTTTACATTCACTTTTGGATATTGGAAGATATGAACTCCTTAATCACTCCCCCCACAGCTATGGGTCAAATAGTACCACTACTGTTCTACTACAAGGATGCTTTTGGCTTTAAATAATCTATTAAGATTGATATACCATTAAACAAAGAAACCAAAACAAACCAAAGAGGAATGCATTTCGTAAGAATTGAGCACTCTGGTAGCTGATAGGGTATAAAAAAATGTAAACAAAGGCTGCTGCTGCTGTTGCTAAAAATAAAATACCTTAAAATTCCCTTAGCCAACGTAGCCCGCTTGTAGCCGTGTGGTCTGAAGCCTTAGTCTATCGTAAAGTTGGACGGGTTTCGATCCTGGCTTCGAGCGTCCTGCGGGTCTAGCAACACTGAAGAGTTCTGATAGAACGAAACAGTCTGTCTGTAGATGACAATATATATATATATATATATATATATATATATATATATATATATATATATATATATATATATATATATATAGTATTCTTGGTCCAGTTAAACTGGAGTTGGGAATAATTCCTTCAGGACAAGAAATTATTCATGAATGAATATTTAAAATTTTCCTGGTAAAAAGATCTGAAGAAGTCCTGTTAATTTTTTTTCGTGTTTTTGGAAATTTCAAAAATGCGTAACAGGATTGAAATAAATTTATAATCCTATGTGACTGGTTTCGTTGTTTTTTCTTAAAGAGTATATATATATATATATATATATCATCATCATCATCATCATCATATCGCGCTGGTAGCCCGGATATCCCTGACCCTCTCTCGACACTCCTCCCTATCGTTCATTGCCCTAGGTAGGTCTTCAGGACAGCATCCCGTATCCTCACATAGCTGCTGAATGTATGTTCGTGCTGGTCGTCCTGCTTTTGCACGGCCATGTGTGGGGGTCCATAAGAGTACATCTCTTATGAGTTCGTCCCTATATAAATATATGTGTGTGTGTCGTCGGGCTACAGTCTTTTATTCAACCATGTTTGATTAAATAATAGTGACACATTTTGTTATATACTCATATGCAGATTCATGCAGAAAGAATCATAACGACACGATAATAATAAAGACGAGCGAAGACTTCTTTAAAAAAATATACCTCTCACTTTATTTGTAAGGTTTGCATGTGGGCTTGAGTTGGAGACCGAACAGAACTACAATATATTGACCCCACTCTTATGGCCATCAGCGCTGTGTCTTTCTCGTTCTCCAGGGCTGCTCAACCGGAGGCCCAGAGGCCCACTCTGCTGGATGCAGGCTTTCTCTACCCCATCTTGTCACCAACGGGTATCCAAACTCCATCGGGGGTCTCGAGGGCCCCTTCTACTGGGTGGTAGCTGTCCCTACCACATCTTGACTCCAACTCGTCTGACTCCAATTCACTGACTTCCTGTCTTGACCGAGTTATATAATAGTTCAATCGCCCACTCAGTCTTTGGAATGGCATGTTTGATCATCATCAAGCGGAAATAACTGTCATGCAGTTCAGAGGTCACTCTCTTCCGGTGCATCAGTCTATGAGTGTTTTATGGGCTTTTACCTTGTCCCATTTCATCAGCCAAATCCACCTACGCGATTTCTTTCGATTACTGGCCATTGGAATGTGTCACTTCCTTCTGGTGCATCACTTTGGAATGGCATGTTTGGCCGGGTCAAAGGTCAATATACAACAATTTTGTCTATATAATTTTAAGATCCTTTCGGATCAGAATTGGTGAATGAATTTGCCAAAATTGTCCTGAGTGCTTTTGGACCATTCATAGGCCATCACCAGAGGATGCTTGCATGCATAAAAAGTGTGTGTATATATATATATATATATATATATATCCAAGTTAGACGAACCAGATACACAGGACACTGCTGGTGAAGCAGGGATGAGCTCATAAGTGATGTACTCCTATGGACCCCCGCATATGGCCAAGAAAAAGCAGGATGACCAGCTTGAACATACATCCAGCAGCTATGTGAGGATACGGGATGTAGCCCTGAAGACCTGCCTGAGGTGATGAATGATTAGGAGAAGTGGTGAGAGAGGGTCAGGGATATCTGTGCTTGTGGCACGACATGATGATGATATATATATATATATATATATATATATATATCTCAGAAAGGCTACCTAAAGTTGCCCAGGTGAAGAAAATAACATCACATATATAGTAAGAAAAGTGTTTGATAATATATTTCTTTTTAATTAATGAATTTATCTTTTTTGTTTATTTTTAATTAAATAGATCTTTGTAAAATCTACGTCCAAATGAGCAAAATATAAATGAGAAGTCTTTAAAAATTTTATTTCTTTTATGGCTTTCTTATAAAAGTTATATATCCATTGTGTAATGGTTACTCGCACAGGAAATGGACATGGCAACCAGAGTTCAAATCCTGAACAAAGCTGTTTGCATTTCACATTGCACTAAGACTCTTAAAAAAGGTATGAATCCAACTATTCTTCCTCCATCTCTGAGTAAATAGACTGAACTCTTTAATCTGGGTATGGCAACCAGTCTAGGAGAAGGAAAACTGAATTCAAACTCTGCCTAAAAATTGATCTTGTATTGCGCCCTGCTTGTATGGAAGGGTAAGTATATATATATATATATATATATATATATATATATATATATATATATATATATATATACCCAAAACTATTCTCTCTTGTTGGTGAGGCTTAGAATATGCTGACTATATCCCCAGCAGCAGGATAAAACCTCTCACTCACCCTGAAAAGGGTGCTCTGGGTAGGGTATGACACAAAACTATCTGGTGATATGTCTGCAGTCCTGGAACTCTTGGGAGTGTGAAGTACTCTTTCCTTGCCATTATTTTTAGGTCCACTCTGACCCAGAGTAGTAGTATCTGTCAGGGTCCCATCTATGGGTCAACTAGATCTGTTTCAAAATTATTTGTACTTGATAAGAATACTTGATGCCATATAACTGTAAATTATTTGTATTAAGAATAGTTACTTCAAGCTATAATTGTTTATAAAAGATTATCATTAGTTACTTGAAACCATATAAATGTGTATATACAAATGATTAATATTAAATAGAAATAATTACTTGAAATATATGTGCTATAATCAAACAGGCGACATCTCCACACTAGACGGAACCTCTCTGGAACTAGTAGACAAATTCACCTACCTAGGAAGCATCATCTCATCAACCGAAAAGGACATCGACACGCAGCTAATGAAGGCATGGACAGCTATCAATAGGCTATCAATCATATGGAAATCAGACCTGACCGATAAAATGAAACGCAGTTTCTTCCAGGCATCAGTTGTATCGATACTGCTGTATGGATGCACTACTTGGATGCTAACTAAATGGCTGGAGAAGAAGCTAGACGGCAATTACACAAGAATGCTGCAAGTAATATCGAACAAATCCTGGCGGCAACACTCCTCAAGGCACCAACTATACAGCCACCTGCCTCCTATCACGAAAACTATCCAAGCTAGACGAACCAGACATGCAGGACACTGCTGGAGAAGCAGGGACAATCTTATAAGTGATGTACTCCTATGGACCCCTGCATATGGCCGGGCAAAAGCAGAACAACCAGCTCGAACATACATTCAGCAGCTATGTGAGGATACGGGATGTAGCTCTGAAGACCTGCCAGAGGCAATGAACGATAGGGAGAAATGGTGAGAGAGTGTCAGGGATATCCATGCTAGCGGCACGACATGATGATGTTGATGAGAGAGGAATAATTGGAACTATACTACTTGAGCTTCTAGGAACTCCCTGAAAAAATAATCACGAGGTGACAGATCTAGTAAACGAGCCAGCTATGGGATGTCACCACTTAGTGAGATAAAATTGCCATAGAAAAATTTATTCGCAGAACTTTCTTAGATGCTGTTGGCAACTGAAATGACATGGCTGCTATTCAAAGAAACACTTGCCCAATTGGCTGGGGCTGTGGAATACACTGACTGCATCTCTGCTGAGGGGTAAGCCCCCCCCAATGAATATGCTGGATATGACACTAAACAATCTGATGGTGAGGCTCCATTAATGCTGGAGCTTTGGGGAATGCAGAGTACCCCTCATTGCCATCACTTCCAGGTCCACTCTGCCCAGGAGTGGTAGCACCTGATAGGGTCCTATCTATAGGTCAAATAGAATTAAACTGTGTTCTTATGCTAAACTGAATTGCTTGAAATAGGACTTTTGACATTTAAACTGTGTACTTATGTTAAACTAAATTGTTTGAAATAGAACTGTTTTTGATATTGAAACTGTACTTACACTAAAGTGAATTGTTTGAAATTGAACTGTTTATTTGCATAAAAATGGATTTGGCTTTAAATAACCTACAAAGGTTGATATATCATAAAATCCAAACAAACAAACCAAAAAAAACACCTCCCTCCTACTAACACCTGCAAGGTGACACTTTTAAATCTTGAAGCTCATTCTGCTGAATACTGTATATGCACTGTCGGAAAAGCTGTTGTCCCATTGCACTGGAAACAGGCAGACATCATTAGATATTTTTTTTCAAGGTTATATGAAAGCGTGCAGGATACAGAGTCATGTGAACTATTGCTGAAACAACTGAGCTCTGTGAAAGAAACATATATTTCAGAAGCTTACAAATGTGAAGGCGACTATCAAAGACCACAATTATGGGAAAAGGACCAGAAGGAAAGCCAAAGAATTATTAGAATCATCTAGATTTACAATAAGCATCTATCTTCATCTTGCAGGTTTGTTGTAAAGAATGCAAATCTATGAAAGGTTTTTGCCACCCATAATATTTATTGTGATAACTACTATTAATAACTACTTGGCATGATGGTTAGAGTGTTCGCCAATGATCCAGGAGATCTGGGTTCAATCTCAGGTCAAGTCATACCAAAGACTTAAAAGATAGTACTTGATGCTGCCTTGCTTAACACTCAGCCTTATATGGCACGGATCAAGGGTAAGGTGGAGCAATCCAGGGAAAGGAGTAGCGCCTTCCCCTACACCTTGGTGTAGTAGCTATTGAAAAGGGAGCCTTCTG
This sequence comes from Sepioteuthis lessoniana, assembly GCA_963585895.1. Classification (NCBI taxonomy): domain Eukaryota; kingdom Metazoa; phylum Mollusca; class Cephalopoda; order Myopsida; family Loliginidae; genus Sepioteuthis; species Sepioteuthis lessoniana. Next base: position 48,346,975 of record OY757937.1, on the reverse strand, counting down.
GTCACCCTCGACTAAGGTCTTCAACTTTACTTTTTACTGTAATTGATAATTGTGACAGAGTCCCCATGACATAGTGGCTGACTTGCTGGACGGCAACATCAGAGTCAAAAGTTCAAATTCCATTTGCACTAAGTTCACTTTTTGAATGATACAGTTGGGAAAGGTACGAATTCTTTTAGATCCCCCGGCTATAGGTTAAATAGTACTACTATTGGTCTTCTACATGGGGGCATTGGCTTTAGATAGTACTAATATTGGTTGGTTGGTTGGTTTTTATGAACTGATTATTTGTATAAAAATGGATTTGGCATTAAATACCCTACAAAGGTTGATATGCCATAAAACCCAACCAACCAAGATCAATTTAGCATGAGTTCACAGTGTAATTGTCAAAAACATTTCTATTTCAAGCTATTTAGTTTAGTCAAACAATCCTAATTTAAACAATTCCATTTCATATCACTATGGTTTTTGTCCACACACACAGTTAAATGTCGAAACAGTTCTATTTTTAAAAATTCAGTTTTGTGTAAGCACAGTTACAATGTCAAAAACAGTTCTACATCAAGTAAATCAGTTTAGCATAAGTATACAGTTTAATTTTATTTGACCCATAGATAGGACCCTATCAGGTGCTACCACTCTGGGCCAGAGTAGACCCGGGAGTGATAGCAATGAAGGAATACTCCACATTCCTGGAACCTTACCCTCTGCTTGTTTAGTGTCATATCAGGACATTCATTGGGAGAGTCTTACCCCTATACTGAGATGCAGTCAGGATATTCTACACCCCCAGCTGACTGGGCAAGATTAATATTGGTCTTCTACATGGATGGCATTGACTTTAAATAACTAAGGAAGGTTGGAATTTATTAAACAAATAAACTAAACCAAACTTGATGATAGTTTTATACATATATATATATATATATATATATATATATATATATATATATATATATATGTATATATATATTTATTTATTTACTAATCTCGTATCTACCAGAATTCACGGTACCAGAAAAAAAAGAAAAAGAAACCGCCAGGAACAAGAGATAAAAGTATCTTGAATCACCACCTGGGGGAAAAAGAAAAAAATTATAGGTCAAAAAGAAAGAAAAGGCCAACCTTGTCCGACCCCCTAGAAATAAATCAAGGGATACACAGTTAGTTGGTAAAAAAAAAACTTAAAACCTTCCGCGAATCCTGCAATGCTACAATTACAAGAGTGCTCAACACTAGTGGAGCCATTTGTAAAATTAACTTAAATCGCGAGTCGGAAATCTTCTAAAGTTTCACCTTATCAGATCATCAGGAAGCCTAACTTTGACCCTTATTTATATATATATATATATATATATATATATATATATATATATAAGTAAAAAAAGTTAGCGACTGTAGTCAAGGGTAACCCAAAGGCTCCTCTTCTGATAGCTACTACACCCAGGTGTAGGGAAGGGTGCTACTCTTTTCCCTGGATTGCTCCTCTTTACCTTTGATCCTTACCTTATAATGCTGAGTGTTAAGCAAGGTAGTACTAAGTACCATGTTTTTTTTTTTTTTAGCCTTTGGTATGACTCGACCTGGGAATGAACCCGGACCCCCCCCAAGCTATTGGCAAACACTCTAACCATAATATATATATATATATATATATATATATATATATATATATATATATATATATATATATTAAAAAAAAGAGCCATAAATAATTTTCATTTTTCAAAGCCAGTTGAAACTTCACATTTCAAACTTCCAATGTTTTAAAAGCAACTAGAAATTTGGCTTCATTGGTCATTTTTTATTTACTCTATGATTTCAGACCCCTAAAACGGAGGAACTAAAAGTGCATATTTGACATGTGATATTGTGGGAGTTTAACAAAAATGCTACAGAAATAGCTAAGAAAATTTGTAGTGCTTATGGCCAAGGTGTCATTATTGACTAACAAGTCCTAAACTGGTTTTCAAAGTTTCGTTCTGGTGATACATCATGGAAAGATGAACCCAGACCAGGATGCTCATCAGACCTTAGTTAAGATGCTTTAAAAAATTATTGGAATGCGATCAGTGCAAAAGTACTTGAGAATTACCGTTTAACATTGTAATCCACTATTTGTAGCCACTTGAAATAGATTGGACAAGTGAGCAAAGTGGGTGTTTGGGTTCCTCATGCTTATAGCTTAAAGAAGAAAGAAGATCACATATCCATAGCAACAAGTCTTCTTTCAAGACAGAGAAATAACCCATTTCTTAAGAATATCATTACAGGTGACAAAGAGTGGCTCTTTTATGACAATATTCAAGACAAAAATCAGTTGATTTACAAGGATGATTCTCCACATTCTACCCCAAAGGTGGAGCTTCATGAAGGAAAAATTGTGCTGCATGTATAGTGGGATCCCTATGGTATTATTCATTTAGAATTTTAAAAATGTTATCTGACACTCAGTGTAGGTTTATACTCTCATTAGTTGTAACATATACATGAAAATCTAAATAAATGGTCAACATTTGTCGATAGGAGAAATCTTGTGCTTCTCCATGATAATGCAAGTAAGAAAAGTTGTTGATCTTAGTTGAGGGGGACCCAAAGGCTCCCTTTTCAATAGCTACTACACCAAAGTGCAGGGTAGTGCGCTACTCCATTCCTTGGATTGCTCCACTTTACCCTTGATCCTTAACTTATAATGCTAAGTATTAAGCAAGGCGGCATGAAGTGCCATTTTTTTGAGTCTTTGGTATGACTCGACCTGGGATTGAACCCCAGTCTCCTAGACCATTGGTGAACACTCTACTCATTAGAGCAATAGTCAGCAAGAATCATACAGGAAAAAATATTGGATTTAGGCTGCTCTGTTTTATTCCATCTCTTATTCACCTTGCACCGAGTGATTTTTGCCCAGTTGGCTGAGGCTGTAGAATAAACCGACTGCTTCTCTGCTTGGGGGGGGGGCTTCCCCCTAAGCAGAGAAGCAGTCGGTTTATTCAACGAGTGTCCTGGATATAACACTAAACAATCTGATGGTGAGGTTCCAGTGATACTGGGGCTTTGGGGAGTGTGGAGCACTCTTTCATTGTCATTGCTCCTTGGTCCGCTCTGTTAACCTGAGTTTATATCAAAATAATGTCAGCCCAGTCAGGCTGTGGCTGTAGAATACACCGACTGCATCTCTGCAGAGGGATAAGACCCACCTACCCCACCAAGTGTCTTGGATATGATATTAAACAATCTGGTGGTGAGGCTCTTGTAATCCTCAAGCTTTGGATAATGCAAAGTACCCCTTCATTGTCATTGCTCCCAGGTCCACTCTGGCCTGAAGTGGTAGTACCTAATAGGGTTCTATCTATGGGTCAAATAGAACTATTTGACATTTAAACTGTGTGCAAACAAATGACTTAAACTGAATTGAATTGTTTAGAATAGAACTGTTTGATCATTTAACTGTTTGTAAACAAATGCCTGATGTTTAATTGAATTGTTAGGGATGCATAACAATACTTGGAACCATTTAATTTTTTTGACTTATGCTAAATTGATTGATTAGGAAAAGAACTGTTTGATCATTTAACTGTGTGTATCTTCAAAATGTGTTTACAAATCATACATCTAATATATATGTAAAAATAGGATTTGGCATTAAATAACCAACAATGGTTGATGGACCAAAAAAGCAAACCAATGGAAATAATGTAGCCCACATGAAAAATACAATGTTAGAAATGTAAGAAGACATTTTGTTTATATCATTTGTCGTATACAGCGATTTAAACCCTTCCTATTCCATCCTCATCGAGTGACACTGAAATATGTTACCTTATTGTAAACGTTCTAGTAGTAAGTCATCTTCAGCATTCAAAATCTTGCACAAGGTCTCAGTTCAAGAGAACTGTTTTGACATTGATACTGTACTTACGCTCAACAGAATTGTTCGCAATAGAACATTTTTGACATTCAACTGTGTTTAAACAAAAACTCTACTTATACTAAATTGAATTGATTGAAATAGAGCTGGGCTTTTTTATAAAAATGTATTTGGCATTAAATAACCAACAAAGGTTGATATGTCATAAAACCCAAACAACCAATCAGAGAAAAATGACTTCGATAAAACTTGTGAGAAGATAATAATGACAATACTTCATCTGAAAAAAAAAATGTTGGCAACTGAATAGTAATTTTTGCTATTCTTTCTTTCAACTCTGACTCTCCTTGGACCCTCTGAATTTATCTGAGATGTCAAAAACTTCATTTTATGTTGAGTCTAGTGTCTAACTGGTGTGTATGTATGTGGGGGGGGGTGGCTCGGTATGGTATTTGGTTTTCCTTCATCTCAATTTCTCATTATCCCAATTTTCTTTAGAACAGCTTTTTGCAAATTTATGGAATTCTTTTACTCTTTCTTTTTTTTTTTTTTTTTTTTTTGGTAGTCAAAAAGCAGGAATCCACCCTTTCAATTCCAAACTACATTAATTTGCATTTCTCACTTCTACCTTTTGTCAACAGACTCTTAGAGCTACCTTGTTCATCCTGCTCTCTGTATATACAACTGGCTCTTCTCTCTGGATGGGCACAACTGTCAATTTGTGATGAATATGATTTTCAAAATATGTAGGCAAAGAGGACTTGCCAAAGGTTATTAACTCAATATTTCCTTTTCAGATTGCCCACCCAGACTTTTCTAATGCAAACAATTGTATTTTCTGATAATCTTAGGCCCTATTTTTTTGTTTCTAAATCTTAGTTGTCCAAATAATATCAAGCAATTAATATTCTCTTATCAGACCTTCTATTCTGAACATTTTATAATGCAAACAACCTGTTCCATTTCTGATAACTTATATAAATATCCCAGATGGCTTGTCTACTTACCAAAATCATCTTCACCTATCGTTTTTTTTTTTTTTTGTTTCGGAGTATTTTCTTTGTCCAAATAATATCAAGCAATTAAGATTCTCTTATCAAAGTACAACTCTTACTTTTTTCACCCAGTCTGCTTATTTTCAGTTGATTAACCCCCCACACCACACACACACTTTCTCTAATTTCCAGTGTCACAGGATCATTTACTAACTTAATGGCAAATTAATTACGACAAAATTGTGATGAGTAAGATGATAATGGTTGTTATTTTTAAAAAATTGTAAAAAGAAAAAAATAATTAAGATTATTAGTAATTAAACAGGTACAGAAAAATAATTGTTTCAACTTGTTAGGTGTTAGTCTATATAATTTTTTTTTTTTCATTTTTTTTTTTTTAAATGTCAGATGAAATTAATTACTCCACAGCCCTGTCTAGCGAATGACAATGGTCATTTTATCTACAATGGTGTGTAAAATTAAAATGCTTAGTAGTTAGAGATGCTTGTAGAGAAAAAAATTTGTTTCGGTCACTTAGTTATGTTTGATTTAAATCCTAACAATTTATCAAATACAAATGATTTGCACATAGCAATCATCATCATGTCGTGCTGCTAGCACAGATATCCCTGACCCTCTCTCGCCACTTCTCCTTATCATTCATCGCCTCTAGCAGGTCTTCAGGGCTACATCCCGTATCCTCACATAGCTGCTGTATGTATGTTCGAGCTGGTCGTCCTGCTTTTGCTTGGCCATATGCGGGGGTCCATAGGAGTACATCACTTATGAGATCATCCTTGCTTCTCTAGCAGTGTCCTGCATGTCTGGTTCGTCTAGCTTGGATAGTTTTCATGATGGGAGGTAGGTGGCCGTATAGTTGGTGCCCTGTTGGGTGTTGCTGCCAGGACTTATTCAATATGCTCGCAACATTCTTATGTAATTGCCATCTAGCTTCTTCTCCAGCCATTTAGTTAACATCCAAGTAGTGCATCCATATTGCAGTATCGACACGACCGCTGCCTTGAAGAAACTGCGTTTCATTTTATCGGTCAGGTCTGATTTCCATATGACCAAAAGCCTATCGATAGCTGTCAGCAATACTTGAAACCCTATCTTATAACCATACTCAATTATATGTGGGGGCTCCCCACGGTTTTGTGGCTAACATACTTGACTGTGACATCATACCACTAATATCCTTCAACATTAATGGTTTTGGCATTAAATGACTCATGAAGGTTGATATGTCTTTAAATGAATAAACCAAACCAATAAATATTTTAAGTAACTATTTCTATTTAATAATAATAATAGTAATAATGATTTGTTTGCAAACAGTTCTTTGGTTGCAAGTATTCCTATATAATACAAGCAATTTGCAAACAAATCTATTTGACCCATAGATGGGACCCTAACAGGTACTACCAGTATGGGTCTGTGGACCTGGGAGTAATGGCACTCCTCAGAGCTCCAAAATTAGAGCTATAACACCAGTTTATTGTCATACTCAGGACTCTTATTTTTGAAGTGGGTGTATCTTACCCCAATGCATATTCTTCTTTCTGCAGATGGTTTGGTTTCTTGGTTTCTTTGTTTAATGGCATATCAACCTTTTTAGGTTATTTTATGTCAAAGCCATCCTTCTAGAAAACAGTAGTGGTACTATTTAACCCATAGCTGGGGGGATAAGGGGGTTCATACCTTTCCCAATGGTATTTGCCTGAAAGTGAAGATAATAGTGCGACTGGAATTCGAACTTGGTTACGACAATTCCACAGTTCATCACTTTAACCATTACACCACGAGGACACCCCTCTGCAGATGGGGTGAAACTTTAAATAGTCAACTTCTTATCATCATCATTATTATTAATAATTTTGATTTGTATTAATCACCCATCTTTCAGTAATGTAAAAGCATTTTTGATACATAGTATAAAATCAGAATAAAGAAATACTCCTTTGGTCCCATAATAGTTGTTCCATCTTGCTTACGAACTTTATATAAAAATGTGACAATCATTATAGAACAGAGATAGTAATTTCTTACAAGATTTGAACTTGTGTCCTCTGTCTTTACATGTCAGCTAACAATGTTTGCTTTAACAACCAAAAATTCTCACCTTAATATATATACGATTTGTAAATAAATTGTTTGTAAGTAATATTACTTTTTAAATGAGCCAGAGCTCATTTGTTTGCACACAGTTAAATGATTTCAAGTTGGTTGGTTGGTTTTTTTGTTTAATGGCATATCAACCTTTGTAGATTATTTAATGCCAAAGCATTCTCCTAGAAGAATAGAAGTGGAACTATTTAACCCATAGCTGGGAGGATAAGGGGGTTCATACCTTTCCCAAGGGTATTTGTCTGAAAGTGAACATAATAGTGCCACTGGAGTACGAACTCGCATACTACAATTGTGCAGTCCATTGCTTTAACCATTACACCACAAGGACACCCCCAACGATTTCAAGTATTGTTATCTAAACACTAATAATTCTTCTATTTAAGATTAATCATTTATTTGCGCACGGTTAAATGGTTTCAAGTAAAATAAATGATTAAGTTGTTCTATTTGATCCATTGAAGAGACCCTAACAGGTACTACCACTATGGGTCAAAGTGGACCTGGAAGTAATGACAGTGAACGGGTACTCCACATTACCCAAAGCTCCTAGACTAGAACTCTGCCATGAGATGGTTTGGTGTCATACACTGGACACACTCATTGTGGGGCGGGGTCTTACTCCTTGACTGAGATGCAGTCTGCATATTCTACTGCCCCAGCTGGTAAGGCGGACAATGAGTCTAAGATAATTAACAAAATAAAAAATGATTAGGTGTCCAAATTTGATTACTTATTTCCATAATCAGTTATATGAATTTTTTGACTAGTATTTTCTTTTATGTTATTCTTTTTGTTGTTGTTGTTTTTTATTTTGACCTGATGAATCAACAGTACAGATCAAAAATAAAGGATATCTCCTTCCCCAATGAAACTTGAATCCATTTCTTTTTTACCCCTAGGAAGTCTGGTTTGTATTTACCCAACCCTTCCACCAGGGACACAATCTGACACTAGGTCAATTTTGATGTGGAGTAAAGCTGGTTTGGATTAAGTTTTCCTTCTCCTAGTATGTTTGCTTAACCAAGGCTAAAGAACTTAGTCTACCCTACTATTTACCCATAGCTACGTAGAGAATAGAGCATTGGTGGTAACTGAACTTTTGATTTGAACTCGCGTCACTAATTCCATTTCTTATGACGATAACTGTTACGCTAAGCATGCCTTCTAAGCAGAGTAGAGCTTGTCTGAATCCAGTGTTTTCTTTCTCCTAGATTGGTTGCCAGACTAGAGCTAGAGAGCCTAGTCTGTACATAGTCTAAGAAGAAAAGAGATTGATTCATGCCATTTTTTAACACAAAGTGAACTGCCTATTACATTCACTTTTAGACTAATGCCCTTGGTAAAGGTATGAGCCCCCTTATACCTCCCACCTAGGGGTTTAACACTACCACTGTTATTTTTCTGCAAGGATGGCATTGAATGACCCATGAATGTTGATATGCCAATAAACAAAGAAACCAAGCCAAATCGAAGTGAAATGTAAACAACCTCGTCCAGAATTTGAACCGTGCACATTTCCAAGAAATCCAGCTAAATGTCTTGTTGCTCTTACCAGCTGAGCTGGTAGCCTCGCTCACTAGTATGGGGCACCGAGTGAGAATCTAACTCACTACTCACAAGTAATTGATCTGTGTGACTAGTTTGTAGACCTTTACACTATGACAAGGTTCCTATTTTAGAGACGTCGTTAGCTGCCTCTGTTTCCGTATGGAAAAAAAGTGAATGCATGGGTAGAGTACAAATAGATACAGGTCATCATGTTGCTGATTTTATAATATTAGTACTTCTACTAATGATAATATTAGTACTTCCACTACTACTAATAAAAACGAAACCTATACACCTGAGTGATAGTATTGGCGAGGGAGAGAGAGAGAGACTAATCGATCATTGTAATTGGATTATATACATTTGGAGATAATTGAACTTTTGGAAGTAAGACAAATCAATCAAAAATATTTATTGATTTCTATGGACGCTGATCATTCCTTGTGTTCAGGAAATAAAAGAACCAAAGCAAAAGGTACCAACTTCCGGTCATGAGAATCCCGCTTCCCTAATAAGGAAAATATATCAATACAGAATCGTGTAGGTGTAACTGTAAGGTAGAAACTTTTCAGATTTATAAAAATGGCCTAGGTTAAAAGTATGGTAAGGGCAAGCCGAACTTTTTTTTTAGACCTTATCTTTTCGATGCAGGTATCATTGGGGAACGAGAAGAGTTTGGTAAACGGGACAGGCTTTATTTCATGCCCAGAAGAATATGAATTGCATTCATATTCTCATTTTTAAAGTTTTTTTTAGGAATTTTTTTTCAAATTTATATGGTGTCAAGTATTCCTATCTTATACTAAGTAATAGATAATTATATAGCTTCAAGTAATTATTTCTATTTAATTGTAGTCATTTGTTTACAGTTATATGGTTTCAAGTAACTAATAATGTTTAGTAAACAATTGTAGTTTCAACTAATTATTCTTAAAACAATTTGCACACAGTTCTATGGTTTTAAGTATTTCTACCCAATACTAATAATTATATGACTTCAATTGATTACTTATATTCAATAATAGTCATTTGTTTGCACACAGTTATATGATTTCAAGTTATTAATAATCATCATCTCATCATCTTGTCATGCCACCAGCACGGATATCCTTGATCCTCTCTCGCCACTCCTCCCTATCGTTCATCGCTTCTGGCAGGTCCTCAGGGCTACATCCTGTATCCTCACAGAGCTGCTGTATGTAGGTTCGAGCTGGTCACCCTGCTTTTGCTCGGTCATGTGAGGGGATCCATAGGAGAACATCACTTATGAGCTCGTCCCTGCTTCTCCAGCAGTGTCTTGCATATCTGGTTCGTCTAACTTTGATAGTTTTCGTTATGGGAGGTAGGTGGCCGTACAGCTGCTGCTTTGTGGGGTGTTGCCTCCTGGACTTGTTCAAAATTGCTCGCAGCATTTTTGTGTAGTTGGCGTCAAGCTTTTTCTCCATCCGTTTAGTCAGCGTCTAGCTTCAAGTAACTAGACCTTATACAAATAATTTACCGTTATATAGCATCACGTATTCCTATTCAATACTAATAATTTTCCAACATTTATTTGATTCATACATGGGACCCTAACTGATATTACCACTCCAGGTCAGAGTGGACCTGTGAGTAATAGTAATAAAGTTATATTCCTTAATGCTTCAGAGTTGAATCTTCACCACAGGATGCATTTTAATGTCATACCCAGGAAACCACCTCTATTTTTGGCGGGTAGGGGCTTACTCCTCTGCAGAGGATACTGTCTGTGTATTTCTGAGCCCAACCTACAGCGAAGGAAATTATTACTCAACAAACCTGGAAATTTTTACCAGAACAGTAACATCACGTGATAATATGAAAGAGATGATTGGTCAATCTAATCTTTGTTATACTAATTTATCTTTTATTGTAAAATTACGTTTTTTTTACTAGCTCTGTGTCAAAAAAAGTGATAAAAAGATTGTAATATCACCAGTAGTGATCCTAGTGTAGACCTCTGAGCCGACCGAGAGGATTTCTTCAGCAGGTAAAGCTCAATGTTTTGTTCCGCCAAAGTGTATATAGGTGAATTTAAGGCGAACCAAAAATATTGTGTGTGTGTGTGGAAAAGACCACTACTATTAATTTATATCACGCGATTAATGTAAACTCCAAAGACAGTCTCTTTTACTTATTGCATATGCAGTAATGCTTGTGAAGGTGAAACTGGCCTGAGGAGCCATCTGCGTACCTACAGTTGCTTTTTGTAGGATTAAGAAGATGGCCTTCTTCTGCAAAGAGGTGGCAATCATTGTATATATATATATATATATATATATATATGTGTGTGTGTGTGTGTGAAGCAGGTTTTATTTTAAGCAAGTTTCGTTAAAACTACAAACAATTTTTTTTAACAATTCTTCTTGACTCTTTTTTCTTGTTTTAAAAGATTTCTTCAATTTGATTAATTCTTTTTAATAAAGATTATCCGAGATTTATTTCTCAAGCAGTTTTCAACATCACTGGTCATTTCAAATAATAGAAGGAGAAGCCTCCGTAGCGTTGCAGCTTCAGTACTCGACTTCGACATCGTAGGAAAACAATCAAATGATATTGTCAAGATGATTTTTTTTTTCTTTGAAGTCCAGTGAAACTTTTGGTTGGTTGTGTTTTAAGGGTTCAATGAGAAAAAAAAAAAAAACTGTTAAAAAATGAATATTGTTTTTTTTTACGATATATATATATATATATAAGATTTGTGATACAACGAAACAATCTGCCTGTGGATGACAATATATGCTCCTCCACTCCCGTGGGATTGCACTCTCTAACGAAGGAAGTAACGGTTGCCAATCAGCTCAATTCATAAGTGTTTTTATAGATCATCATCATCATGTCGCGCCGCCTGCGCGGATATCCCTGACCGTCTCTCGCCATTTCTCCCTATCACTCATCGTCTCCGGCAGGTCTTCAGGGTTACATCCCGTGTCCTCACATAGCTGCTGTATGTAAGTTCGTGCTGGTCGTCCCACTCTTGCACATCCCTGAGTGGGGGTCCACAGGAGTACATCGCTTATGAGCTCGTCCTTGCTTCTCCAGCAGTGTCCCGCGTGTCTGGTTCGTCTGACTTGTATAGTTTTCGTGATGGGGGGCAAGTGTCCGTATAGTTGGAGTCTCGTGGGGTGTTGTCGCCAGGACTTGTTTAATACTGCTCTCAACATTCTTGTGTAATTTCCGTCTAGTTTCCTCTCCAGCCGCTTCGTAAGCGTCCATGTGGTGCATCCATATAGCAGTATCGACACAACCGCTGCCTGGAAGAAACTGCGTTTCATTTTATCGGTTAGGTCCGACTTCCATATGATCGAGAGCCTATCGATAGCTGTTCATGCCTTCGTCAGTCGTGTAAGCGTTTAAAATTTCTTCGTTTACGCTAGTTTCCTCGTAGATGTGCCGAAGAATCTTCGATTGGCGTATGAGTCAGCTGGGTTTCGATCCGATCTTCGAGAATCTTGCATGTCTAGCCACACTGAAGAGTTGTGATACAACGGAACAATCTGTCTGTGGATGACTATATGTTGCATATTGACCTCCGACCCGGCCAAGCTGTCAAAAGAAGAAATGCACCTGTGTAAATAACTGGTGCATCCGGTCGAAGATATCAGGCGACCTTGACTGTCGAGGGGTCGAATTAAGTGCGAAATTGTGACGCTCGCAGGAAGAAGAGTGGATGCCAAATTATTATATAAACCCGGCAACAGGAAGTTCAGTTAGTTGGAGAGAAGATGCTGGAGTGAGAAGCATGTCCCTGAGAGGCTGGCCCCCAGGTCCCCGGTTGAGTAGCCCAGGAGAATGGGAAAGAAAGGCTGTGATAGCCAGAAGAGTGGGTGTCAATATGTTGCAGTTCTGTTCGGTCTCCAACTCCCTCTCACACACAACCCTTTCAATAAAGTGAGAGGTATATTTTTCTAAAGAACTGTGTCCGCTCGTCTTTATTGCGTCGTTATGATTCTGCATGCACATGTGTATGTATAGTTGTTCATGGCTATACAACATATATATATATATATATATATATATATATATATAAACTGGCCGCTTAACATAATGGATAGAATGTTCGCCCATGGCCAGAGAAACTGGGTTTGAATCCTAGGTCAAATCATAACAAAGACTCAAAAAATGGTACTTGTTGCCATCTTGCTTAACAATTAGCATTATAAGATACGGATCAAGGGTAAAGTGGAGCAATCCAAGGAAAGGAGCAGCGCCCTCTCCTACACCTCGTTGTAGTAGCTATTGAAAAGGGAGCCTTTGGGTCGCTCTCGACTACGGTCGATCAACTTTTATACGTATACATATATATATATCCTACGGATACAAACTCCACAGATGATCTACCATTTCTGGCAAATACACCTGCTTAAGCCGAATGTGTGCTGCATAGCCTGGAACAGGCAGCAAGAGGCATTGGCTTCTACGTAAACACAAATAAAACAAAGTTCGTGTGTTCTAAACAAGGTGGTAACGTTTCCATATTAAATGACAAGCCTCAGAATTTGGTAGACCGTTTTACACAACTCGTTAGCAATATCTCATCTTTTTTATGCAACTTTTGATAATAATAATCCTTAGCGAACAGAGTGTTCGCCAATGGTCCGTGTCATACCAAAGACTCGAAAAATGGTACTTGATACCTCCTTGCTTAACACTCAGCAATATAAGGTACGGATCAAGGGTAAATTGGAGCAATTCAGGGAAAAGAGTAGCGCCCTCCCCAACATCTCGGTGTAGTAGCTATTGAAAAGGGAGCCTTCGGGTCGCCCTCAACTAAAGGGAGACAACTTTACTTACTTTACCTATCGTTAATACAAATAAGTAAAAAGTAAAGTTATCTCCTTTTAGTCGAGGGCGACCCGAAGGCTCCCTTTTAAATAGCAACTACACCGAGGTGTAAGGGAGGGGGCTACTTCTTCCGTCGGATTTCTTCACTTTACCCTTGATACGTACCTTATAATGATGAGTGTTAAGCAAGGAAGCATCAAGTACGATTTTTTGAGTCTTTGGTATGACTCGACCTGGGATTGAACCCAGGTCTCCCAGGCCATTGGCGAACACTCTACCCACTAGACCAATGAGTTGCCATAAAGTAATCCTACTGAATACAAATAGCTTCTGAATAGACCTATTTGAAAGATAAATAGGAGCCTTACATGTACTCCCACTCCAAGCAAGAGTGGACCTGGAAGTAATGGCAATGAATGGGTGTCTCCACATTCCCTAGATTTCCAAAACTGGAGATAACTGTGTGATGAATGATATTGTTCATTTGCTACAAGATTTGAAATGTCAGGTTCCATGGTTCGACGCGACTCGTGGTAAATGGTTGATTTCCTGGAAGAGTACTTGGCGTCGCTGTTTATTGGACAGTCGATCGGCAACATCGCGTTTGGCGTTTTGAAACCGGACGACCATACGAGACGGATCATCGGTCATTCGATTCGCTCAGTTGGAACCTGTCTGCCGGTCAATCCATCTTGGAGTTTAGATCGTACGGTGTCCAGTTTGTCAAAGATTTTCTAATCAATATAAGCGTTGGCTTGACTGTCGACTTCAATTCCCAATTTTAAATCCATTCTATTATTTCAAATTTGCAACTGCATACACCAGAATATTGTCCGTAGACCACAGTTTCAAGATCACTAATCTAAAAAATACAAAACCTTTTCTCCATGCTACAGGCAAAGCGTGGATTGCTATTAATATATGATTAAAATCGAAATATGATCTCTCTGATAAAATAAAACGAGAATTCTTCCAAGTTGTACCCATGCCGGTACTACTATATGGTTGCACCACTTAGACTCTAACTAAATTCTTGGAGTAAAAAAAAAGAGGGAAACTACGCAAGGATCGCTGCATTGGACAAATTCTGGAAAAAAGCTGTACGGACACTTACCTCCAATCACACAAAGATATGTTAGAGAAGTAAAAATGAACTCATAAGCAACGTTCACCGATGAACTCCTACACATGGACACACAAGTGTTGACTGACCAGCACAGACTAATATTCATCAGCTCTGTATAGATGCCTAGTGCTGTCTAGAGGACTTACCAAGAGTGATGGCCAATTGGAGCGAATGGCGCACGAGAAAGAGAGAGAGAGAGAGAGAGAGAGAGAGAGAGAGAGAGAGAGAGAGAGAGAGAGAGCTAAAAGAATCGGTGCTGTCAACTTGCTTTGCTGATATTGATAATGATATCAGTATTGATGATGATATTGATGATGACGTTATCAGCATTGATGATGATATTGATGATGATGATGATATTGATGATGATATCACTATTAATGATGATATTGATGATGATGATTATGATATCACTATTGATTATGATAATATCAGCTTGATAATAGTGATATTGATGAAGATGATGATATCAACATTGATGATGATGATATTGATGATGATGATGATATTATTATTCATGATGATGATGATGATATCAGTTATTAACAAAAATCAACTTATACTGTTACAAGGATATACGTAAAGTATATTTTATCCAACCTCTCCGCCACTTACAGGATGTGACATAAGGTCAATTTTTAAGCGGGGTAGAGAAGGTTTGGATTCATAGGTTTCCTTCTCCTAGACTGATTGCCTAACCAAAGTTAAAGAGCACTGTCTGCCCTACTATTTACCCTTAGTTGAAAGAACAGATGGATCCATGTCTTTCCCAAGGGCATTAGCACGAAGTAAAATGCAAACTGTCTCCTGCAGGGTTTGAACTCGGTTCGCCGATTCCATTTCCCATGACAATAACTGTTACGCCAAGCGCGCCTCAGAGGCTAAATTGGGATCAAGATTAAAAGGGAAGCAGTTGTAAAACTGAGACTTAACATTTTGACCCCCTTGCGACTTTCAGCCTTCCTTCAGGGGCTACAGTGATTTTGTCAATGAATTTCCAACACTTTGGAAAGCTAAGTAAATACTTGTACAATAGAAATTACCACCATGGAACAATGGTTAACGAACAATTCCAGCAGGCAATTATCATTGTTATGAGTTCCGTCCTTATGGGATACTCTGTGTATGTATGTGTAGGAGAGGTTGGGTAAATAAATTCTTTTAGAAACCTGATTAAATTTCAAACCCTCTCTTTCTTAACACGTGAATTCTTCCAAGTTGTGCCCATGCCGGTACTACCATATGGTTGCACCACTTAGACTCTAACGAAATTCTTGGAAAAAAAAAAGAGGGAAACTACGCATCCTATCAGTGTTCAGCTTTCAAAAAAACCCCCCAAAAAACCCAACTTAATATCATCTTTGTTCCCTGATTTCCTCATCGAAAGTGAGTAATTCATTAACTCTTTTCTATCACTCAGTTTCCGTTGTGTCTGCAGGTGTTGACCTCGGGTTCATATATCTATCGCAATCATCTTCATTAAAACGACATTAGTTCAAAGATCTTGACACAGCACGGTGCTTGGAATTCGACTGTAGTCCCACACGGCACGGTGAAAAGAATTCTTCGATCGTTTCACACAGTTGCACACGGAACAGCACTTGAAAGTCAACCATAATCGTTAGGAATTCCAATATACTTGCGCACGGCACGGCGCAGGGAATTCGACCATAGTCGCATACGGTTATGAAGTTATCCATGCAGTATCTTTATCGTCAGCGTCTTGAACGATACATAAAAAGAGCAAATTCAATTACGGAATGATTACTATCCATAGAGGAGATTCACAATCTTTGGAAACCTAATAAACAACAAGGGAGAAAAAATCCGTGAGATAAAAAAATGACCGAAGTCACAAGAAAGAAATGACGTCAGTAAATGTAAGAAACAAAAAAGAAAGAAGAAAAAAATATTTTTCATTTTCTATTTTAGAATATCACGCGGTTTGACGGGAAGAAGAAAAAAAATAATCCTACAAATCTATCGAGAAGTAGACAGTATTGAGACAGAGCATATGAATTTAAATGACATTTCTTAAGTTATGATATAAATTTCGCTGAGAGGAAGGAAAAAAGCGATCATATCACGCACTCAAGTGATTAATATTTGAAAGGTTCAGAACTGGAATGATGTATGAGGAGAATGTTGAAAAGTTCTCAACGCAACACTAGAAGAGAATGACCTTGAACCATAAAACGCATGTATGCTTATCTTACAGTTCAACACAGAATATGTCAATTGTATTCTCTGCAGTAAGGGTAACTCTCCTGACAAACAAGAGATGTCTCGGATATGACAATTAACTGCATCTGGTGCGGAGATGCCAGTTCAGGAATTCTGGGATGTGTAAAGTACCCTTTCATGACAATTGCTCCTAGGTCCATTCAAACCGGAAGTTGCCCCATCCATGAGTCAAACAGATTTGTTTGAAAATTATTAGTAATGGATAGGAATACTTGAAACCATATAACTGTGAGCTGGCGAATTATTATCACTAAATAGAATTATTGATCTTTGACAGAAATACTTGAAGCGATTTAACTACGTAGAAATTATGTGTATTTAGAAGGTCGAATTGTTTACGAAAAATTCTTATTAGTTATTTGAAACTCTTTAATTGTTGTGTGTGGGGGGTTAAAAATGCTGACTACATACTCTGCAGAGGCGTAAGACTTCTGTAAGGGATATTTTGGGTATGTCACTTGACTGCATCCGATGGAGAGGCTCCAGTTCCGGAGCTCTGGTGTGTGTAGACTCATAATTATTGTTGATATTACTCTCAAATCCACTCAGTCCTATAGAAGTAGTATCTATTTTATGAGTCAAAAAAGATCTGTTTGAAAATAATAAATAAGAATGCCATAGAGCTGTGTGCAAATTATTGGTATTGGGAAAAGTTTCTTGAACTATAATTATTTTCCAAGAATTGTTATGATTATAGTGACTAGAAACCATTTAGTTGCTTGCAAATTGTTTGTAATAGATAGGAATACTTGATACTATATAACTGTATGCAAACAAATTATTGTTATTATTAAATTGAAACTGTTACTTGGAACTATATAATTGTGTTTAAATTATTAGTATTACATAAAAATACTTGATACCATAGTACTGTACTTACCTACCTAGGAAACAGTGTGTCATCAACCGAAAAAGACATCGACACGCGGCTAACGAAGGCATG
>OY757937.1:48154315-48324315 GCA_963585895.1 Sepioteuthis lessoniana | reverse complement strand
AAAAATCGATCTTATAAGAATTGTTATGTCATATTAAAATTAAGGTTTGCTTAGCGCAACGATTATCGTCAGATGAAATGCAAGAAGCGAAAAATGTGTATCGTCTTTAAATTTATAAAAACTATCGCATATATATATATATATATATACCGGCCCATTGACGAAACGAATACAAAGTTCGCCAGTGGTCCGGGAGACTGGCGTTTAATCCCAGGTCAAGTCATTCCAAAGACTCAAAAATGGTACTTAATGCCTCCTTGCTTAACACGCAGCATTATAAGGTACGAATCAAGGGTAAAGTGGAGCAATCCAGGGAAAGGAGTAGCGCCTTCCCTACACCTCGGTGTAGTTGGTTGGTTATTTGGGTTTTATGGCATATCAACCTTTGTAGGTTATTTAATGCCAAATCTTTTTTTAAACAAATAATCAGTTCTATGTCAAACAATTCTGTTATACTTAAGTACACAATTTAATTGTCAAAAATAGTTCTATTTCAATCTATTCAGTTTCTTCAAATAGTTCTAATTAAAAAAATTCAGTTTAGTATAAATATAGTTTTTGTCCACAAACAGTTAAATGTCAAAACAGTTCTATTTCAAACAGTTCAGTTCAGTATAAGAACGCAGTTTAAATATCAAAAGAGTTCTATTTCAAGTAATTCAGTTTAGCATAAGTATGCAGTTTAGTTCAATTTGACCCATAAGGGCCCAATCAAGGTGCTACCACTTCGGGCCAGAGTGGACCTGGGAGCAATGGCAAAGAAGGGGTGCTCCGCATTCCCTAAAGCTCCAGAATTACCGAAACCTCACCATCAGATTGTTTAGTGTCATATCTAGGACACGCGTTAGGGAGGGGGTCTTCTACAGCCCCAGTCCGACTGGGCAATCGGTGGAGTAGCTATTGAAAAAGGAGCCTTCGGGTTGCTCTCGAGAACGGTCGGCCAACTTATATATATATAGGGTGTGACTGAAATACCTCCGACATTTTACACTGCCAGCAGTGGGATGCAAGTGAACTTAAGCAAGAGGTAATCGTAGCGTTATCTTACTTATGTCTTACATTTTTTTTCAATGACGAACATGGCTTGGACTGGTACACGCAGTACCTTTGCAGTTGAAACGATTTTTAAGATTGGTGAATCTGTAATCACGACACATAGATATTTTCATCATATTTACCAACCCCTCCGCTTGGACTGGAAATGACACAAGGTCAATTTTTAAGCGGAGTTTAACAGGTTTGAATTTTCCTTCTCCTAAACTAGTTGCCTCACCAAAACTGAAGAACCTAGTCTGCCCTACTATTTACCTATAGCTGGAGGGAGAATAATTGGATTCATACCTTTCCCAAAGGTATTAGTGCTATGTGAAATGCAATCAGTCTCGTCCTGGATTTGAACTCATGTCGCCGTGTCCATTTCCTACGACGATAACCATTACACCACGGGCACACTCAAATATTTTCATATTCATTTCATGTTACAGCTGAATGATGCTCTTCCAGATTGAAAATCGATACTTTCATTGGTTGAAAGTTCTATCCATAAGAGCATCATTTTGACCAATGATGAAATAAGCACGAATAGTTCTCTATATAGCAATCACAGATTCACCAGTCTTTAAAAAAAAACGTTTCCACAGTAAATGCAAATTGTGCACCAGTCCAAGTTATGATCGTAACTGATCATATTGGAAAAAATGGTAAGATATTAGCTAGATAGAGTTACCATTTCTTCTTGTCTAAGTTCACCTGCACCACACAGGTGACAGTAAAAAATATGGGAGGTAAATCTGTCCCACCCTATATACATATTTATATATTTTTTATGCGTGTGTGTGTGTGTGTGCACACTTTATCCTCATAGAAAATGTACAGAGACCCCAGTTCAAATCCTGAGAAAGGCAAAAATCCATCTCTTCTCCTCCGAAGTGTCGAAAAATATTGGAGCAGACTGGGTTCTTTAACCTTTGTATGACAACCAGTCTTGGAGAAGAAAAGCCCGGAATTCCAACTAGCTGTACTCCACTTAGGAAATTAATTTAACATCCCATACTCTCCGTGGCTTGTGGGTGGGAAAGGACGAGCAACAACGTGAAATATTCCCTACCTATATTCCAGTAAATCATGGAGACAGAATACGTTGCAGTCGTTAATAAAAAGCTTTGCAGTGCTTGCAGCAGCAGATGATCACCAATTTACAGTTTGCTTTAGTTGGGTTTTATGGCATATCAACCATTGTTGGTTATTTAATGCCAAATCCTCTTTAATAAATAAATATATATGATTTGGTTGGGTTGGGTTTTATGGCATATCAACCATTGTTGGTTATTTAATGCCAAATCCTCTTTAATAAATAAATATATATGATTTGGTTGGGTTGGGTTTTATGGCATATCAACCATTGTTGGTTATTTAATGCCAAATCCTCTTTATACATATATATTAAATATATATGATTTGGTTTGGTTGGGTTTTATGGCATATCAACGATTGTTGGTTAATTAATGCCAAATCCTCTTTATATATACATACATTGAATATATGATTTCTAAACACTTTTCGAAGATAACATTTTTTTAAATCCTAAGCTCGTTTTTTTCTTTTTTCTTTTTTTCACACAGTTAAATGGTTTCGCTCAGTTTCAAACAATTCAGTTTAGCACGAGAACAATCGTTTGTTTTCACACAGTCATTCCTTTAAATACAGTTCTTGTTTACACATTGTTAAATGCAAAACCGTTCTATTTCAAACAATTCAGTTTAGCTTAAGTACACAGTTTTTTTTATTAATACACAGTAAAACGATAAAACAGTTCTTGTTCAAACGATTCAGTTTCGCATGTCAACAAATTTAAATAGTTCCGAGTTTTGCTACTTATCGCTTACAATTCAATTAAACATCAGTCATTTGTTTACACACAATCAAATGAATAAACAGTTCTATTTCAAATAATTCAGTTTAGCTTAAATACATTTTTTGTTTACAATAGCTACTACACCGAGGTGAAGGGGAGGGCGTTACTCCTTTCCCTTGAATAATCCACTTTACCCTTGATACGTATCTTATAATGCTGAGTGTTAAGCAAGAAAGTATCAAATACGATTTTTTGAGTCTTTGGTATTACTCGACCTCAGATTGAACCCCGATCTCCCGGTCCACTGGTGCGCACACTACCCACTAGGAAATGGGACGCCTAGTTAAATGTAAAAAGAGTTAATTTCAAGCAATTCATTTTAGCTTAAGTACACAGTTTAGTTATATTTGATCCATAGGTAGGACCCTATCAGGTGTTACCACTCTGGGCCAGATTAGACCTTGGTGCGATGGCAATAAAGGGGTACTCTGCATTCCCCAAACTCCAGCATTACTGAAGCCTCACCATCAGATTATTTAGTGTCATATCCAGGACACTTATTAGTGGAGGGTCTTACCTCACTGATAACTGAGATGTAACCAATGTATTCTGCAGCCCCAGCCGGCTAAACTAACCAACTTACGAGAACTTAACTTGAGCAGCTTGCAAGGTGTAATGGTTAACGAGCTAAGCCAGCAGATTATTCTCGTTTGGTGCCCTATACTTCTGCCCTTTTTGTCAAAAGCTTAGTTAAAGAATATCTCACGTGATGTAATTGGTAGTGAGCTCTGCCAGCTGACCATTATTAATGAATTTATATCCAACTGGGTGCTCCATAATTCTGACTTTTTTGTTAAAGTAGACTTAGTTAAAAGGATATCTCGCGAGATGTAATTGGTAGTGAGCTCTGCCAGCTGACCATTATTAGTGAATTTATATCCAATTGGGTGCTCCATAATTCTGACTTTTTTGTTAAACTAGGCTTAGTAAAAAAGGATACATCGCGGGGTACAATTGGTAGCGAGTGAGGCTGGCTGACTATTTTTAGTGAGTTCGCTTTTCAGTGGGTAACCCAAACATCTGGCCTCGTGCCAGACTTGAGAGTAAAATAATCAGGTTAGTTATAGATGACTTCTCTCACAGCCAACACCTGTCCTTGAGGTACCCCAGTAGTCCAAGCGTGTTTGAAGACAATACTGGACTACTTTAGTGGTCCTAGCTCTTAGCTTTGAATTCAGAACTGTCATTTTCAAAATATCTGGCCCCTCGTCTAAAGGACTGTGTTTATTTGTGTCCTTTGAGAAGAATGTCAACACGACTAGGCATATTTTTGCTACTTTCTGGGTGGCTCGCTTATTACAAGGTGCCCTTAGTTAAATTGATCTTGTGTCCCATCCCAACACCATGGTAGGGAGTGTTCACAATTCCCCTTCTCCTAGACTGGTTGACTATCTAGTCTATAGAGACTAAAGTGCCCTAATATTTTATCCATATAAGACGTACTCTAATAAATATCTATATGTACACATGCCGTACAGTGACAGTGTGCACCTTTCAAAAGCCATTGCTTGTTAGTTTATTCCTCATAAGTTGATCTTTAAGGATTACCCTTTTTGTGACATTCAAGAAAACATCTAAAACTCAACAAATGAATATGATAAATGTAATCTTCAAACTGCTATGATCAGCAATATGACCTTTGCAGAGAATAAAGACTTGAAATAACAATAAAAAGTTAATCTGCCTTTGCCAAAAATTTAACATTAAACAAAATACCTGAATGCAATATGAAAAATGTTTGCCAAATTCTGATTCGGATTCTTCACTTTCAGCTGAAGAATAATTTGGACAGCTTTCTCTGGTATATTTTTGCAAATCATCGTATTTATCTATTTACTACGACCACAACTATTGCTGTTTTAGCTACTACTTACTTATTTTACATACGGAGTAAATCACTGTGGCGTCAATGGCAAAAGTGCAAGACTGCGGTCTGGAAGTGAGCGAGTTCGAACTCCGGTCGCGCGATTACGTTCACTTTCGGATCAATACTCTTGGGAAAGGCATGAACCCCCTTTTCTTCCAACTATGGGTTAAATAGCATTACTTCTGTTCTTCAACAAATATGATTTTGGTATTAAATAACCCACGAAGGTTGTAATGCCATTAAACAAAGAAACCAAAGCATCCTATTACATACAGTTGTAAGATGGTTCTTTATTAAAAAGAAAAATAAAGGACATAGAATGACTTTTGTAAAAGTTTAGGGTAATTATTCGTTGGCAGTATTTATCCATTTTACATACGGGCTGTAAGGTGGTTATTCTTAAAAAATAAATGACATTGAATTGCTTTTATTGAAATTTAGGATAATTATTTGCATTTAAGTAATGTTAGCGACCGCCAATGGTCATAGTTGTATGGTTTCTAGTATTCCTATCTAATACAAAAAATTTGCTCATAGTTGTATGGTTTCTAGTATTCCTATCTAATACTAATAATTATATGATTTCAAGTAACTATTCTCATTTAAGAATAGTCATTTGTTTGCACACAGTTATAGTATTTCAAGTATTCCTTTCTAATAGTAATAATGATTATCATCAAATCGTGCTGATAGCATAAAGTTCCCTGAATCTCTTTCTCGCTATCCGTCCCTATCTTCCATCACTCATGGCAGATCCTCTGGACTGTGTCCGGTGTCCGCGCAGAGCTGATGTATGTAAGTCTTTCCTGGTCGGCTAACACTGACTCGTCCATGTGTTAGAATTCATAAGGGAACGTCGCTTATGAGTTCGGCTTTACTTCTCCAGCAATGGGTGCCTCGGTTAGTGTAATGGTTGGTTGTTTTATTTTACGGAATATCAACGCTTGGATGCACTACATGGACGCTGACTAAACGGATGGAGAAAAGGCTTGACAGCAAATACACAAGAATGCTGCGAGCAATTTTGAACAAGTCCTGGAGGCAACACCCCACAAAGTAGCAGCTGTACGGCCACCTACCTCCCATAACGAAAACTATCAAGGTTAGACGAACCAGACATGCAGGACACAGCTGGAGAAGCAGTGACGTGCTCATAAGTGATGTTCTCCTATGGACCCCCTCACATAGCCTAGCAAAAGCAGGACGACCAGCTAGAACATACATACAGCAGCTCTGTGAGAATACGGGATGTAGCCCCGAGGACCTGCCAGAAGCGATGAACGATAGGGAGGAGTGGCGAGTGAGGGTCAGGGATATCCGTGCTGGTGGCACGACAAGATGATGATGATGAATACCAAATCAAGTCATTTTGATTAAAACTTTTGTTTTAATTTGGTTTGGTTTTATAACATATCAACCATTGTAAATTATTTTATGCCAAATCTATTTATTATTTATACATAAATAGGATCCTATCAGGTGCTACCACTCCGGGCCAGAGTGGACCTTGGAGCCACAGCAATAAAAGAGTACTCCGCATTCCCCTTAGCTCCAGCATTACTGGAGCCTTACCATCAGATTGTTTACTGTCATACCTAGGACACTCGTTAGGGGAGTCTGCAGAGATGCAGTCGGAGTATTCTACTGCCCCAACCGGTTGGGCCATGGTGTAATGGTTTGTAAGCTAGACTAACAAGCCTTCACGAGTGAGTTCGAATCTCGTGTGGTGCCCCATTTATACCACCTTGTGCCACATCTAAGCAAAAAATTTTATATATTACTACATCTTTAGCAATGGACCCTTAGTAAACAATTATATTTTCAAGTAAATATTCATAATACAAATGCTTAAGTCATATAGCTTCAAGTACTCTTATCGAATGCAAATAATATGCAAATATATTTATTTGACTCATAGATGGGACCGGAACAAGTGCTACCCCTCCGAGTCAGAGTGGACTGTATGCCAGACTAAGTAAAAACTTAGTAAATAACAATAATATGCATTTACCCAACCCATCTGCCACGTGGAGGAAGTGACATAAAGTCAATTTTCAAGTGGAGTACAGCTGGTTTGAAATAAAGGTTTTCTTTCGTCTTGACTAGTTGTCTTAACAAAGCTAAAGAAACAGTCTGCCCTACTATTTACCCATAGATAGAGGAAGAACAGATGGACTCATGCCTTCCCTATAATGTGGTGGCAATGAAAGGTTACTCTATACATTTCCAGATCTCCAGAACTGAGAGCTTGACAAATAGATGGAGCTTCCCCAAGACACCTTTTTTAAGGATTGGGGCGGAGAGTCTGCCCTATCAACTGGGGACACTGTCAGACTATCCTTTTCAAAGCCAGATTTGAAGAAACTGCGTTTAGACTCAGCGTTTTTTGTTTTTTGTTTTAAATCCTGTGAGACACTACAGTGCAAGATACATTTAGGATAGAGTTTACATGTACTTATAGTAACCTTTGCTAAAAATAATACTTAAATTGTCCTGCAAAAATAACACAGAGAAGAAGAATCCAGTCGATAAAAAGTGATCGAATGTGGAATCGTGTGTAAGGATGTTTGGGTAGAAATTGGCTGGTACGAATGAGACGGAAAGAACAACAAAAACAAAAAAATGTGCGGACTGGTCGCTCGAAAAATAAATAACTCCCTGCGCACCAATCTAGCTAAATAAATTTAGAATATATAATGTATAATCGTTAATATTTTTCCATTTCAATTATACCAAACAAAGATGGAAAATTACCACATATATACGAAGAAAAAGCAAACCTCGATGATTGAATAAAAAGAATTACTCTTCAATTCACAACAATTTGGAAAAATCCTCGAATCTCTGTCATTTAAATGTAAGTTCACAACCATCAGGAGACGCTCTCAATGTAACGATTATCGTCGTATGAAATGGAATTAGCAACCCAAGCTCAAAACCTGAACGAAACTGTTTGTGTTTTACTTCGCACTAATGCCCTTGGGGAGAGGCATGAGTCCAACTGTTCTTCCTCTAATTAAATAGTAGGGCAGACTGATTATTTAGCTTTTGTAAGACAACTAGTCTAGAAGAAAGAAAACTCTTATTTCAAACCAACTGTAATCAGCTTAAAATTTGATTTTGTATCCCATCCTCCTAGTGGCAGAGGGGTTGGGTAAATGTATTTTGTCATTTCCTAAGATTTATCTAGTCTGGCACACAGGTTTCAGGACGCTTACAGTACCTGTCGTTGCTAAATATTTCTCTTTTTCAGAATCGAACAGGTTCATTGCTCATCATTATCATCAGGTCGCGCCGCCAGCTCGGATCTCCCTGACCCTCTCTCGCCACCCTTCTCTATTGTCCATCGCTCCCGGGAGGTTTTCAAGGCTACATCCTGTATCGGCACAGAGATGTTGTATGTAGGTTCTAGCTGGTCGTTCAACCTTTGCTCGTTTATTTGATGAGGTCCACAGGAGTATGTCGCTTATGAGTTCGTCCTTATTTCTCCAGCAGTGTTCCACATGTCTGGATCGTCTAACTTGGATTGTTTTCGTGATGGGTGATAGGTGGCCGTACAGTTGCTGCTTTGAGGGGGGCTGTCTCCAGGATTCGTTCTATATTACTCGCAGTATTCTTGTGTAGTTGGCATCAAGCTTTTTCTCAATACGTTTAGTTAACGTCCATGTAGTGCATCCATATAGCAGTTTTGACACGACTGCTGCTTGGAAAAAACTGCGTTTTATTTTATAGGTCAGGTCTGACTTCCATATGACTGATAGCTTATCGTTAGCTGTCCATGACTTTGGTAGTCACGTGTTGATATCAGTCTCGGTTGATGACACACTGCTTCCTAGGTCGGTGAACTTGTCCACTAGTTTCAGAGAACTACCATTTAGTGTGGAGATGTCGCCTCTTTGATTAAAGCACATGTATTCCGTCTTGTCTGCGTTGACATACCAGCAGTTGCTCGTTCCTGGCTGTGTAGCAGGGTTTCGGCTTGAGCGGGTGTATTTGCCAGAAGCGCTATGTCATCGGCATCGTCCGCGTCCGTAATTGTTTGTGCAGGTTATCTTTTGCTTCTTTCCTTTGCCAGCTTGAAACCATTGAACCAAAAAGAATCCGACGGAAACTGATGTGTTCAGCGTGACTTCACCGGAAGTCATTTCTCATTCTACTACTACTACAACTACAATGAGGGTGTATCAAGACTATTTTCATTTTTTTTTATATATCTTTACTACAAAACGAAATCTATTTACATATCTTAAGACTTTTTAAAAAAAAATCTACTATGTTGAAAATTTTAAATGATATAAGAAAAAAATTTTAAAATTATAATATAAAGCATAGGTTAATCACATGATAAGCAAATGCAACAATTTTGCACAAAAGAAATACAAGAGTTGGCATGACTGGGTAGGAAAGGTGACCAACGGAGAACTGTGCAAGAGACTTGAAGAGACTTGCTGTCAGTCAGACTTCAGTAAAAGAGTACCATTTAACGCTGGCGTGAAAAAACTTGTAAATCGTAAAATAATTATAATAATGTTTCGTTTGGTTTATTTGTTTATGGGTTATTTAATACCGATGTTTGATACAAATCATTTGCTTACAGTCATTAGCTTTTAAGTCTTCTTATATAATATCAATGGTTTACACTCGATCATAAGGTCTCAAATAACTATCCTAATTCAATGATAATCCTATTTACCAACCTCTCCGCCCGGGCAGGATATGACACAAAGTCAATTTTTAAGCGGAGTTTAACAGGTTTGAATTCAGAGTTTTCCTTCTCCTAGACTAGTTGCCTCACCAAGGCTGAAAAACCTAGTCTGTCCTACTATTTACCCATAGCTGGAGGGATAATAATTGGATTCATACCTTTCCCAAGGGTATTAGTGTTATGTGAAATGCAATCAGTCTCGACCTGGATTTGAACTCTTGTCGCCGTGTCCATTTCCTACGACGATAACCATTACACCACAGGCACCTCCGTAGCCTAATTCAATGATAATAATTATAATAATAGATATTTGTTTGCACATAGTTATATGTGCCCACGTTTTATTGTTGAATGCAAATTATTTTAAAGAGATCTACTAAACCCATGGATGGGACCGTAACAGGTACTCCCACTCCAGGTCATCATGGTCAATATGGGAGGAATAGTAATGAAGGGGTACTTGAAACTCCCCCGATCTCCCAAACTGGAGCCTTAGCACTGGGTCTTATATTGTGTCATACCCATGACACACCCTTTTGAGGGAGGGTGTCTTAAACCGTCGGCCGGGCATGTAGCCTGCATTTTCTAAGCCTCCTCAACAGGGCGTGAAATCATTTGTTGCAAGTATGTGCACAGGTCGCCACGATTTTTATTGTCGTGAATTCATTCATTTATGAGAATGTTTTACCGTCAGATTCCCCAACATCATCACTAGATAAGAATGTGGTTTAGTTTTATACCCAGGATAAAACTCTTTGGTTTGTTGGGTTGGGTTTTATGGCATATCAACCGTTGTAGGTTATTTAATGCCAAATCCACTTTATACATAAATATTAAATATAAATTATTTGGTTTGGTTTGGTTTTATGGCATATCAACCATTGTTTGTTATTTAATGCGAAATCCTCTTTATACATAAATATTAAATATATATGATTTGGGTTGGTTGGGTTTTATAGCATATTAACCATTGTTTGTTATTTAATACCAAATTCTTTTTATACATATATATTAAATATATGATTTCTTAACACATTTTGTTGATAACATTTTTAAAGGAGACCGAGCTAATTTTTTCTTGTACACAGTTAAATGGTTTCACTTATTTCTATCTGATGCGAATAATTCAATTAAAGATTAATCATTTATTTGCACACAGTTACATTTCTTCAAGTATTCTATTCAATTCTAACAATTTAATTAAACTAAAGATCACTTATTTGTTTAAACACAGTTAAATGATGAAATAGTTCAATTTTAAATAATTGAAATATAGCATAAGTCAACAAAGTTAAATATCTCCAAGTATTGCTATGTATCACGAATAATTCAAGTAAACATCAATCATTTGTTTACACACAGTTAAATGATCAAACAGTTCTATTTCAAACAATTCAGTTTAACATAAGTCAACAAAGTTAAATGGTTTCAAATCCTGCAATGTATCACTAAGAACTCAATTAAACATCAATCATTTGTTTATACACAGTTAAATATCAAAGAGTTTTGTTTTAAATAATTCAGTTCTATTTCAAAAAATTCAATCTAGCAAAAGTAATTTGTTTGCACATAGTTTAAAGGTCAAATAGTTCTATCTGACCCCTTGAGATGACCCCATCATGTGCTAACATTTCGAGATCGAGTGGATTTGGGAGGGATGGCAATGAAAGGTTACTCCAAATTCCCCTAAGCTCCAGCATTACTTAATGTTATATCAAGATACACGTTGATGGGGTCTTACCCATCTGCAGAGATGCAGTCAGTATTTTCTACAGCCCCATTCGACTGGACCATACACTTTTTTGATTAACTGATTGATTGATTTTAACAGCATGTTAACCCGTTTAGGGTTATTTCATACCAAGAGGTTTGGGAATTGCGTTCATTGTGAGGATACGGGGTGTAACCCTGAGCACCTGCTGGAAGCGATGAACGGTAGGGAGAGGTGGCGAGAAAGGGTCCGGGATATCCGTGCCGATGGCATGACAAGATGATGATGTTGATGATGAAGTATTCCTATCAAATACAAATAATTTTGACGCAGTTATATGATATCAAGTATTCCAACAAATACAAATAATTTAGACTCACTTGTATGGTTTCAACTTTTCTTATCTCATACTAATAAATAATAATAGACAATTGTTTGTAAACTCTTACATGGTTTAAAGTAATTGATAAGAACAATCCTTAGTTAACAATTATAGCTTCAAGTAACAATTCATATTACTTAAAATTTACAGCTGTGTGCTATCGATTATTCCTACTGAATACGAATGACTTTTAACAGATATATTTGACCTCTAGTTGAAAGCCTAACCAGTACTTCCACCCCGAGTCAGAGTCGACCATGGAGTAGTGACAGTAAAGTGGTATTCCTTCCCTTTTTTGGTAGAGTTACCTCTTAGCAGAGGTCATAGTCACCGTATTTTAATATTCACCGAAAGAGCTCTTAATAATATGGAAATTTACTAAGCTTTTTGCTCAGATGTGGCACAAGGCCATATGAAAGGGGCACCCAATGAGACTCGAACTCACTCGTGTAGGTTTGCTAGTCGAGCTTGCTAACCATTACACCACCAGAGGTGCCTAGAGCTCTTAATAATATGGGGAAAAAATGCTCCCAAACAGCTTTGCAAAATTATTTTAATAATTAAAAATTTGAGGAAGAACTAATACCATCTAGACGACAATTTTGCTAAAATCAACAACAAAAATGAGGAGACTTCTTGCCATTTGATTTTTAGGGAAAATTACCAGATTCAAATGGTATGAAAGCTCAGTAAGAAGAAAATAAAATAACTTTTGTAGTCAATTCTAAAAAGTAGTTTTCGATCCCAAGAAGAGGAATCTTTCTCTTGATGTCTGATCACTGAAGTTAATAATGTTAGCTAGTTGAGAATCCCATTTAATGCCATCCGACAGCACAAAGCGAGAGAGAGAGAGAGAGAGAGAGAGAGAGAGAGAGAGAGTAAGAGAGAGAGAGAGAGGAGAGAAAGAGGGGAGAGAGAGAAGTGGGGGTGGGTAGAAGGGACCATGGGTGGATGATGTGTTCTTGGATAATCAAGAAAGAAATTCTTGAGCTGATTAGTCGATTTTGGCCCGGAAAGAAAATTTTGGTGTCCTTGGAACAATACAAGTCGATCATTGCCGCTAACTTAACTGCAGGAATAAAAATGGAAACAAAGAGAAAACCAAAGAATATTGATACAAAGTTTTATTACGATATATAGTAATTTACTAAGCGTTTCGCTTAGATGTGGCACAAGGACGTATGAATGGGGCACCCAATGAGAATCGAACTCACTCATGTAGATTTCCTAGTCTATCTTACTAATATCACACACACACACACACATATATATATATATATATATATATATATATGATAAAATAAATAGGTTTGCAAATGAATTTCAATGTGGTATTTTTTTTATCATTAAGGTTTTTCGGACTATTGTCTTCATCTTTATTGTTATTTCCACAACGTTTCGGCCGATATGTCCTCCGGCCTTCTTCAGGTGTTTGTCGAACTCGGGAACAATAAAGATGAAGACAATAGTCCGAAAAACATTAAAGATAAAAATCAGCAAGCTTCGTCTCAGAAATTTAGACAACTTCAGTGTGGTATTTTAGGGTTTTAATTTCTTGACACATGTTTCGGACGTTTTAGTCCTGTTCAAGAGACTTGTTTTTACTGGGCTGTGATTTTTTTTAATTCATATTTATTAATTTATTTTCAGTTGATGCTTTCTATTTTTGTGTATGTATACATTCGTATATATGCCTATATATCCGGTTTTTGCTTTTATCTTTTCTCTTTCTTCCTTTATAAAAAAAAAACAACCAGATGTATTGGCATGTATACGAATGTATACATACACAATCACAGAAAGTATTTACTGGTTAATAAATAAATAAATAAATTTGAATTTAAAAAAAATCATACTTCAGTTAAAAACGCATAATTAGTCTTTTGAAAAGGACCACGACGTCCTAAACATGTCGAGAAAATAAAACCCTAAAATACCAAATTGAAATTCATTTGTAGACTTATTTATTTTAAAATATTTACTTTTCTCTATATGAACTAACAAAAAAAATTATTCATATATATATATATATATATATATATATATATATATATCGTGTCTCTTGTCAATCCTAGTTTCCTTGAAACGTCAAACCGTCTTTATGGCGCGTAGTTAAACACTTTCCCACAGTAAAGTCTTTGAAGACGAATTGCTGGTGTCAACAGGTTTATTTACCGTAGAAAGGTGTAAAAACGTTTTGGTCCGTATTTTAAAATTGACTCAGAGAAGTTGTCATCCACACACACACACACACACACACATATATATATATAGTGCGTGTGTGTGCGTAAGAGAGAGAGAGAGAGAGAGAGAGAGAGAGAGAGAGAGAGAGAGAGAGAATAGAATAAGCAGATCGTTCTAGAAACGTTTATCAAAAAATCAGAAAAGTGTCGTAGTTACTCCAGCCGTTTACCCGCACTTGGTAGAATTTCTTCACTTAGACATTCAAAGCACTTGCCATACCAAGGTTAAAGCGCCCAGACTGACCAACCATTTACCTACAGCTGAAGGGAGGATAGTTGAATGCATAACTTTCACAAGAGTAGTTGCGCTATGTGAAACGCTAACAGCCTCGTCCAGGATTTGAACTCAGGTTGCTGTGTCCATTTCCTGCTACGATAACCACCACATCACATTCACCTCCATTACAACCAATTTCATGTATTCTTACAAAAGACAATCATGTGGCTGTATTTTTTTTTTGGAAGGATACATAAACTTAGTCGTATTGTGATGGTAAACATTCATTTATCTTTGGTGTTATACACACACATATATATATGCATACATACATACATATATTCATACACACACACACACACACACACACACACATATATATATATATGTATATATATATATACATATATATATATATATATATACAAGCAGAGGTGGTGTTAATTCTTCTTATATGAATCCATCATATGGACGCTGACGAAGTGTATTGAGAAAAAAGCTAGACGGAAATTGCACAAGAATGCTACGGGCTATATTAAACAAATCCTGGAAGCAACATCTTACGAAACAGCAGTTGTACGACCGCCAGCCTCTTCTCTCTCAAACCATGCTAATAAAACGAACAAGGTATGCGGGGCACTGTTGGAAAAGCAAGGACAAACTCACAAGTGACGTTCTCCAATGGATCTCTTCACATGGACGTGCTAATAATGTTGGCCGACCATCAAGAACTTACCTACAACAGCTCTATAGTGACACAGGATGTAGTCTAGAAGACCCACCGGGAGCGATAGATGATAGGGACGAATTGCAAGAGAGAGTCGGGAAAATCCGTTCTAGCTCCGTGACTTGATGATGAATGATATATATATATATATATCTTTTTCTTTAAAGAAAAAACCAAAGACCGGTTATTTTAGGATTATAAATTTATTTCCATCCTGTTTTCGTTTCTGGTGTGAACCAAAAACACGAAGAAAAATATAACAGGACTTCTTCAGATCCAATGTATAAATAAAACAGAATAGACACGTGGCGGGGAAGGAAGGGAGGAAGAGATTTAAGATTTAAAGAGTTACCTCCTCGTTTTATTGAATTTCCGTTTTTTTATTTACCTATTTATTTTATTTTCAAAATTCTTCTGTCAGTTATAATTACGGTAATTTAACTTTTTTATTTATTTTATATATATATATATATATATGTGTGTGTGTGTGTGTGTGTGTGTGTGTGTATGTGTGAGTATGTAAGACATATCTTATTGAAAATAACAGAAGACAAGAATTTAGTGTTTCGCTTTTTATTCAGAAGTCCCCATGGCCTAAAGTGCTGGGCTGCGAGTTCGAATTCCAGTCGTACAATTACGTTCACTTTTGAACTTATACCTTTCGGAAAGGAATGAAATAGACTCCGAGATGAAATTCTGGACAATGCTGTTTGCATTTCATGAGTTTTCTTCTCCTTAATTGGTTGTCTTACCGAAGCTTCAGAGTCCAGTCTACTCTACTATTTATCCATAGCAGAGGGGGAGAAGAGATGTATTCCTACATTTCCTAAGGACATAAGCGCTCAGTGAAACGCATATTCGTTCAGGATTTGAACCTGTGTCGCCGAGTAAATTCCTATGGCAATATCTGTTACATCTTAAGCATTCGTACGTGTTTATATATATATATAGCAGGATGTGACATAACGTCAAAGTGGAGTTGAACAGGTTTTAATTCAGAGTTTTCCTTCTCCTAGTCCAGTTTAAAGAGCCTTGTCTGCCCTACTATTTACCCATCACAGGAGAGAGAATAGTTGGAATCATACCTTTTCCCTAGGGTATTAGCGCTATGTGAAATGCAAACAGCCTTATCCTGAATTTGAACTCGGGTCACCGTGTCAATTTCCTACTCTCTCTCTCTCTCACACACACATACATATATATATAACGCTTGGATACCTGAAAATAATTTTCAATCAATAAATGAATATGCTCAATCAGCAGTTTCATTTTACAGCCTGTCAACTATCTTAAAAACAAAAACAAAAATACAATTTCTAAAAAAAGAAAACCTTTCTCTTGAAGAAAACCTTTCTCCTGAAGATGTCCTAATCTAGTTGAGAAGAATAAAAAAATAAATGATCCAATAGAAATATTCCAATTTGTTTTATCACTTTTGATCATTATACACACATATATATATGTGTGAGTGTGTGTGTGTGTGTGTGTGTGTGTGTGTGTGTGTGTGTACGCGTGTAGACCTTTACATACTGAAAATACTGACTTTTACTGAATTAGGCAGGAACAACTCATACAGCTAAGAAATACGCTACCACTTTAGCCACTGCGCAATGATTATTAACATTAGACTTGGTATTTGAATTCTCGTGGCTGTACACATTTTTTGTTGTATTTAAAAAAAAAAACTTAATATTTTTAACTCATAGTCTTTTAAATTAAATTGATATCAACGATCATGACGTCAAAGCCAGTATTACATTAATTAGTGTTGTAAGTCTCAGAATTTTGATGGTAAGGTTCGTTCGTTTGTTCGTTCATTCTGCGACTGTACTTCGTCAATATGGTCTGGTGCCAAATTTGGCCAAGTCCAATAAATATCTCCTTAATTTGCATCCACGTTGCCACCCCAGACCTGACGCTGACTGGATTTGTGCATCCTTAGAAGCAGCTAGAGAGGAAGTAGAGCTTTGCAGAATGCATTAGCCGTTTTGGGAGAGCCACAACAGAAGATGACAGTTACATAAGAGAAATTAATGATAGCTGACTAAAAATATGCGATTACTGAATTGTAGTGTAGCTCTTCCTATCAACGGGTGAGGGGATAAATAAGCAATGGGAAAAGTACAAGAAATCTGAGGAAAGTTCACTCCCGGTGGAAGCCACTGGCTAACTCGGATGTAATAATAATAATAATAATAATAATAACCAGTGGAGAACCCGTAAAAAATAACGGGTTTATTTATATCTAATTCGGGGGTGTCCTCGTGGTGTAATGGTTAAAGCGATGGACTGCGGAATCGTAGTAAGCGAGTTCGTACTCCAGTCGTGCTATTACTTTCACTTTCGGGCAAATACCCTTGGGATAGGTATGAACCCCTTATCCTCCCAGCTATGGGTTAAATAGTACCACTACTATTCTTCTAGAAGAATGGCTTCGGCATTAAACAACCTACAAAGGTTGATATGCCATTAAACAAACAAACCAAACTTATATCTAATTCGTTAACATTTCTCGATTGAAGATTTAGAAATATCTGGATTCCACCTTGTGTTTTAATCGCCTTTTTTCGAGCACTTTGTCATGAAATGAGTTAACCAATTTGTAACTGTTTGGTTTAATATTTTACGAGTAGCTAAAAAGATACAACAAAACATGGCTGATAAGTTATATATATATATATATATGTATATATAGTAAAGATGGTGACCTTAGTCGAGGGTAACCCGAAGGCTCCCTTTTCAATAGCTACTACACTTAGGTGTAGGGGAGGGCGCTAATTATTTCCCTGGATTGATCCCTTCATCCGTACCTTTTAATGCTGAGTGTTAAGCAAGGCAGCATCAAGTACCCTTTTTTGAGTCTTTGGTATGACTCGACCTGGAATTGAACCCTGGTCTCCCAGACCATTGACGAACACTCTACTCATTAAGCTAAATATGCACACACACACACACACACACACACACATATATATATATATATATATATGGTTAAGTCATAAATGATTCCAGTCTTTTAAAAGCAAGTTTAACTACTGTGAAACGTTACGCCCTCACCCCCACCACATTATCTCAGTCTTCTAACCATTTCACTTCTTAGCCGGCCGGTGATCAACTAGTGGCTGAGGGGGTAACGCACATTTCTTGTCACCACACAAGAATACGATCGAGGGAGACAGGAGAAAATAGAAAGACAAACGAACAACAAAGCTTGGGGTTACCAAGAGCAGAGGGAGGTATGCAACACTACATGCATATGCATTCCTGATAGTAGATATATGGACTATCGCTAGCGTGGGTTACTAGCGAAAATTCCACAATGCTACTGGGATCAGACATCTTGAGACTCTTCTTCACTGGACCCTATCTTGTCTCCTTGCCTCTCTGCTCGGTGTCTGGTGTTGACTGCCCCTCCGTGGATCCACGCCAACTTCTGCTGCCTGCCTCTCTGCTCTCCTGTGACCAACTGCCCACTCTGTGGTCCTTGCCTCTCTCTGGGCCGCGTCGTCAACTCTCATTCTCGGGTCCCCTTACCACTTCCGGATACGGCGAGATTTCATGTCCAAGAATCCTTTGTCTGGTTTCGCGCCAAAACAGACTCGTCTGCTTTGGCGGCCTGCCCCCATAGTGCTACACTACGCATTTCAAACTTCCAGTGTTTAAAACGCAACCGGAAATTACCTGATTAAAGAACACCTTAATCAGTCTTTCTTATTTCAGTAGTGAAAGAGCGTGCATCATAGTTTAACCTATGGTCTTTCGCCCTTAAAATGGAGAAACGGAAAGTGCATATTCCACATGTTGTGGGAGTTAAATAAAAAAAAAATTTCTAGTCCTAATGGCCAAGGTGTCATTATTGACCAACAAGTCCTAAACTGATTTTCAAAGTTTCATTCTGGCGATATGTCATTGAGAAATGAACCCAGACTAGGACGCTCAGCAGACCTCAATCAACATGCTCAAAAAGAACTGATGGAATGCAATCCGCGCTAAAGTACTTGAGAATTCGCATTTGGTCTCAACACACCCCAATCAACGATTTGTCGCCATGTGAAAAAGATAAAAAAAGTGAGCAAGCTGGGTGTTTGGCTTTCTCATAATTTTCGTGAGAAGAATAAAGAAGATGGTATATCCATAACTGCAATTCTTCTTTCAAGGCAGATAAATTACCTATTTTTCAAGAATAGGAACAAGAACAGGAGGCAAAAATAGGTCTTTTATGACAATGTTCAATGCAAAAAGTAGTGGATTGACAAAAATAAATCTCCGCTGCCAATTCCAAAAATGGAGCTTTGAGGAAGAAAAGTTATTCTGTATGTATGGTGGGATCACCGCGGTATTATTTATTTTGAGTTTTTATTCCCCAATCAGACACTCCATGGAGACTTATATTCTCATCAGCTGCAACATGTACAGGAAAATCCTGTAAGAAAATGCGCCACACTCGTCATTGGGAGAAACAATGTTCTCTCATGAAAACACAAGACTACGTTCAACAAGAACTATCCAGGAAAAATTACAAATTGGCTGGTCTGTTCAACTCCATCCACCAAATTCACAAGACATTACACCATGTGATTTCCATCTTTTTCATTTTCTACAAAATCCTCTGAATTGCAAACTATTTTAACAAGAGGATCAGGTGAAAATATTTGAGCTCGAATCCAGGTAAATTTCATTTGAGAGGAATCAATAATCTACCTGATGAATAGCAAGAAGTGATTCAAAATAATGGCGAATATATTATTGATTGAAATTCATTGTTAAATTATTCACTAATAAATTATCTTTTACTTAAACGGAAATTAATTTTTGCTTGACTAAATATTATTTTCACTCGATGTGAGTTTCTCACACCAGTTTTAATTTGTGGTTTTTCACTGAATCCTATGTAACAGCAAATCTTCCTCAGGTTTCGTGGACTCTACTAAGTATTCTGTCTGATTTTAACAGTGATGTGGTCTGTGGGCGCGATTAATCTTTAATCTCCAATTCCTCTAGTCACTTTTTCAGACCTTTGAGGACCGTTCTAAGAGCACCAACAACAGTTAGTATCAGAGTCATCAACTTTTTCAACAGCTTTTCCCCTCTCTGTAAGATCATGGTATTTTCTGTCTATCCTCTTTCATTTTCACTCTGTAGTCGGCTGGAACGACAAAAGTTTAGTATCTTGCACCATTCCCATCGGAACACCTTTCCCCCCCCCAGTCATACCTACTCTTGTATTTCTTTTGAGCCAATTATTATGTCTCTCCTTGAAAGTTTTTCATACCAGTGTTAGCTGATGATCTTTCACTGGAATTTGAGTGACAGCAAGTCTCCAGGACTCGTCTCAGTATTCTGGCCGATCTTAATAATGCTGAAGTCTGGATGATCTCCATTTGTCTTCCTATTTCCTAGTCTTACACTCATTTTACGAATCCTTTGGGGATTGTTCTGAGCACACCAGTTACTATTGGTATCACCGTCAGCTTCATGTTCCACGACTTTTTCAGTTCTCTAGCAAGGTCTAAGAACTTATCATTTTATTTTCCTCCCGGGAGAGATTTTCACATTAGTTTTAGCTGATGGCTTTTAACTGGAATTTGAGTGATGGCAAGTCTCCTAAAGTCTCCAGGACTCCTCTCAGTATTCTGGCTGATCTTAATAATGCTGTTGTCTGGACGGTCTCCACTTGTCTTCTTATTTTCAAGTCTTCAATTACCTTTATCAGTCCTTTGGGAGGATTGTTCCAAGTGCACTAATTACAAATGGTATCACCGCTCCTAAGTGACAACACGTCACTTAGAATATATGCGTCTCATTTTCTAGGATAGGTTCTTGGTTTGGTTTGGTTGTGTTTTTTGGCATATCAACCCTTGTGGGTTATTTAATACCAAATGTTATATATATACATATTATTTGTAAGCCAGCAGTTTATGAGTGATATTGTTTTTAAACGAACGAGAGGTCATTTGTTTGTACACTGTTAAATGGTATATCGTTATTTAACATTAATAATTCTATTTATCAAGTATTCCTATGTAATATAAATAATTTGCACACAGCTGTATAGTTTCAAATATCTAATAATAATGATATTTAGTAAATGATTGAACAGTTCTATTCGACCAATAGATAGGAGCCTAACAGGTAGTACTACTACGGGTCAGTGTGGACCTGGGAGTAATGGCAATGAAGGGGTGATACATACATCCCCAAACTTCATGACTGGAGCCTCACCATCAGGTGCAGTTTAGTATCTGTTGTATGGTGGCTCGAGCCACATGACTTCCGGTATCGCGGAAGTATAAAAGACGCTGTGTCTCGTAAGCACGGAGAAACGGAAGCAGAAGCAGAAAGAGAAGCAGAGAGATAGCTCTGAAGGACGTCGGTCAGTAGTAAAACTAACCTCGGACGTAACACCAACAGCGCGAGACTTATAATACTAGTCGGACTGTACCACTTGAGTTAATAAATAATTAACTCTATTTCACTGTGTATCTTTTCCTTACCACGATACAACAATATCAGACTCAGGTTCTGGGTAGTCCATATGCCATTTATACACATAGCCAAATTTTAGTCTCTGGTAGAATTCACACTATTTCCCAAATCCTTTTAACTGTGCCAAAAGCAATTCAGTACCACACCCTGAAAAAAAAAAAAACAAAAAAAAACAAAAAAAAAAACATATCGTTCTTGTTTGTACTGAGAACTTTTCAGCGCAACCACGAAAACATCACCTTATTAACAAAATCGAGCCAACTTCCTTGTTTATCAAGGAATAATGGAGTCTGTATTTTGAAGTTACCGTTAGCGTTTATGCGAACATCTCTTAATTCTATTTCTATGTTTCCGCCTATTATTATGGATACTGAATCAATTTTCTCATTTTAATGTTGTTATCGATCACATATTGAAAGCAAATTGCGTGTGGAAAACATTCAATATATTTTTAAACTTCATATCACTCGTATATTGTCGAAAAGATATTCTAAGGTCCACAGTTAACGTTTGTAGACACTAAAATGTTTTGGATATCTTTAAAATTTGTGATCGATACAGTGAAGCAGCATTTCAGGCTCTAATTAAAACCAGTATTCGTACACACACACACACATATACAAAATTTGGCGACCGTAGTCGAGGACCACTAGAAGGCTCCCTTTTCAATGGCTACTACACCGAGGTGAAGGGGGGGCACTGCTACTTTCCCTGGATTGCTCCATTTCACCCTTGATACGTATTTTATATTGCTGAGCGTTAAGCAAGGAAGCATCAAGTACCATTTTTAGAGTCTTTGGTATGACGCGACCTGGGACTAAACCCATATCTCCCGGACCGTTGGCGAACACGCTACCCACTAGGCCAATATATATTTACCAGCCCCTCTCCTCTAGCAGGATGCGACCAAGGGTCAATTTTAAGGTTTGAATTCAGAGTTTTCCTTCTCCTAGACCGGTTGCCATACCAAGATTAAAGAAATCAGCCTACCCTACTATTTACCCATAGCTGGAGGGAGAATGTTTCGATTCATACTTTTGTCAAGGTTAGTATTAGTGCTGTAAACCCTTGTGATTTATCTGATACCAAATCTTGTTCATATATAAAAACACGATTCGGCATTAAATAACACACAAGGGTTGATATGTCATTAAACCAAATAACCTAACTATATATATATATATATATATATATATAATTATGGTTAAAAATAAACGTTGCATGAAAATGCGGAGCAATATCCCAATATAATTTTTTGTATAAAATAAGATAATGCAAAATAAAAACTCACGACCCATGTTGTCGAACTTCATATGAATATATACATAGGAAAGTTGGACGACCGTAATCGAGAGAGATTCGAAGGCCCCCTTTTCAATAGCTACTTTACCGAGGTGTAGGGAAGGGTTCTATTCCTTTTCTTGATTTGCTCCACTTACTCTTGATTGTCAAAAACGTTTCTATTTCAAGCTATTCAGTTTACTCAATTCATTTTTGCATAAGTATGCTGTTAGTTCTATTTAACCCATTTTTTCTCTTTTGCCCAGTTGGCTGGGGCTGTAGAATACACTGACTGCACCTCTGCAGAGGGGTAAGACCTCCCCGAACGAGAGTCCTGGATATGACACTAAACAATCTGATGGTGAGGTTCCAGCAGTGCTGGAGCTTTGGGGAATGCAGAGTACCCCTTCATTGCCATCGCTCCCAGGTCCACTCTGACCCGGAGTGGTAGCACCTGATAGGGCCCTATCTATGGGTTAAATAGAACTTTCAGCATACTTATGCAAAAATGAATTGAGTAAACTGAATAGTTTGAAATAGAAACGTTTTTGACAATTAAACCGTACTTACACTTAAACTGCGTGCTTATGCTTAACTGAATTATTTCAAATAGAACTGTTTTTCGATATTAAAACTGTATTTACACTTAACTGAATTATTACATATAACTGCTTGAATAGTTTGAAATGGAAATGTTTTTTGACAATTTAACTGTGTACTTATGCTAAACTGAACTGTTTTCAATAGAACAGATTATTTACATAAAAATGGATTTGGCGTTAAATAACCAACATAGCTTGATATGCCATAAAGCCAAACAAACCAAACCAAACCAAACCTATTTCTCTCGTTCTCTTTATCATTCGTTCTCTGGTTACTTCTCTTTCGTTCTCACTCTCTTTCTCTTCATTTTTCCTTCTCTCTTTCCCTTTCTCTATGTTTCTTGCTCTCGCTCGTTTACTTTTTCTTTAACAGTCTTTTTGTTCTCTCTCTCTTTCTCTTTCTTCCCCTTCTCTCTCTCTCTCTCTCTCTCTCTCTCTCGTTTTGCTTCACAACTCCCGGTACTCAAAGGCATGGAAAAGAGACTGTGAGGACTTGAGATTAGAGGAAGACCTGTAATCATGTAAAAAAATCACAAGGAGCATAGTAATTATAATCTATAGCTGCCACACAAGACACCAACTGTACGGCCACCTGCCTCCTCTCACGAAAACAATTCAAGTTAGACGAACCAGACATGCAGGACACTGCTGGAGAAGCAGGGACGAACTCATAAGTGATGTACTCTTATGGGCCCCCACACATGGCCGTGCAAAAGCAGGACAACCAGCACGATCATACATTCAGCAACTATGTGAGGATACGGGATGTTGTCCAGAAGACCTGCCTGAGGCGATGAACGATAGGGAAAAGTGGCGAGAGAGGGTCAGGGATATCCGTGCTACCAGCACGACATGATTATTATTATTATTATTACTTTGAATAAGTTCTAGCTGTTTTTCAATAGATGGCGTTCCAAAGAACTGTGTATGAGTAGTTACAAATGGTAACACATCAATAAGGGAGTACTTTAAGCAACGAATATCATTTCACCGAAGTGTAAACAAGTTTGATAAAGTAAGTTAGAAGATTTAGAAAAGTCCTGAATACCTGAGGAGACTTGCTGTCACTTTGATGCAATTGCAAAATTACCATTCACTGGTTTAGTTTCTTTGTTTAATGGGAACCCTCTCGAGTTATTCAATGTCAAATCCATCCTTGTAGAAGTGATATATAGCCATAATGAAGAAAAAATCAGAATATTTGGTTATAAAAAATATAACTCTCTTTTACTCGATCTTGGAGTCAAAGCTTGGAGTGGTGTAAGAGAGACGGACAGAAGGAGATGAACACAGACTGCTACACTGACCCATAATTTCTTCTTCTCTTGACCATACCACGCTGTGTTATCTTCATGGCCTCTCTTAGCACGGCTGGGTGGGGGGGTACTCAACTGGAGGCCGCTGTGCGCCGCTCTGAGGAACGCTACTTCTGTGGGGGGGGGGGCAGCCACTCGCTGGCGTTCTCTTCTGATCGAAATCTCTTCTAGCTGAGAGGTGAGATTGATTCCAGACTGAGAATCTCTGCATCTCAACTGGGCATCAACTTGTATCATTTCATAACACCCACACATTTCCGTTCAACCACGTGACTGCTTCTGCTTATTTTCACAGGTGCGTCCTGTGCAGAGAAATCTCTAATTGACGGCTCGGTCAAGGGTCAGTATGCAACAGAAAAACGCTCGTGATACTTTTTAACCCATTGCTGGGGAGATAAAAATAAGGGTCTTAGTCGAAAGTGAATGCATTAGCACCACTGGAGTTTAAACTCGCTTACTACGATGTCGCAGTTCAGAACTTTA
Source organism: Sepioteuthis lessoniana (assembly GCA_963585895.1). NCBI lineage: Eukaryota > Metazoa > Mollusca > Cephalopoda > Myopsida > Loliginidae > Sepioteuthis > Sepioteuthis lessoniana. The sequence goes on along the minus strand of OY757937.1, from coordinate 48,299,381 downwards.
GCCACTTCATCGCGCTCAGTCGTGTAAAAAACTCACAAAGAGTATAATAATTATAATCTATATATTATTATCACTATTATTATTATGACTTTGAATAAGTTCTGGCTGTTTTTCAATAGATGGCGTTTCAAAGAACTGCGTACGTGTAGTTTCAAATGGTAACGAATCTATAAGGATGTTCTATGAGCAAGCTTGAAATTCAACGAATGTCATTTCACCGAAGTGTAAACAAGTTTGTTTTTCATAGTATTAAACACGTCGGATTTCATGCCAATGAAAGTGTATTTGCGGGGAATTTAACTGCATTACTTTAATCAAAAGAAATCTGCAGCTGACGCACACAGAATTCTTGTTTAGACTTACGGCGATCATGCTCTGTCGGGAACAACATGCAGAGATTTGTTTAGACGCTTCAAAAATAATGATTTTGATGATGAAGATAAAAAACGCTCAGACGCACCGAAAAAGTTTGAAGACGAAGAATTGGCGGCATTACTCCATGGAGATTCATCTCAGGCGCAAACTGAACTTGTAGAATCATCAGGAGCTGATCATACGACAGTTTCGAAACGTTTGAAAGTTTTAGGAATGATTCAGACGCAGATATTGGGTGCCGTACGAATTGAAGCCGAAAGACATCAAACGACGTCTTACTACGTGTAAACAGCTGCTTCAACGACAGAAAAGGGAAGGTTTTTTGTATCGTATCGCCACCGGCAATATAAAATGGATACACTACGATAACACTAAGCGTAGAAGATCGGGTAAGTTTGCCTATGCATTAACATCGGCGCCAAAGCCGAATATCCATGGTTCGAAGCTTCTACTCTGCATTTGGTGGGATCAGTTGTGTATAGTTTATCATGAGCTCCTCAAACCAACCGAAACCATTTCGGGAGATCACTATCGACTACAATTGATGCATCTGAGCCGAACATTGAAGAAAAAATGGCCGCTATACGAGTACAGACACGACAAAGGGATTTTGGAACCTGACAATGGTAAGTCACATATTGCAAAACGGGTGAAAACCTACTTGGAAACGCCTAAACGAGAAGTTGTACCCCAACCACCTTATTCACCAGAAGTTGCCCGTCCTATTATCACTTGTACCCTGACTGAGTAGCACTTTTATTCTGATAATGATGCTAAAAGATGGGTTGACTCGTAGTTAGCCTAAAAACATGTGTCGTTTTTCCGATATGGAATTCAAATGCTGCCAGAAAGATAAGAAAAAGAAGTGGCTACCGATGGACAATTAATTCAGTGACATGTATCTTACTAATTTTTAAAAATAAAACATTACTTTTCATGAAAAATCAGCAATAACTTATTCAAATCTTCTTCTTATTATTATTATTGATAGATCATCTGACTAGCCGAAGAACGCATTTATATAAAACTTGCGTCTTTTGCTAACTAAGGGGACGTCCTCGTGGTGTAATGGTTAAAGCGATGGACTGCGGAATCGTAGTAAGCGAGTTTGTACTCTAGTCGCGCTATTACGTTCACTTTCGGGCAAATACCCTTGGGAAAGGTATGAACCCACTTATCCTCCCAGCTATGGGTTAAATAGTACCACTACTGTTCTCCTAGCAGAATGGCTTTGGCATTAAATAACCTACAAAGGTTGGTATGTCATTAAACAAAGAAAGCAACCAACCATTTTGATAACTTAAAATGATGTCTGACTTTTTTTAAATACCTTATTGAAAACGGTAATCCTCCAAAGATGTAGCAGCATCCGTACTACTATATGGTTGCGATTCCAGTCGTAGAGCTTTGAGGAATATGGAGTATCTCTTCATTGCCACTGCTTCAAGGTCCACTCTGACCAGGAGTAATGCCATCTGATAGGGTTCTTTCTTTGAGTCAAACAGAATTTTTGACATTTAAACTGTTAAATCGAATTGTTAGAAATAGAACTCTTTGACCATTTAACTACACGTAAACAAATGACTGATGTTAGAGTGAATTGTTAGTGATATATAGCAATACTTTGAACAATTTAACTATGTGGTAATAAATGAATAATGTTGAATAATGTTAATATTACTTTAATCTCTTTAACTATGTGCCTAAATTGAATTGTTAATATCACATAGTGATGATTGAAACCATTTGACAGTGTACAAATAAAACCCTTGATGTTAGATTGCAATATTTGAAACCATTTGCGTGAGTACAAGCAAATGATTGACTCTAAATAGAGTTGTTCGTATTAGAATACTTTGAACCACGTAACTGTATGTAAAACAATAGTGATACTCGTGTGCAAACCAATGCTCTCTGGCTTGTTTAAAAATGTTATCTACGAACTATGCATTTCAAATAACATATAATATGAATAAATAGGATTTGGCATTAAATGCCCTACAAGGGTTGATATGTCATAAAAGCCAACCAACCTAAAATCTGTATAATTGCACCCCTTGGACTCCAGTGAAGCGCTTGGAGAAAAAATTAAATAGGAACCACACAAGTACGCTACGTATTATTTTGGGAAAATACTGACAGCAGCACCTTACAAAACTGCAGTTGTTCGGCCACTTACTTCCCATCTCGCAACTAAATCGAGTAAGATGAGCAAGATATGCTGGGCACTGCAAGGTAAGTGAGGACGAATTCATCAGCGACATTCTCTGGGGGACTACTACACAAGGGCACACCACAGTAAAAAAAGACTTAGATTCATCAGTTCTATGTGGACACTGGATACCATCAATGGAACTTACTAAGAGTGATGGTCAATAGAGATAGTTGGAGAAAGACAGACAGAGATTCAAGGGTATCCGTGCAATCGGCTAACCTTGATGATGATGATGATTGATGCTTGGGATTGACTGAGTGCATCGTCTTTTCTTCACTATAAATGAATACGGTTACAGGTATGGCTTGATACCATAGGATTAATACCAAACGATTTCATGTAATTGCTATACTCGAATTCGACGTTGCCGTTGCTACATGTATACGATGAACTTTTTGATATTTTAATTTATAAAATATCAATTTACATAAGTTTATTTAGTGATTTATGTTATTTAGTTATTCACGTTTGTTTTGTCTGTTTATATTCTTTTCTTTCAATCTCTTTCCTCCCCTTACATTCCTCCGCCTTTCTTCTATCTACTTATTCGCTTATTCTTCCGTTTCTTTACTTTTTTCTTCCTTCCTTCCTTAGTTAACCTTCTTTCTCTTTCTGATTCAAGATCTTTGTTGGTGAACAAACAAATAGAACAAATAAGTTCTACAGAATATTCCTAAACAGTCACGTGACATATTTTTAAACACGAACGCTGATTTATTGATTAAACAGTTACCCTGTTCCCTGTATATATATCATTTTCTCCTTGGTTTTGTATTCCATAAACATCCGTCGGTGATTTAACATCACCAGTTGCCCAGTCGGCTGGGGTTGTAGAATACACCGATTGCTTCTCTGCAGAGGAGTAAGACTCCCCTCCCAACGAGTGTCCCGGATATGATACTAAGCAATCTGATGGTGAGGTTCCAGTCATGCTGGAGTTTGGGGAATGCGATTACCTCGTCATTACCATCGTTCCCAGGTCCACTCTGGTACGGAGGGGTATAGCACCTGGTAGGGTCCTATCTATGGGTCAACAAGAACTAAACTGTGTACTTATGCTAAACTGAATGGTTTGAAATAGAACGGTTTTTAACTGAAACTGTGTACCTTTGCTTAACTGAATTGTTTAAAACAGAACTGTTTTTTGACATCGAAACTGCGTACTTATGCCGAAAGGAATTGTTTGAAAACGAACTGTTTATTTGTTTAAATTTCTGAGCTTGATGAACCTGCAACCTCCAGATGATCGTCTCCTTAGAAGCTTAGGGACCAACGCCTATAACTGTTATGCCATGTGTCCTGACTGCAGGCGAGTAACAATACAGGAATACTTAACACTTGTACCCGGTTATGGCTAACGGAATCAGAACATGCGACTCCTGTGAATTCAATAAAGGACGTAGTTCAAAGTTCCGTGTAGGTTACCGAGTTCGACAAACACCTGAAGAAGACTGGAAGATATATTGGCCGAAACGTGAAAATAACAATAAAGATGAAGACAATACCACAAAAATCCTTAATGATAAAAAAGAACTGTTTATATGTATAAAAATGGATTTGGCATTAATAACCAACAATGGTTGATGCGTCACCAAACCAAACCAAACCAAAATCATTAGATATCATCCTTCATAGTCCTGATGATGGTTCATTAGAACCGAAACGTAATAGCGTCGATTTTCTTTCTCCTTAAAATCTTCTTCTTCATGGATTACTTTGTTTATCAATTTTTCTCTATATTGTTGGATTTGCTTCCATGATCTACTTGCTTATATATGAGTTATATTATGTATTAATTAAACCAGAATTTCCACAGGTTCAGCTTATTAAACTGAAAGCTTCAAAGCCTAAACTTTAAACACTGATCTAAAGTAATTAATATGATATTCTAATGAAAAAAACCCAATTTCAAATTAGGGCAGCAGAAGGTATTCTCACCCCCCCACAAGCAGTTAATGTCATACAAACTTAAATTCTCTTTGCTAACTAACTGTTCTGTACACTTCTCTAATCCCAACTCTCTCTCTCTTTCTATATTCACTTTCACTTTCTTCTCTCCTTATCCATTTACCTATAAGCTTTGTGCTTACAGGTATATTTATACTGACATATGACAAACGGCTCTTAACAAAAACAACAACAGCAACAAAAACAATAATAATAATAATAATGATTCTGAGATTTTGAGATACAAACAGATCACCTATTCTCGGCCAGACGACCAGATCATATAATAATCAACAAAAAAAGAGGAAACTTGCAGGATTTTGGACTTTGCTGTCTCGGCGGACCACAGAGTAGAGTTAAAAGAATGCGAAAAGAGGGATAAGTACGTCGACTTTACTCGGGAATTGAAAAACTATGGAACATGAAAGTGACAATTATACCAATTGTAATTGGTCCTCTTGGTACCGTCACCAAAAGATTGGTACAAGGACTGGAGGACTTGGAAATAACAGGTCGGGTGGAGATTGTCCAAACTACAACATTATTGAGGTTGGCCAGAATACTGAGAAGAGTCCTTGAGACTTGAGGAGATTTGCTGTCACCCAAACTCCTGTGGAAAACTATCAGCTAACGCTGGAATTAAATGATAAATCAAGACTATCTAGACTGCTGCATTGTCGAGATCGACCAGAATACTGAGAAGACTTCTGGAGACCTGAGCAAAATTGGTCACTCAAACCTCAGTGAAAGCTCATCAGCTAACGCTTGTAGAAAAAACTCGCAAAGAATATAATAAATGATAATAAATCAACTAGAAAAAGAACCTGATATCAAGAGAAGGGGGCGACGGAGACCTGAAGTGAGAGAAATCTCAGAATTATTTTGATGGTAGAAAAAGAACCTGACATCTAGAGAAGGAGACGGAGACCTGAAGCGAGAGAAATCTGAGAACTATTTTGATGGTTGAAAAATAATCTGCTAGGATTTTAGAAGTATGAAATGAGTACATTGATTTTAGAAGAATAATACATGTCAAAATGGAAAAGCATCAGACATATTGATTATTTTGGGCTGGGCAGAAAAGCAAAATATAGAACTGTATTTTTCTAACCAGAAAAAAATGAGAAAGAGATAAGTTAAATATATATTTTGAATTGTACTAAAAGTGTCATGGAAGGCAACGAACCCAAAACAATGACAAGTAGGACAAAAGAGTTCAAATAAAACGGTCAATCGCGACCCAGGTGCCGATATGATAGTTATGGGAAAATATCAAATCCTGAGAACTGAAAAAAAAATTGATTTATTTCTATTTCTTCGGAATACTGAGTAATTTGGTTGACGTGACGTGTTGGTCACGTGATAGAGAGGGCCGCCCACTGCAGAGAGAAAGAAAGAAAGAAAGAGAGAGAGAGCGAGCACAGTCACCGACACTAGGAAGTGGGAGGAAACCCCTCCCCCTTTGAGTAACTGTCATCTCCCTGGCTTTTGCTGACTGCGGGAAAAATCTTGATTTATAAAATTATCATTTCCTATTTCCAAGTGGGCGTATATTATCAACGGTTTTCTTCTAAATTAGATTTCAGTTCTTAATTCCATTCATGGTTGCTTATCCCCCACTTCAATCTGTGACTCTCTGTGACAGGCAGATACAAGCAGCAGTCCACATTTGATCCTTGACTCAGACATTCTGAGACAGGGAAACTGACGAAAGAGAATTGATAAACGTATTGAGAACTGCTAAGCGAATTAGCTTTTTAAAAAGTTGTGCCAACTAATAAAACAGACTGACTGCTGAGATAAAAGGGCCCAGGTCTCTGAATCGGATTAGTTCACTTGTATGTAAAAGCATCATTTTTAAAAACGGACTCTTTTTTTGTTAACTAAACTTTTTTTATCAATTATTGAGCACCACGTGTTTGTTTTGTTTCTCGCAATGCGACTTCAATTTTTTTTTTCTAAATGAGCAACCTTGTCTGATTGATTTGGAGATCGGCGATTGGCGATTCCCGTTGTCTGGATCTAAGAACACAACATGGAGAGATAGCCTGACAAGCCTGGAATTCATCCTTCATTGGAGCCGTGACCTGCCAGTGTTCGAGGTAGTCGACTGGATGACAGATTTTGCTGATCCTGAGAACAACAAAATGAAAATGAATGAAAGTTAACAGATAAATAAGAACTTGGGCATTGAAAGAGGACTGACAAACTATCAAACATGAAAGTAACGGTGACAACAATAGTAGTTGGTGCAATTGGAACCGTTTTCAAAAGCTTGAAAAGGAGGCAAGAGGAACTGTAGGAATCGAGACCATACCGACTAACCACTGCTTAAATCAACTAGAATACTCAAGAGTCCCGGAGACTTGAGGTGACTTGCTATCACTCAAACTCTAGTGAAAACCAGTAAAAAAAAAAAAACTGGTGTGAAAAACTTATAAGGAGTAAGATAATAAGTAAAGTTGGCGACCATTAGTTGAGGGTGACCCCCAGGGTCCCTTTTCAATAACTCCCTCTCCTACACCGAGGTGTAGGAGAGGGCGCTACTTCTTTCCTGGGATTGCTCCACTTTACCCTTGATCCGTACCTTTTAAGGCTGAGTGTTAAGCAAGGCTGCACCAAGAACAATTTTTTAAGTCTTTGGTATAACTCGACCTGGGATTGAACCCCGGTCTACTGGACCATTGGCGAACACCCTGCTCATTAAGCCAATGGCCCGGTAATTAATAATTGATGATATATTGATGATATTTAGATATGAGACGTTAAAATATTTGCAAAAATTGAAAAAGAACAAGAAAACCTTGTACAAACTATAAGAATATACAGCCGGGATATAGGAATCAAAATTGGCATTGACAAATATGCTATGCTTACAATGTAAAAAGAGAAAATAGAAACAACAGAAGGAATAGAACTACAAAATTAGAAAAAAACATCAAAGCACTTGAAGAAAAAGAAAATTTCCAGTAGCTGGGAATATTGGAAGCGAATACCATCAGAGATGAAAGAAAAAGTAAAAAAAAAGTTTCTCAATTGAAGAAAGATGTCTCATCAAAGAAATAAACACATGGGTAGTCTCCCTTGTGAGATACTCTGGGCCATTCTAAAAATGTACAAGAGAGGAACTCAGATAAATTGTTCGAAGGACAAGGAAATTGATGACGGTGCACAAATATTTACTGACGAGAAAGGATATAGACAAAACTGTACGTGTCAAGCAAAGAATGAGTAAAAGAGTACTGTTTGATATATATAACTGATCGAGTTTCATTTGATTTTAATGACGAGAATTTCCTTAAGATGTGCGCAGCGGAAATAATAGCAATCTTCTACACTTCGTATATGTTGATCTGTCCGAGTTTGTTCAGCTCTCAAGCAAGATCCAAGTATTTGTCTATATTTTCAATTTCTTTTATTTTTACTCAATGGTTCGTAAGACTTGATAAATTCTTAGATCTTGCCAGTGTCAGCTGAAAATGTTATGGAACATAAAGGTGACTGTGATACCGATCATCGTTGGAACTCCTGAAAAAGGAAGGGGAGAGTTGGAGATCCGTGGAAGGATTGAGATCGTCCAGACCACAGAACGGTTGAGATCGGTTAAAGTACTGTGGAGAGTACTGGAGGATTGAGACTTGATGTTACAGTGACTTCAGGGAATAAACGGGAGCGAAAAACTAAATAAATACCTGGACCTTACCAGAGACAGAGAGCTAAAAATGTTATATACTACAGACAAGAAGAAGAAGAAGAAGAAGAAGAAGAAGAAGAAGAAGAAATTAAGTAAAAGTTAAAATTGACAATTCTCAAGTCTTCTTAGATTTCTTTGTTTAATGGCATATCAACCTTCATGGGTTAATTAATGCCAAATCCATTCTTGTTGAAGAACAGTAGAGGTACTATTTAACTCATAGCTGATGGATTTAGGGGGTTCAGCCAAGTAGTGCGTCCAAGTAGTGCATCCATGCAGTATCGATACGACCGCTGCCTGGAAGAAACTGCGTTTTATTTTATCGGTCAGGTCTGATTTCCATATGATCGATAGCCTATCGATAGCTGTCCATGCTTTCGTTTGCCGTGTGTCGATGTCTTTTTCGGTTGATGAGACACTAGTGTGGCAATTCCTATTCTGTTAGACTTTAGAGTAAATGTATTATAAATTTATTCTAAAGTATAAAATGTCATTATTTAAAAGGCTAAATCCATTAAAAAGAACGTGCCAGAATTAAAGTCTGAGATAACGGTTATTTCTTGTGGACTAACGAGTCAGTTGGAACCTCTGGACGTGTCTTTGAATAGACCATTCAAGCAAAACATAAAGTAGCAATGAAACCCGTGAATGGCAATGCTTGATCACGAATTTAGACTTACAGGAAGAATAAAAAGACCTAGCATTGCACAAGTTTATGAATGGGTGAAGCAAGCTTGGGATGATATTAAACCAGAAATTGTCGTGAAATATTTTTTTAAAGTGTGGCATTAGCAATGTTCTCAGTAGAACGGAAGATAACGCATTATTTAACGACGATGATTGTTGTATTGAAAATGAGTATCAGAGTTTTGATGACGAAGACAACGATTTTAGGATTTTGGAGATGAATGAAATTTAATGGTAACTGCACTGTTTTGATTAATTGTAATAATTGATTCTTTTTTTGTTTTCTTTCCTTTGATTATAAAAAAAGTTTTATAGGTTTGTGTTCTTTTATTTCTATTAATTGTAATCATGGCTTTTTTAAACCAAAATCACATCTCATAAATATAACCTAAGCTGTATTAGTTGCTAATTACTTCTTGATTTGCCCTGTTAAAATTGGGGTGCGCCTTATACACCCGTGGGTCTTGTCTTATATGCCTTCAAATACGGTGATTGTCAGGCGGGATTTTATGAAATTTTTGGTTTGGTTTCTTTGTTTTATGCTATATCAATATTCTTGAGTTATTCAATGCCAAAGCCATCATTGTAGAAGGACAGCTGTGATACTATTTAACCCATAGCTGGGGGCGATAAAGGTGTTCATCATAACCTTTCCTTAAGATATCAGCCAGAAAGAAAACGTAATTGCGCGAATGGAGTTCGAACCTACTTACTTCGAGGCTACAGTCTAGTATTTTAGCCATTATGCCACGGGGACTCCTCAGTTTCACTCATTGTTCATTTTCCCCCACCCCGACCCAATAAGATTTTTGAAAGCTTTTCTGTTTTTGGAACACTGTACTCTCTACCAGTCAGTGTTTGCCAATAGATACCCGGCCAATAGATACCCGGCCAATGGATACCTAGCCAATGGATACGCTAGCAAATAGTCGATACTTATATTTGTTATTTTCGTCCAGTCATTTTGAGTTGTCCAAAATAGACGCTATAGCAAATAGGCGTCAACTCATGGTACTTGCATTAATGACGTCTTCGTTAGGAATATGTAGACTGCACTGGGATACGAGTGATTTGTCGTTCTCTAATAAAAACAAAAGCGGGAAGCTACTTTAACTTTCTCAAGAAAAGGTGGGAAAATGTGTTAGAGCCGATTACATTTGTATAAATAAGTAAATAATTGAAAGAATAAAAGTAAAGCATAAAGAGATCGAAGGGGGATATAGAGTTTGCTAAAATTAGATTAAACCTTCGATCTGTTAAAAGCTAAACACATCCGATGCAGATAGTGAATGCTGCAATCCAATAGGCCAAGTGAATAAAAATAAAAGAGGTAATTGAAATACCAGCAGGGTTACCCGACATTATATGTATTAACCAACCTCTCCGCACGGTTAGGATGTGACACAAGGTCAAATTTTTTTCAGTGGACTTTAACAGGGTTGAGTTTTTTTTTTTCTTTTTACTCCTAGACTGGTTGCTTAACTAGGACTGAAGAACTCAGTCTGCCCTACTATTTACTCATTGCTGGAGGGAGAATTATTGGATTCATACTTTTCCCAAGGGTATCAGTGCTTGGTTATCGTCGTTGGAAATGGACACGGCGACACGGGTTCAAATCCTAGCGTCTAGGATTTGAACCCGTACCGCCGTGTCCATTTCCAACGACGATAACCATTACACCACTAGCACCTCACGGCGGTTATGGGGGTTGGAGAAGAAACATGTTTAATGAAATAATTCCGATAAATATATTTTAACAAAATTCAATGGATATATGTTTTTGGTTTCAGTATCTTTTATTTAATGGCATATCAACATTCGATGGTAATTCAATGCCAAAGCCATCCTTCTAGAAGAATAGCAGTAGTATAATTAAAACAGCAGTTGGGGGAATAGGATGGTTCATACATTTCCCTATGGTGTTTATCCGAAAGTGAACGTAATAGCGCGACTGGAGTTCGAACTCACTTTCTATGATGCCGTACTTCTGAACGTTAGCAATTACGCTATGAGGACTCCTCATTTGTGTTTTTCTTTTCGTCTCGATGGGGCCTAGAATATGCTGACTTTATCCCCTCCAAAGGAATAAGACACCCCTACTTCCAAAAATGTGGTGTTCTGAATATTTCATTAAACTGAATGTGGTGACCAGGCTCCTATTCTGGAAGTCTGGGTAGTGTGGAGTACCATTTTATCGCATTACTCCCAAGTCTACTCTAACTCGCAGTTGTAATACTTGTTAGGGCCCCATCCATGTGTCAAATGGATACGTCTAAATATCATCCTTGTTTAATAAAACCGTATGGGAAAACTCTTAAGAAACAACGATATAAAAGATATAAAATGTGTAATAAACGCGGTTTCCTAAATAAAATAAGTAAAGTTGGCGACCGTAGTCGAGGGTGACCAGAAAGCTCCCTTTTCAATAGCTACTACATCAAGCTGTAGGGGAGGGTGCTACTCCTTTCCCTGGATTGCTCCACTTTACCTTTGATCTTTACCTCATAATGCTGAGTGTTAAGCAAGGTAGCATCAAGTACCATTTTTGTGTCTTTGGTATGACTCGACCTGGGATTGAACCCAGGTCTTCCTGGCCATTGAACCCTTGAAGGGTTGACATGTCATTTCATCATCATTATCATAGATCTCCCTGACCCTCTCTCGCTACCTGTCTCTATCGTCCATTGCTCCCGGGAGGTCGACAAGGCTACATCCTGCATCGGCACAGAGCTGTTGTATATAGGTTCTAGCTGGTCGTCCTGCCTTTGCTCGTCCATGTGAAGGAGTCCACAGGAGTATGCCGCTTATGAGTTCGTCCCTACTTCTCCAACTGCGTCCTGCATGTTCGGTTCGTCTAACTCGGATAGTTTTCGTGATGAGTAGTAAGTGGCCATAAAGCTGCTACTTTGTGGGGTGTTGTCTCCAGGACTTGTTTCATATTGTTCGCAGCATTCTTTCATGCCATTTCAATCTAAGAAAAGAAGCTTGTTTTGAAAAGGTATTTTAGAAGTTTATTTCAGGGTCCTATCAATTGGTAAAATAAATCAGTTTGAAAATTATTTTTATTAGATTAGAATACTTGAAACCATATAACTGTGTGAAGATTGTTTTTAGTAGTAACAGAAATTAGAATTGTTTACGAGGGATTTTTATTATAATTATTAGTTACTTGAAACTGTACAATAATGTAAATGCGATTAGCGAACTCCGAGACATGAAATAATCCTAGACGGGTTGACAGCCGTTAAAATCAGTCAATCAATCAATCAAGTTCAGCCGAGAAAAGTTAATCGTATGCTACATTTCATGAAGACAATACAGATCCCTGGGGGTGTCCTCCTCGCGGTGTAATGGTTAAAGCGATGGACTGCGGAATCGTAGTACGCGAGTTCGTACTTCAGTCGCGCTATTACGTTCACTTTCGGGCAAATACCCTTGGGGAAAGTATAAACCCACTTATCCTCCCAGCTATGGGTTAAATAGTACCACTACTGTTCTTCTAAGAGAATGGCTTTGGCATTAAATAACCTACAAATGTTGATATGCCATTAAACAAAGAAACCAAACCAAACCAAACCAAACAGATCCCTGATCTGTTCTCAACGCCAGTTTTGTCTATAGATCTATCAGGAGGTCTGACCTCAAAAAGCTTGACCCTATAAACCACGAATACTTCGGAGTTTTCAGAACTTCTTAAGTTGATAGCTCAGGAAGCACCCCAACAGCTCAGCAGTGAAAAATTGACCCTCCAATAAAACACAAAACTCAAATCCTATTTATTCAACCCACTTTACGACAATTAAGTGAGATGACAACAACAACAAAAAAATACAATAAACATTACAATCAAACTTTCAGAAATTTACTAAGCTTTTTAATTAGATGTGGTGCAAGGCCGTTAGAATGGAGCAATCAATGTGACTCAAACTCACTCATAAAGGTTTACTAGTCTGGCTTGCTTACAATTACACCACCTGAGGCGCCTAATTAAAGATTTAATAATTTACTAAGTTTTTTCTTAAATGTGGCATAAGGCCGTATGTTAGGGAGACTCAGTGATACTCACTCATGAAGGTTTGCTAGTCTAGCTTTTTACCCGAGGCGCCTAATTTAACATTTGGAAATTAAAGTTCCGCCTTGAATAACCCATACAGAGTTGATATGCCAGTAAACAAATAACTGGAACTAATTGAGACGATCAAACCACCGAGTCCAGTACTTGCTGTACCCGAGCGACATTGAAATGGATCAGTCTTTTTGCTATATTATTAACTATTTGTTTGGTTTGTTTTTTTTTTTTTGGTTTTTTTTGTCACAATCGCTTGAAAAGAATTTCGACTTAATGTAACCTTCTTTACAAGACGCCAGTCTGAACTAATTTTTTGCCAATTTTTCACTCATCCTTTCCCAGTTTCAGCCATAGTTTCTTTCATCAGACTTGACTCATTTCCACAATCTCTAACAGCAATAACAACAGCAACCATCTCCTCCAGAACTTCACCATCTTTCCTCCAAGTTGCCTAAAACAACTATGGAGGAAGACAACCACCTCACAGAAATACCTCTTTGGTAACGACCGGAAAGCCCTCCTAAAGAAGCCGGAAGGGCCGGTAGCTGGACCATCAAGACCATCAAGGCTAGGATCATCATCTTCAGAATGGCCGTAGCTACCGGCTTCACAAATAACAAAAGAATCCCTAGCCAGCTCTATCCCACCAGTACAAAGACCACCAACAAGTGAAACAACTCCAGTCTCTTGGTCTATCAAAAAGAAATCAGTTGAAGACCATGTAAAGGCCCGAGTTGGAAAGTACGCCCCGTACTTCCAGGATAATCAGATATTACCTAAACCCGAGTTAGTGGCAGCGATCGAACCCAAGACTCTGTCCTTTATGATATCAGACCTAAGGACCCGGAGACTAACTGGTTTAAAGAAAGAATCTTTTGAAGAGCTGCTGAAATACGCAGGCATTCCATGCCGGAAATTTTGCCGGCAAAGTTTTGCCCTATGGGATGTCCTGTTGCCCTCGGAAGAGCTGGCGGCAAAACTAGCTGGCAGCAATATAATAACAATATACTTTCGGCTTCAACCGGAATATGGTGGAAGGAGACAGATTAAAGTAACGTCCAATTACAATTAGATAGAGACGTCCTCGTTGCCTACATGAGCGCGTATGACAGCGTGAAAGAAACTACTCCAATTATATCGGCGGATGGGAGGGCACATGAAGATTACGTTTTCAATATCTGTTTGAACAAGGAGGGTTTTCAGACTGTTCCACACATCTTAACCTACCTGGAGCAACAAATGATGGTGGTCGTTGAGGGTAGAAGGCCATTTTGCTGGTCATGTAAGCAAATAGGCCACCTGACCAGAACCTGCCTTCAAAAGACCCCATCTAATAACAACATCAATAACAACAATAACATCAACACGAAAAACACCAGTACCACCCTGGAACCTGGGGACCAACAAAAAAAAACCTGAAAAAAAGATGGACCCAAGTTACCAGGAAGAAGAGATCTCCTGCAAATTCCGAGAACTCGCTCACCTGGCGGCTTGTACAGAACGCGTTGCCCCTTTTCGGCCTGAATTACAAAGCGGGCCTGGCATACATGCCCGATTGTCCTCGCAGCGGCAGTGGCCCAGAAGAAACAGCTGGGTACACCTTCTAATACTACGTGCGAGTTCGTCCGTTTTGGAATCATGTAGGAGAGTGGACGGCCCCCATCGAACCCAAGCAGCTCGTGCTGCTCGATAGTGGACAACGTTTTACCTCAGTTTCAAGGTGAGAAGCGAGTTGTGTTTCTCACAGTCCCAGCTGTAGCTAGAATGGTGATTTGGACGACGCGAATGAACGGGTTGTATGACGATGCAAACTTTTCTCATCGTAATCTGAGTATGTTTTTTAGGCATCAGCTTAGGGTCAAAATCAGATGCGATAGAAAAGTGGACAACGTTGGTGTCATCCTTCCCTGTGCATGGCGACTACGTACCTGTGCATGGCGACTACGGACCGGGTCCTTCGGGACCCCAACCCCGGTAAGAAGGATTGCTTGTTACCCTTTTTTCCCTAGTTAGTAGTATGTTGTGAGTCATTATCCCTGTCATCTAGTCGTTAGTCTCCAAGATCTCCCCAGCCTATTCTTTATTGTCCCTTAACCCTTGATCCCGCCCATTTTTTCTGAAGATCTTGGGATTCATATCTATATTCTCATTCTTGTGGCCTGCATAAATCTCCCACACCACGCCATATTCTGCGTTTATTTTGTCCCTTTAGCTTAGTTTTCCTTCCTCAGTTGGGAAGGTTGGCCTCCATTTCATAGATGGAGGAATGGGAGGAAAACCAAACGGGTGTTTATTTTGTTCTATTTTTACCTTTTCTTTCGGGATTTTTCTCCCATTCCCATCATTTTCATAAATTATATATAAATCATTCATTATGAATAAAACTCATACATTTTTCATTCGTTTTTTTTAAGTAGAGACTTTTCTAATAGAGCAAATGTATTTTGGTGGGTGCTGCGTGCTTAGTGAAGAATGAATGACCAGTTGTATTGTTGAATAGGTCGGTAAATGTGGCTAGCTAGGGACCCTTAGTTTCATAGACAGGCATGACCGCTCCCCTTCCACTCTCCCATAAAACTTGGGACCTTGTGCCCCTCCAAAATTGTAAATTTACAATTTCGGAAAATAAAACCGCTTGAAAAGAATTTGAACTTACGGTCGTCACCAAGGTTAAACAGCAAGCATCTACTTAAGTGGGTGATATTTTGTTAACAGTAGGTACGATAAGCAACTTGAGACCTATGTGTCAGACTAATGAAAGATCAGTAAATGACATTTAAATAGGTAATGGCATCATCTCGTGGCAACCCTCTGAAATTAGTAGAGCAGTTCGTATACTTCGGTAGCAATATCTCAACTGAGAGTGATGTCATCATGTGGATAGGTAAAGATTGGACCATTATTGACCATAAGGGAATGGTTATCGTCGTAGGAATTGGACACGGCGACACGAGTTCAAATCCTGGACGAGACTGAATGCATTTCACATAGCACTAATACCCTTGGGAAATGTATGAATCCAATTATTCTCCCTCCAGCTATGGATAAATAGTAGGACAGACTAGATTCTTCAGCCTTGGTGAGGCAACTAGTCTAAGAGAAAGGAAACTCTGAATTCAAACCTGTTAAACTCCGCTTAAAAATCGACCTTGAGTCATATCCTGCCCGAGCAGAGGGGTTGGGTAAATATAATAAGGGAATCTCTTTAATCAACTAAAACGGGGACGCTTGAAAGTAGTAGCCGTGTCATTACTACTGAATAATTGTGTACAAATATGCGGAGTGCTGCTTTGAACAAATCCTGGAAGCAGCACCCGAAAAAAAAACAGCAATTGTTGTACGACCACTTACTTCCCATCTCCCAATCCACCTGAGTAAGACCTGCTGGGGAAGTAAACGAATTCATAAGGGACGTTCTCCTACAGACACAAAAATTTTCGCTAACCAGCAGAAACTTAGTTCACCTGCTTTGTGTGGATACTGGGTGCCGTCTACAGGATCTTTCGAGAGCAATGTCTGATCGAGACGCATGGCGAAAATCTGTGCTATCGATATACCCAGATAAGTAAATAACAAGGAAAAAGGGGAGGTGTCCTCGTGGTGTAAAGTTTAAAGCGCTGGACTACGGAATCGTAGTAAGCGAGTTCGAACTCCAGTCGAGTTATTACGTTAACTTTCGGACAAATATCTTTGGGAAAGGCATGAGCTCGCTTATCCTTCCAGTTATGGGTTAAATAGCATCACTACTGTTCTTCTAGAAGGATGGCCTTGGCATCGAATAACCCACGAAGGTTGATATACCATTAAACAAAGAAACCAAACCAAACAAGGAAAAAGTACCTGTCCCTCTCTCTGATTATACTTAACGAAGATTGAAGAATAGATCGGCTTAAACGTTAACAACATTTAGAACCCTTAGAGGTTCAGTTGTCCGTGCAAATTCTCGTATATTTTTTTAATTCAAAATTAACCATATTCTGATCGGGAAGACAGTCAATTATAACTATTGTCCAAACTTATTTATTTTATTCTATTACAGAAAAATATCTCCCGGAATGTGTGTTTGTTCATAATTTTGTTTCTCCTTAGATGAACTTATTTTTGTAGCAAGCTTGTTGCATTTTATGTAAAAATTACAGTGTATTTTGCTCTAGATAATTTGTAAACTATATAGCTTCTTATTTTTGGTACATACGAACCGATAAAAACAGGTGCTAAATTTAGGTTAGATTTAGCTGCTACAAAAGTCTTTATTATTCACAAGAATTTTATCCTGAATATCGTAGCCCAACGTTAGGGGTGCACCTTATGCACAAATAATTACAGTAAATACTTAGAGAATAAGTACTTTAAGATAAACTGCTTCATTTTAATTTGAAATAAAAAGTCTCTATAAACCCGAATCCAAGATATCGTTTAATCTAATTTGCTTGTCTCTTTCTCTTTTCACCTTCATAAAAAGAATGATTTGTCAAGTTTAATAAATCAATCTAATTCCAAATTTATCATAAATAAAGATGTTTAGATCAATCGGGTCAAGAAAATTGTGGGAGATAAATTTGTGAAGAACTTTAATCGGAGCCGATTGAGAAATTTGCCCCACCTCTTCCTCTAATACAATTCAAAAACCAGTGCGCTGAATCGAGTAGGATATTTATAGAAATCATTTTATATAAGTTTTTTCCCCCTCAGTACTGTACGCCAAGTGATTGGTGAGTTCGTGATCGAAGGATCAAGAACATTTAGTCACGTAGCTGCAACTAAATTTGCAAACAACCGATAAAAAAAAGTATTGAGACTTAAGTTTATTTTAGAATACTATGAATTCAAAAATTTGAAATCGGGGCTTATGCACAGCTGAGCAAATTATATAAAAGTTATATCAAGACGTTTGTCTGTGTGAATTTGATATGTCGGGAAAAAATCCAACGTGTTGAATAATAGATCACCTGACGATCTAAAGCGAGGAACTCTGGGTCGTTGGTTTTTATCCTCTTTTATTTCGTCTTATTTTATATTTTAAATACATTACGATATAAGTCTACATTTTATTCTGGCATTAGTGTTAAATTTTAACCGTGTATATATATATATGCAGGTCTTTATATTTCTGAAGAGTAATTTTTGTGAGGTACAGATTTATGCAAGAGTAGCAGCTTCAATGATAACAGCTCTCCTCAGTCACCTAAAGAGTGGGTTTCTACGTGCGAGTCTCTTGTTTCGTTGATTGAAAATTCATTTCAAGGATAAGTAAAGTAAAATTGGCGACCGTAGTCGAGGGTGACCCGAAGGCTCCCTTTTCAATAGCTACCACTGCGAGGTGTAGAGGAGAGCGGTACTCCATTCCCTGGATTGCTGAACATTACCCTTGATCCTTACCTTATATAATGCTGAGTGCTAAGCAAGGCAGCATCAAGCACCATTTTTTGAGTCTTTGGTATGACTCGACCTGGGATTGAACCCCGGTCTCCCGGACCATTGGCGAACACTCAACCCACTAAACCAATATAACTCTTGAGTCTTGCAATCATGGTTCATTGGTAGTACCAGGAATTCCAGTATTTGGTTTCCTTCTTTAATGGCATATCAACTTTCGTATGTTATTTAAAACCCAAACCATACTGGTAAAAGAACAGTAAGGGTACTAATTAACCTGGGGAGATAAAGAGGTTCATGTTTTTCCAAAGGTATTATTAGTTCGATAGTGAACGTAACAGCGCGACTTGATTTCGAACTCACATACTACTCTGTCGAAGTACCACACGTTAGCCACTGCTCAAAGGGACCCGAGACTGTATTTGTAATATTGTCGTCTTGCAGTGTAAAAGTTTTTATTCCAAAACCAAAAGAGAATAATAGCGTTGTTCTATCAACAGTGCTTTAATAATTTACGAAGCTTTTTTGCTAAGATGTGGCACAAGGCCGTATGAATAGGGCACCTAATGAGACTCGAACTCACTCGTGAAGACTTGTTAGTCTACCTTGCTTTTAATCACACCACCCGAGACGCCCAAGTAATTTACTTAGCTTTTTTTGCTCAGATGTTGTATAAAGCCGAATGAATGCCCCCCCCCCCGTGAGAATCGAACTCATTCATAAAGGTTTGCTAGTCTAGCTTGCTTACTATAACACCAACCGAAATGGCCATCACCAATTCTTTAAGGTCGACATATTTTCACAAAATCTTTTTATAAGATTTCTAGAATTAAAGCCAGTAAAACTGATAAAGCCGGTAAAGCCGTGTGTTGTACTCGATGTATTAAAATGAAAAACAAAAAACAAAAACAAAACAAAACAAAAAAAAAAAAAACCTAAAAGAATTATCCGTTTATTTTATTGTAAATTCATTACATTTTTTGCGGTCTGTTACAGTTTTGTTTCTGGCAGAGAACAATTCCTCCTAAAATACGATCAAAAAGACATAACGGAAACATTTGATGAAAAACAAACCCACCATAAATATTCCATTAAACCAAATAACCTATAATATATATTTGATCTCTCCACGGAATAATGAGGAATTTAGTTTCTATAGTAACATGAAGCCTCACATAATAACTACTCACAGTGTGTGTGTATGTATTTGTGTGTGTGTGTGCGTTGGCGTGTATGCTTAATATATATATATATATATATATATATATATATATATATATATATATATATATATATATATATATTTACCCAACCCCTCCGCTCGGGCAGGACATGCCACAAGGTCAATTTTTAAGCGCAGTTTAACAGGTTTGAATTCAGAGTTTTCCTTCTCTTAGACTAGTTGCCTCACTAATGCTGAAGAACCTAGTCTGTCCTACTATTTACCCATAGCAGGAGGGAGAATAATTGGATTCATACCTTTCCCAAGGGTATTAGTGCTATGTGAAATGCAATCATTCTCGTCCAGGATTTGAACTCGTGTCGCCGTGTCCATTTCCTACGACGATAAGCATTTCACCACGGGCACCTCCAATATATATATATATATATATATAATCTCCAACCCCAGTTTGGGACTGAAGAATATACCGACTGCACCTCCGCAGAGCGGTAAGACCCCCCACCTATGAGTGTCCTTGATATGACACTAAACAATCTGATGGTAAGGTTCCGGTGATCCTTGGGATTTGGGGAATGCAATGCACCCCTTCATTGCCATTGCTCCCAAGTCCACTCTGGCCCGGCGTGATAGCACCCGATAGGGCCCGATCTATGGGTTAAATAGAACTAACGGCATACTTATGCTAAACTCAATTGCTTGACTAAACTGAATAGCTTGAAATAGAAATATTTTTGACAATTAAACCGTATTTACATTTAAACTGCGTGCTTATCCTTAACTGAATTATTTGAAATGGAACTGTTTTTGACATTGAAACTGTACTTACATTAAACTGATTTGTTTAATATAGAACTGTTTTGACATTTAACTGTGTGTAAACAAAATATGTACTTAAACTAAACTGAATTAGCTGAATTAGAACTGCTTGATTATACTGGATAGCTTGAAATAGAAATGCTTTTCACAATTAAACTGTACTTACATTTAAACTGTGTACTTATCCTAAATTGAATTGTTTGAAATATAACTATTTTCATAAAAATGGATTTGGCGTTAAATAGCCTACAAAGGTTGATATGCCATAAAACCCAACCAACATTCAACCCCAGTGTTACGTGAATGATGTGACACCATGACAGTTTTTTTTTCAGCGGAGTAAAACTGGTTTAAATTCAGTTATTCTTTTAAACTGGCTGCCATTCCAAGACTAAAGAACTATCAGTCCTCCTATTTACCCATAACTTGAGTGGGAGAGAGAGAACATATTGATACATGCTTTCTCCAAGGCCACTCGTACGAAGTGGAAGGCAAACAGCTTCAGTGTGTGTGTGTATGTGTGTGTGTGTGTGTGTTTTTCCTATAACGTCAGAACTCCTTTATTAACCTGACGCACCGATATAATTCAGAATAGTCACAGCCTGAAGCGATCCATTTGTGCCACATTTGAATCCACTAAAAAAAACCTTCTTGGAGCACTTGTAATTACTATCAATGGCTTTCTATTACATAATTTGTCTTTGACACTGATTTCAACAAACTTTTTTTTTTTTACTTATCTTAACACCCTACTCTCATCAAATGTCACATCACCTTACACATTTCTGAGTTTTATGTGAATGTCATGAGCAGTACTTCTTTTTTTTTGCCCAATAACGCGTTAACAGCTTTGCTTCCACCTCTTATATCCGTAGATAAACAACACCTGAAAATACAAACACTATGCCATTTTTGAAGAAAGAATTACTCAGTCTAACTTATGGCTAACTTCCACGGAAAGTGCCAGTTTCTGTAAGATTAGCAAAATAAAACAATAATGAGAACTTCGTTTGTTTTGTTCTGACGACCTTTCAATCGCTATATTCACAGACTTTCATCAGATGTAACATCTGTCTACCTATCTCAGAAGAGCATTCAAATATGAGGTATTTGGTTAAATACGGTTGGTATATATGATGTAGATTTTATTTGCGCATAAGATTTATGTCACAATAAAACATTTTATATAATTTGAACAATAAGTCTTAACACGGAGATGGCCTAGTCGGTTGGGGCTGCAGAATACACCGACTGCCTTTCTGCTGATGGGTAAGACCACCTTTCAGCGAGTGTCCTAGATAAGAGACTAAAAAATCTGATGGTGAGGTTCCAGTAATGCTGGAGCGTTGGTGAATGCGGAATACCTCTTCATTGCCATTGCTCCCAGGTCCACTCAGTCCCCGGAGGGGTAGTACCTGATAGAGTCCTATCTATGAGTCAAATAGAGCTAAACTATGTAATTACGCTAAACTGAATTGTTTGAAATTAACTGTTTTTACATTTAACTGTGTGTAAACAAAAATTGATTACTTATGCTAGACTAAATTGCTTGAAGTAGAACTGCTTGATCAATCAACTGTGTGTAAACAAATGGTCAATGTTGAATTGAATTGTTAGTGATACATAGCACTACTTGGAACTCTTTAACTTTGTTGACATGCTAAACGGAATTGTTTGAAATAGAACAGGTTTTTTTTAAACATTTAACTGCGTGTGAACAAAAACAAAATATTGTTCTTATGCCAAACTAAATTGTTTTAAATCAACTGAAACCATTTAACTGTGTGCCAAAAAAAACCCCAGCTCAGACTTGTTTAAAAATGTTATCTTCAAAATGTGTTTAGAAATCATATATTTAATATATTTATGAAAAAGGATTAGTCATTAAACCAAACCAAATCCTATATATTTAATATATATGTATGAAGAGTATTTGGCATTAAATAACCTACAATTGTTGATATGCCATAAAACCAAACTAAACCAAACAACACGGACAAAATTTAAAAGTGAAAATCTTTGATCGTTGTGACTCGAGGATGACGTGAGGACGCAAACATCTCGATTTCAGATAACATGTTAATATAAACAACCTACAAATATCACAAGGCCATTGCTGTCATTTTAGATATAATAATAGAAGAATTCCAATAGTCTTCTATTTTTTGGGAAGATTTTTGATACTCAAGCAAATAAACCACTCGGCACTGTTTTGTAACATATTCCCGGACGACTGTTATGGCTCCCCATCAGATGGGGAGAGAAAAACACATCTTGTCTTAAGGGTTCGGACCTCAGTTGCTTTATTTTCTCCATTCGTATCTTTGGTTCGTTTCTCGCTCTCCGTTCGTGAAAACGTTTGTCTCCTCGTACCTCAGCCACCTAAAGAGTGGGTAAGTCAAGAAATCCGTGGTTTTATAATGGGATTCACAGATCACTTCAACTCCTCTTCCACCTCATGTGGTTGATGCCTTCCCTCTAGCTCTCGCTTGGATGACCGATCGCTGGTGACCTCGGCAAGACTTAGTCCAGAGTGCTAGATCAAGCATATCTGGTTATATCTATCTCTCTGAAAGAGATGTTGAACTTTCTTAATTTATTTTTCTTCCGGTCGCAGGCTGTTTTTGTTTGGTTTCCTTTGGTTTCATTGAATATCAACCTTCGTGGGTTCTACTACTGTTCTATCTAACCCATAGCTGGAGGGATAAGAGATTTCGTACTTTCCGAAGGGTATTAGTCCGAAAGTGACCGTAATAGCGCGGCTGGAATTCGAGCTCGCTTACAACTGTGTTATAGCCGAGCACGTTAGCCACAACATCATGGGGACTCCCCAAGCCTGGTTAGGATTCTCGTGTCAATATGTGTGGCACAAGAATATGAAAGTTGCGAAGACGTACGGTGGGCAGTACTGAAAAAAAAAAAAAAATGGACTCCATTTCCCACGACGATAACAGTTGCACCCCTATGTCTGTGTGTATGTTTGCTTTGGTTTTGTTTTATGGCACATTAAGCATTGTTGGTTATTCCATGCCAAATCCTGTTTACGCATATATATTAAACATGATTTGTAAACAATTTGTAGATACGTTTTTAAACGAGTCAGAGCTCATTCTTTTGTACACAGTTAAATGGTTTCAAGTATTTATATCAAACAAGAATAATTCTATTCAATATTAATCATTGTTTACACACAGTGAAGTGGATACAAACATTGCTATTTAACTCTAATTATTCAGTTCAAAATAACTCATTCGTTAGCTCAAAGTTAAATGGTTCCAAGTATTGCTGTGTATCATTAGCAATCCAATTAAACATCAGCCAAGCAGTTCTATTTCAAATAATTCAATTTAGAATAAGTCATTTGTTTGAACCTAGTTTAAATGTCATATATTTCTATTTGACCCATAGATAGAACCCTGTCAGGTGCTACCACTCCGGGCCAGAGTAGACCTGAAAGCGACGGTAATGAAGAGGTACCCCGCATTCCCCAAAGCTCCAGCATTATTGGGGCCTCACCATCAGATTGTTTAGAGTCATATCCATGAAACTCGTTGTGGGGGGGGGTCTTATCCCTTTGCAGAGGTTCAGTCGGCGTAATTCTACAGCCCCAGCCGACTGGGCAATACACAAAGTTAATGTCAAAACAGTTTTATTTCAGATAATTCAGTTTAGCATAAGTACAATGTTTAGAAGTCAAAACAGTTCTATTTCGAGCAATTCAGTTTAGCATAAATACGCAGTCTAAATAGCAAAACAGTTCTATTTTAAACAATTCAGTTTAGCATAAATACGCAGTTTAAATGCGAAAAAACAGTAAACTCCAACCACCGTTTAGTTTTATTTAACCCATAGATAGAACCTTATAAGGTTCTACCACTCTGGGTCAGAGTAGACCTGAAAGCATTGGTAACGAAGGAGTACTCCGCATTCCCCAAATCTCCAGCATTACTGGAGCCTCTGCATCAGATTGTTTAGTGTCACATCCAGAACACACGTTGTTGGTGGTTGGGGGGTCTTATCCCTCTGCAGAGATTCTGTCGGTATATCCTTTCGCCGACTGGGCTAATGTCTATATATATATATATATATATATATATATATACACACACACACACACACACACACACACATATATATATATATATATATATACATATATATATATATATATATATATATATATATATATATATATATATATATATATATATGAGAGAGAGAGAAAGAGGGGAAGCCAGAAACGAGTAATTCTGAAACGTTTTTTTTTAAATACTCTCACGAGAAAGCTTGCTAATCTGCCATGAATTATTTGCAAGATGTTTCAAGATTTTCTACTAGTGCTGTTTAAGTCTCTATTTCTAAATGTCAGTGATTTAATGTATTTTCTCGTTTTTATTTATGCTCATTAAAACACAACCGTGTACAATAACGTTAGATTGAAGTATAACTCTCGTATTAATGACATTTTGGCGTACATGTTGCTCACAGAGATTTTCAATGAACTGATTGTATAAATCAGATAGAATGATGGCTTTTGTTGTTAAAGCACAATGAATCTGGTCAACAGCAACAATGTGTATTGACAAATAAGTCGTTAACATTAGAGTGAAAAATAATTTGTACTACACTCTTATGATTATACGTACCACGAAATAAACTCTTTGATAAACTCTTTATTCATAGAGAAGGGATACGATCTGTGGGAGAATAGGTTGAATCAATAAGTCTGCAGTCTGACACGTAGTTGATCAATAAGAAATTTTTGTTTATATAAATATATATTCTGTGTGTGTGTGTGTGTGTGTGTGTGTGTGTGTGTGTGTGTGTGTGTGTGTGTGTGTGTGTGTGTGTGTGTGTGAGTTTACGTGTGTGGTATGCGTATATATGTGTACGTATGTGTGAATATATGTTCTGTGTGTTTGTGGGTGACACAAATATTCTCGTTCGTACCAAATAGAGGCGTCACAATTATCCACTGTATTTTGATATTTCTCAAAAATATTTCCTCGTACATTTAATGGGATATAACCCACTATTGGGTCGTGTTATATTTATTTTAGTGCGAATCGACGCACTTTTGGATTATATACCAAAAAATATACCACCAACCAGTGGTAGGGCCTCTGGCATGAATCTTATGAGCTCAATATTTTTGGGCCGAGTATTGTTAACTGTCATCCGAAAGAGTCAGTGTGATTATTTTCGTAAACTTCACATTAATACCCATGAAGAAGGCATGAATCTATTTTTTCTGCTTTCAGCTGATTTTGACAAAAAAAAGCATTCTTTTATTGTTCTCTACTAGTTTTGATCTTAGGTTCTCACCACTGGAAAAAGTTCTCGTTGAAAAATTGTTTGGTTGGTTTTGTTATACTGCGTGTCAACCCTTTTTTCATTTAACACCGAAATGAATTTCAAACAATTCAGTTTAGCATAAGTACGCAGTTTAAATGTCAAAACAGTTCTATTTCGAACAATTCAGTTTAGCATAAGTACATAGTTTAGCTCCATTTGATCCATAGATAGGACCCCGTTAGGTGCTACCACTTTGGGCTTGAGTGGACCTGGGCGCGATGGCAATGAAAGGGTACTCCGCATTCCCCAAAGTTTTAGCATTACTTGAAACTCACCTTCAGATTGTTTAGTGTCATATCCAGTACACTGGTTAGTGGGGGGGTTCTTACCCCTCTGTAGAGAAGCAGTTGGTGTATTCTACAGCCCTAGCCGACAAGGCAACTTGTCGAAAAACATTTTTTTAAGTTTCCACAAGAATTGGTTGGTTGGTTGGTTGATTTCTTTGTTTAATGGCATATCAACCGTTGTAGGTTATTTAATGTCAAAGCATTCTCCTAGAAGAACAGTCGTGGTACTATTTAACACATAGCTGGGAGGATAAGGGGGACATACCTTTTCCAAGGGTATTTGCCCGAAAGTGAACGTAATAGCGCGACTGGAATACAAACTCGCTTACTACGATTCCACAATCCATCGCTTTAAACCATTACACCACGAGGCCCCCCCCCAAGAATTGTTATGCTACAAGTGAAATGATGAAAAATGTACTGGTTACAGGGTATATCAATTTATTAAATGAAAACCATCTTCTGGATGAAATTTCTTTTATTGATCGTTTATATATCAGTGAAGGAACATTCATTAGGTTTAGAAGGATCCCCTTTTAAATTAGCTGTGGTTGATTGGCTTGTTTATTTGTTTATATAGATGTTACTGACTGCTAAATTTTACTTCAAGACAGGGGGATAAAGTTTCATATTTAATCCAAATGGCACATATATTTGCAGACTTAGTATCCATTCGACAACTTTTTTTTCAATTAATGATTTTATGTTTGTTTTTTTTAGTTCTTTCTATGATGGTGCATTTCATATTTGTTAAAATTACGATCGTTTGAGCGGAAGTGTTGTTCTAGAAATATTAAATTGGTTTGATCCACAGTTTATCATGTGTTGATTATTATTTTACGTATCTATAATAAAATAGTCCTCCTGATTTTTCCACCATACTGTTTTTTGGTAGCGTGTATGTGTGCGTGTGTGTATACCAACCAGGTGGTTACTGTGTTCGCCAATGGTCCGGGAGACCGCGGGGGTCAATCCCAGGCCGAATCATACCAAAGACTCAAAAGTGGTCCTTGATGCATCTTTGTTTAACACTCAGCATTACAAGGTACGGATCAAGTATAAAGTGGAGCCATCCAGGGAAAGAAGCCCTCCTGTACACTTCAGTATAGTAGCTAATGAAAAGGCTGCTTCGCGTCGCCCTCAACAACGGTCGCCAGACTTACTTTACTTTATATATATATATATATATATATATATATATATATATATATATATATATATATATATATATATATACACGAGAGAAAACTTTGTTAGTCATAGAGGTTAACACGTGGTATGCATTGATTTTCTTTATATTCTAACCTTTTATTAACGATTCTAGTTTTTGAAGTAATGTTTATAAATAAATGCAGATACTAGCACACTGACAGCATTTGATATTTCTCTACCCCAATCATTAGACACCGGTCACCTGATGGTGGTGAGAAAACTTATCGATTGGCATTCATCACAGTAAAATACCAAATGCGAGCACAACATTCGTTACAAATCCTCGTACTGTTAATAGTTTTAAATCTGACCGTATTTTATTTATTTATTTTTAAGTTGGCGTGAACTTTTCTGTCGAGAGGGTAAACAAGATGAAGAGAGAATTTAAATGAAAGAGATAATGAAAAAAAAATATAGTGAGTGGTGGTAGTAAGAGGAAGCAAAAGTAACCGAAAAAAAAAGACTTAACACTCGGGGGTTTACGAGTAAGCGATAAATTAACAGCTTGGCGTCTCAGAAACTGACGTAACATGCAAAATATTAAAACCTAATCCTAAAACCGGAGACTAAATATGGCGGTTAATGTGTCAAGGCAAATCTGTAAAAAAAAAACAAACAAAAAAACGTTCGCACTTAATCTTCCCAGCATGTTAGCCTCGGTAATCCGAGCTCGACTGCAGCTAGTGAGTTGGTTTCTCACTTGGCGTTCTAGTTTTGATTGATTTTTTACGGCTTGCCTAGAGATGAGGAAATCGCGTATATTTTTAACATCTCGTTAAAACGATACGTCAGAATCTTCTGAAGTTGTTTTCTAAAAGTTACTTAGTAGGGTACTGATCCAGTTTACGTTTGATCATATTTGCTATAATTATATTTCTCTCAAGAAGGACGAAATGTCATCCATGTCGACATTTTCAAATAGTTCCTTCATTTTGTTTGTGTTGAAAAAGAAGAACGTTGTCAAATGAGCGGTAAATCTATGCATTCCATGAGAAAATGTTAAACAATGTAGAGTGTTTGACATTCGATATAGTGAGGTTGTTCCTCTTATTTGAGGATAAAGAAGTGTATGAGTCTTGTGACCAATGCGCAATCAGTAAGACTAGTTTCCTGACGTTGGTTTTATCAAGAAGACGGGTTTAGTTTGGTTTTATGGCACATCAACCATTGTAGGTTATTTAATGCCAAATCCATTTTTATACAAATAAACAGTTCTATTTGAAATAATTCCGTTTAGCATAAGTACACAGTTTAAATTTATAATATTTTCAGACTCATTCTCTGTCTTGCTATCATTGAGAAATAAAAAATTTCAGAAGCCTCTTATCATCAAACTGTTGAGTAGATTAGACTCAATGTCAAATAGAAAAGAAATAATTATATACTGGACCCCAAGCCACATTGGAGTGAGAGGGAATGAAAGAGCAGACTCAGCAGCCAAATCGGCCTTAGATCTGACACCCGATAAATCCAGGATACCATATACTGACCAGAAACCAACAATTAATAAATTCCTTCACACAAAATGGCAACAACAATTGAGCAATAACATCCACAATAAACTCTTCCAACTTCAACCCACCTTAGAAGAGTGGAGACCAGCATCGAGAAAATCAAGAAGAGAACAAGTTGTTATATCCCGATTGCGAATTGGTCATACAAGGCTTAGTCACTCTTTCATTTTGAAACAGGAACCACAACCACAGTGTTCAACCTGCCAGACCACTTATAGCACGCAGAACTTTCACTGTTATCAGAAAGCGATTTTTCAAAGTAAATAACTTAACCGATCTGTTCGAGAACGTCAAAATAGATGACATTCTGTCCTTCTTGAGAGAGATAGAGTTGTACCAAAAAATATGACAACTTAAAACTGGTTAATCTTGTGCAAACAAATGAAATCCTGCTCATAGAAAATTCTACCTACCTTAATATTCGTTTTGAAATCTTTGGTTGAATATGTATATATAGACAGAATTTGGCGTTGAATGACCTACAAAGGTTGATATGCCATAAAACTCAAACAACCAACCAACTACACATTTTAAACATCAAACTGTTCTATTTGACATCAAGATAGCATCCTATAAGGTGCTACTACGCTGAGAACCTGGGAGCGATGGCAATGAAAGGGTACTCCGCCACCTCCCCCAAAACTCCAGCATTACTGAAGCCGCACCTTCCGATTGTTTAGGATTTTCGTTGGCGGAATCTTACTCTTCTATAGAGATGCAGTCGGTGTATTCAGCAACATTGTAGGCATTTTGTTGAGAAGAATTTGTTGATTTTATATCGTCTTTGGCTAAACTATACAATGTTTAGTAAATATAAACCATAACACAAAGCACCCAACGGTCTTTCACTAATTATTTACATAGCTTAGCATAGTTTGGCTTGTGGCTAGACGTATCGGGCACCCACTTACTTTATCACGCGTGGACTTTAGAAATCCATGCTCATAGAATTTTTTTTTCTAATAAATTTTTCTGAAAAATTCAACTTGTAGCACCTTTCGTATGCTTTTTTTGATTGGTTTGTTGGTGTTTATGTCATATTAACCCTTGTGGGTTAGTTAATGCCAAATCCTGTTATAAATATATATATATATATATATAACTATCCACAGACTGTGTCGTTGTATCACAACTCATCAGTGTGGCTAGACACTCGAGATACTTCAAGCTGGTATCGAAACTCGACTGACTTTACGCTCGTCGGATATCTTATTGCAGAGCCATGAGCAGCCTCAGCGTAAACGAAGGAATTTTACGCGAGTGTATTATTTTTCCTTTGTTTACATATACGTTTCACGGCTAGCGGAATGCTCAATTCATTGGAAAAGCTTGTTTTACGTGAGTTGTAACCGGTAATTCCTCACAAGAGTATTCAACCACAAGAGTTGGGGAGCATATATGTCATCCTCAGACTGTTTCGTTGTCTCACAACTCATCAATGTGGCTGGACACGCAAGATGCTGCAAGCGTGAATCGAAACCCGGCTGATGTTACGCCAGTCGGATATCTTATCTTATATATAATTTGTAAGTGAATAGTTTGTATGTGATTTTATTTTAAAACAATTTGTTTGAACTTATTTGTTTACAGTTAAATAGTTTCAAGTATTCCTTTTCTAACAGTAATGATTCTATTTAACATTAATTATTTATTTGCACATAGTGAAATTGCCATTTAACATTTACTAATTCCATTTGTCAATTATTCCAGTGGAATAAAAATAGTGCACAGATTTCGACTCGCTAAAAATAAAAATAGCTTGTAAATGATTGAACAGTTCTATTCGACCCATAGATGGGGACCCTAACAGATCCTCCCAGGTCCTCTCTTACTTGGATTTGTAGTAACATCAGTGAAACAGTACTCCATTCCTCAAAGCTCCGACCCCCTGTCGGCTGGGACTGTAGAATACGCCGACTCTGCAGTGGGGTAAGACCCCCCTCTAATGAATGTCCTGATTATGACACTAAATAATCTGATGGTGAGGTTCCAGTGATGCTGGGGCTTTGGGAAATGCGGAGCACCCATTCATTGCCATTGCTCCCGGGTCCACTCTGGCCCGGCAGGGTAGCACCTGATAGGGCCCTATCAATGGGTTAAATAGAACTAACGGCATACTTATGCTAAACTGAATTGTTTCACTAAACTGAATAGGTTAAAATAGAAATGTTTTTCACAATTAAACTGTACTTACATTTAAACTGCGTATTTCTGCTAAACTGAATTGTTTGATATAGAATTAGTTTCATAAAAATGGATTTGGCGTTAAATAATCTATAAAGGTTGATATGCCATAAAAACCCAACCAACTAAACAACCAAAGCTCCAGAAGTGGACCCTCATCTTCAGATGGTTTTGTGTCATACACTGGATATTCATACTGGCGAGGTTGGGGTCTTATCCCTCTGAAGCGGTGCACTCGGTATATTCTTCAGTCCCATCAACAGAACGGCATTTCATATGCAAAAACAGTTTGCAATGTTATTTAAATTTTTTTTTTTGTCATGCGTTATCTTTATAAACAATGCTATTAAATTCAATGAAATGTTTTGAGAGTTCCAGTTGTGAATAGTGAGACAGGTTGCTAAGGCAAACATTTTCAGAGGAGCAATTTAGAATGAAAAAAAAAAAATCAGAAGAAACTCTCATCCTAAGAGGATTAAGGCACTGACGTGCACGTCAGTTAATCAGACACCGAGATTCTCCGACAGCAACCATAATGGCGGAGACGGAAGCGACCATTTCAGAAAATTTTCACTTGTTACTCTCAATATTTTTTGATTACTAGACAACGGTCCGCGATGAGATGGGAGATTCCATTCTGGAATGAATGAAGGGTACCAGACGGCAATTACATGTTGAGAGCAATATTGAACAAGTCCTGGCGGCAACACCCCACAAGACACCAGCAGTACGGCCACTTGCCTCCCATCACGAAAACTATACAAGTTAGACGAGCCAGGCACGCAGGACACTGCTGGAGAAGCAGGGACGAGCTCATCAGTGATGTACTCCTATGGACCCCCGCATATGGCCAAGCAAAGCAGGACGACCAGCTCGAACATACAAACAGCAGCTATGTGAGGATACGGGATGTAGCCCTGAAGACCTGCCAAAAGCGATGAATGATAGGGAGGGGTGGCGAGAGAGGGTCAGGGATATCCGTGCTAGCAGCACGACATGATGATGATGATGATGATGATATCTAACGCTGTTATATCGAGGAATTGAATCAAGAGCGAGTAACGGCTTAAAGCCAGCGTATGTCTTCGGCTAATATTAAACACCATCATTTTAGAACAAATTACTTAAGTCTCTAAATTAAAACAATTTCAGTGTCTCTGATAAAAGTAGTATTATAATGTCCCGTTGTCCAGTCGGCTATGGCTATAGAATACACCGACTGCTTCTCTGCAGATGGGTAAGACCCCCCCCCCACCAACGAGTGTCCTGATATGACACTAAACAGTCTAAGAGGTTCTAGTAATGCTGGAGTTTTGGAGAATCCGGAGTATTCTTTTATTGCAATCGCTCCCAGGTCCACTCTGGCCCGGAGTGGTAGCACCTGATAGTGTCCTATCTATGGCTCAAATAGAACAGTGTACTTATACCAAACTGAATTGCTTGAAATAGAACTGTTTTGACATTTAAACTGGGTACTTATGCTGAACTGAATTGTTTCAAAAGGAACTGTTTTTGTATGCTAAAGTGAATTCTTTAAAATAAAACTGTTTTTGAAATTGAAACTATTTCCGCTAAACTGATTTGTTTGAAATAGATCAGTTTTGATATTTAACTGTGTGCAAACAAAAACTATACTTATACTAAACTGTATTGTTTGAAATAAAACTGTTTGACAAAACTGAATAGCTTGAAATAGAAATGTTTTTGACAATTAAACTGTGTACTTATGCTAAACTGAATTGTTTGAAATAGAACTGTTTATTAGTATAAAAATGGATTTGGCATTAAATAACCTACAAAAGTTGATATGCCATAAAACCCAAACGCACACACATATGAAGGTCGTTTGAAAAGTTTATATGCTGATCAAGATACTCTTTTGAAATGTTATTAAATGAGGTTAATTTTTACACATAGTTCCTCTTGTCGTCCACGCACTTCTTCCCTTGGTGTCAATGCTTGGATCATATTAATAAAAAAGTTATCAATAGTAGATATAGCGTCATCATATAAACATTTTACTTTGTGTGCAAGTGTGTGTATTCGCTTGGTCACTTTCTGTTGATGAGATATTTTTACCGAGGTATATGAACTGGTCTAATTACAGAGGCTGGCCACTTAAAGTGGAGATGGCTCCTTCTTGTTTAAAACACATAAATTCTGTTTTATCTGCCTTCACATAGAAACCATTGACTCCTACTGCTTGCTCAGTCTATATCGAGGGAATTGGGCATGAGCAGGTGTATTTGTGAGAAGTGCTAGATTATCTGCGCAGTCAACGTCTGTCATAGTTTCTACGGGATATCACCTGCAGCTTGTCTTTTTTAATGGAAGAGCATTTTCTTTTATAGATATATTTATTTTCGTTGTACGTAATCTAGGCAAATTATAAATAGATAAAGCACTAATATATTTCCTTATAAGAGTCCAGCAACGTTAAAATGTCTCATCAAGTGAAAGCATTAGCAAAATATACATGGTGTAATGGTTATCGTTGTAGGAAATGGATGCGGTGACACGAGTTCAAATCCTGGACGCGACTTATTGCATTTCACATAGCATTAATACCCGTGGGAAAGGTATGAATCCAATTATTCTCCCTCCAGCTATGGGTAAATAATAGAGCAGGCAAGGTTCTTCAGCCTTGGTAAGGCAACTAGTCTAGGAGAAGGAAAACTCTGAATTGAAACCTGTTAAACTCCGCTTAAAAGTTGACCTTGTGTCGTATCCTGCCCGAGCGGAGGGGTTGGGTAAATATGTATACATAAGGAAGGAGTGAACTTCTATTGATAGAGGATCGTGTGGAAAACTGATCTCTCCAATAAAATAAGATGGCAATTCTTCCAAGCTGTAGCCATCTTGTTACTACTGTAAGGATTCACCGCCAGGACTTGAGCGGAAGGTACACGGGAAAAGGCTTGCTGAGAACAATAAAAGGATGCTACATGCTGTTTTGAAAAAATTCTAGGGATATCACACCATAAAGCAGCAGCTGTACAGCCACTTACCTCTCATCTCTTAAACCATCCAAGTAAGACGAACAAGACATGCTGGGCATTGGTGATGAAGTAAGGACGAACTCAAAATGATATTCTCTTATGGACTCCTACTCATGGATACACTAGTGTTGGCCTGACAACAAAGACTTAGATAAATGTGCTCTGTGCTGACACTGGATGCCGTCTGCTGAACCTGCCCAGAGTGATGGTTGATTGAGACAGATAGTGAAAGGCACAGGACTCATTGCTGTCATTAAGACTTGATTGTGAGCATGTATAGATGTATGTGTGTACGTATATATATATATATATATATATATATATATATATATATATATGCGTGTGTACGTATATATATATATATATATATATATATGTGTGTGT
The DNA here is from genome assembly GCA_963585895.1 of Sepioteuthis lessoniana. NCBI lineage: Eukaryota > Metazoa > Mollusca > Cephalopoda > Myopsida > Loliginidae > Sepioteuthis > Sepioteuthis lessoniana. The sequence goes on along the minus strand of OY757937.1, from coordinate 48,265,084 downwards.
GTGTGTGTGTGTGCAAATTTGTGTGTTTTAGTGTGTATATGTATACATTTATATATGCGAGTATATCGATATAGATATGTTTGTATGTGTGTGTGTATATATATATATATATATATATATATATACATATATATATATATGATGTGTATGTGCATATATAGATGTTTGTTATATATAATTTTAGTAATATCTATGTATAAATCATGATTATAGAATTTTTTTGCATATTTATTGATAGGAGGTAGGCATATAAATCTATTAGTAGGAGGTAGGTATATAAATTTTTGGTAGGAGTTAGGTATAAGAATTTATTGATAGGAGGTAGGTATATAAATTTTTGGCAGGAGGTAGGTATATAAATTTATTGGTAGGAGGTAGTTATATAAATTCATCTACAAATTAAACACAGAAATTCGATCGATTTTAGAATTTTTTTAATTGATATGTTGGTAAACGATAAAATCCTTAATTTATGTTTTTAGTTTGTGGAATGATTACTTTGTGCTAACGACATGGTAAATATAATCTCCTCATATTGGTAGGATTAGATAAATCCTTAAAAAACAAGCAGTCACACAGACCAATGGAAAAAGGAATGCTTATTTTGATCGATTGATTTTACAGGCATGCCAACCTGTCAAGGGTTATTCTACGCCAAGAAGTTAGGGAATCGCGTTCATTATAGTTCATATTAACATTTCGTGTTGTCATTTTTAAGAGATTATGGTACACGGTTCTATTGAATAAGAATAATTTTTAAACAGATCTCTTAACTATTTCCAGGTCCACTCTGACGCGGAGTGAACCTGGGAGTAATAGCAATGAAGAGATGTTCCACACTCTTCTGATCTTTAGAAAAGGAGCCTCATTATTTTGCTGCAATTTAGTGTCATACCATGACACCCTCTGTTTTGGGTGGGGTCTTATCCATCTTCAAGTGATACAATCGGCGTATTTTAAGTCCCGAGCAATGCTAAGGAAAAAGATTAAGAAATTATCAAACTGTGATAGTTCAAGCAGGATAGATGGATGAAAGGTAGATAGTACTAAAAATTAATTGAAAGTTGCCCAAGAAATAACAAGAATAGTAATATGAATTTATCAACTCCTCCGCTTCGAACAGAATGCCACCCAAGGTCAATTTTTGTAAGCGGTGTTTAACAGGTTTGAATACAAAGGTTTTACTTCTCCTTGACCAGTTGCGATACTAGGGTTGAAGAGCCCAGTCTGCCTAACTATATATATATCTGCAGAGAGAATAGTTGGATACAAGCGTAGTAGAAAAAAGATGGAGAGATGAGATAGTATATTTTGCTGGTAAGACTTGAGAGTAGCCAAAATAATTATTATTGTCATGGAATGAATTGTGAAAGGTCTTTGTCCAGCAGTGAGTTCAAAATGGCTGATGATTATCATAATCTGCGTTCAAAGTACTTGCATGATCTTTTTAATTTAAATCCTTTTCTCAGCCCTTCCCTCTCTCCAAGGTTTTTGAATGCTACTTCTTTAATTCTATAATCTGAGGGGTGCGTGTTTTTACCGGAGACACGATGTTTCTTCTGTAAAACACGCAAGCATCTCTGTGGATTCCCGGCTGGAAGTGAACAATAGTTGTCAACAGCGAGCGACTTACTTTCAGCACAGACGAATTTTCCTGGCTTGCAATATTGATAGAAATGGTCGGTATCAGATAATCATGTCAAAGGAGGTTTGCAGAAGAAGAGGTAACTCTTGGGGTGAATCCTAAATTAGCATGGGTCAAGTTAAGCATAGCAGTAAAATTTGTTCTTGTCAGGGTGACAAATTGTAAAAAGTTAAAATGTTTAGTTTAGTTTGGCCTTTTAGCTTAATGGCATATCGACCCTTGTAGGTTATTTAATGCCAAATCCTGTCGGCTGGGGATGTAGAATTCACCGACTGCATATCTGCAGAGACTTGGCACCCCGCTCAATGAGTGTCTTGTTTATGACACTAAACAATCTGACAGTGAAGCTAGAGTAGTGCTCGAGCTTTGGGGAATGCAGAGTACCCCTTCATTGCCATCGATCTCAGGTCCCCTCTGGTTCGGAGTAGTAGCACTTGAAAGGGTTCTATTTATGGGTCAAATCGAACTGTTTGACATTTAAACACTGTGCAAACAAATGATTTTTGATAAATTGAATTGTTTAAAAAAGAATTGCTTGATCATTTAACTGTGTGTAAACAAATGACTAATGTTCAATTTGATTTTTTGTGTTAAATAGCAATAATTGTAACCACTTTACAGCGAAAAAATGATTAATATTAAATAAAATTATAAGTGTTCGATAACAGTAATTGAAACAATTTAAATGAGTAGAAACAATAACAATATTAGTGGTGCAAACAAATTAGTTTTAACTCATTTAAAAATAAAATTACCGTCAAACTAATCTCTTAAATATGTTATATAGTTACTGTTACATTGCAATACTTGAAACTATTTAACTATGTGCAAAAAAAAGAGGTCAGGCCCGTTTAAAAATATTATCAACATAATGTTTACAAATCCTATATTTAATATATATGTATAAGCAGGATTTGGCATTAATTAACCGAAATTGGTTGATATGTCATAAAACCAATCCACACCAAACCTGTTATATATTATTTGTCGGTGAATAGTTTGTAAGTAATTTTATTTTTAAACAAGTTAGCTCATTTGGTTGCACACAGTTAAATGGTTCCAAGTATTGCTATCTAATACTCATAAATATATTTGATATTAGTTCTTTAATCATATAAACTTTAAATAGTTTCAAGTATTGCTGTCTCAGTATAGTTAACCCCCAGCTATCACCTGCAAGAACCTTCAAAATAAAATAGAGTTGGTACTTGTTTTCCAAACGAGCAATTTAAAGAATATGCTTGGGTCAATCACATAAATCTTTGGGCTGAACATGACCTGCCAATTAATTATAAGCATGTAGTTTTTAGTTAAGTTAATTTTGAAACGAGCAAGAGCTCATTTGTTTGCACATAGTTAAATGGTTTTAAGTATTGCTATCTAATAGTAATAATTCCATTAAGCATTAATTATTTGTTTGCACATAGTTGAATGGTTTCAAGTATTGCTATTTAACATTTAGTAATTCTATTTATCAAGTCTACCCATCTAAGTTAATATTAATCACTAATTCGCATGCAGTTAATATTAATCATTAGTTAGCATACAGTAAAATGTTTTTCAAGTATTGTAAATAATCGAATAGTTTTATTAGACCCATACATGGGACCTAACAGGTACTACAAATCCAGATAAGAGTGGACCTTGGAGTAATGGCAATAAAGGGATACTCGACATTCCCGAAAACTCCAGAGTTGGAGCCTCATCATCAGATGGTTTAATGTCATACACAGGACATTCGTTTAGAGGGGGAGTTCTTACTATTCTACAGCTTTTGTAATATAATGGCCGAGGGATTTCGTTTTATATATCTTGCTTTTGGGGTTAGTTAGGCTGAGAACCTTTCGGCTCAGTGCATGGGTTAGTTAGGTGAAAAAATGAGCGCAGGTGTTCACGCACGTGCGGAGCGGACGTGTCATTCAGAAATATCACAATAAAAATCCCAGATAGAGGATGTGACCAGGGATGTGAGTGACGTCATGCACAGGAAGTCAGTTAGTTGAGTTTTGCCGTCGGAAGAAGAAGGTTGACTTTTGATTGCTCACCGAGGCCTTGTGGCGGGTGCCACACGTGGTTTGGGGCAGATAGAAAAGTCAGCATAGAAAGATGGTATCTCTCTCCTTATGTCGAAAAACCTTTTAACTCAAAGGTTATAAAAAGTTTCGTACCTGAACTAAGAAGTCGTAAGTGTTTTTGTGTTTCGGGATTCCTATGTTATCTATATATGAGTTATGAACATTATATGTACATTTCACATATCCGTATATATGCTTATTATGGGTATGTTTCACTTTAACCAATTGGGCTGCGGAATACGAATAATTTTCAAATAAGCCTATTTGATCCATAGATGAGACCGTAAAAGGTACTACCACTCCGGGTCGGAGTGGACCTGGTTGTAATGGCAATTAAGAGCTACTCCTCACACCATTTATATCTATAGTTCCAATTAACTAACGATAATGTAACTATTCTTAATACAAATAATTCAGAGTTATATGGTTTCAAGTATTCCTAAAATAATACTAATAATTCAAGTAGCTATAGGTTAAGTAATTCATCATCAGTTCGACTAAGCTACTATAGGTTGACTCTACGCCCTCCAGAGCCTTAGGAAGGGCGCCTAACTCCTATTATGGCTTGTCGGTGGGGCTTAAAATATAATGATTGTACCCCCTGTATATGGGTAAGAGATACCCTAATATAAGTCTTGGGTATGTCACAAAACTACATCTGATGATAAGGTTCAAGTTCTGAAGATCTGTGCTGTGTACAAATCAAAATTTGGCTTTAGATAAACGATAAGACATTGATATGCCGTTAAGCAAATAAACAAGACTGTTACATTGATAATTTAATTGACAAAATAACATTAAGCGCGAGTAATGACTTCCATACACTTATAATTCGATTGTAATTGTTTTTTTTCTGAGTTTATTGCTCTATTAAAAATTCACTATGATGTGCCGAATTTGTTGGATTACTATATATATATATATATATATATATATATATATATATATATATTGTGTACTTTGGCAGCAAGTCAGTATTTTAGCGAGTTCTGTGAAAGGCCGCAGAGTATTTTCTTTTTAGAATCTTTACGGGAAGACGCTCAAATCTTCTTATTTTCGTTATGTCTGGGTCGAGGTAGTGAAGAAAGTACCACATCGTTCTATGCAGCTACGGGAGCCCCTAAAAAAATTTGAAATTAAAAAAAAAATAAACACTTGCACTTGAATCGAGACTAAATTCTTTTGATTCTAAAAGATGCGGACCTTTGATAATTCATAACCCAGTGAGACTGCCATCCCACCAAAAATTTTGCCTAACCCTGCCCTGATATATTAGCAAAAAATGAAGTTGGAAAATCCTGAATTTGTTTTGAGGTCAACATTTCTTAGTTAAAAAATATTAATGGTTTAAGAACAAATCGAATACAAGATATTATGTATTTGACCGATAGATGAGACCCTAGCTATATTGGTAACCCAGATCAGATTGGATCTGGGAGTAATAGCAATGAAAAGGACACTTCATACTTGCCAGATTTTCAGAACTAGAGCCTCACCATCAGATACAGTTTAGTGTCATAGCCAGGACCTGCATCAAAACATTGTTGCGTCTTTACTTGCAGGATAAAAATGCTTTCATTGACTTGACCAGTGCTTTTATTTCCGATATCTTCTGACCAATAACTTACTGAACAAAAAAAATCTGCCTTGGGTTATTCATATTTTTTGTGGTTGTTGATGCTTGTTGCTAAGATACAGCAGATTATGCATGTTCATCATTAAGGACTCTGCTAAGAATGAAATATGGCTGCTTTTACCTTTTTAGCAATAATAGTAATGTACGCTCAAATTAATGAGAATTGGTGCTGTTAATAAGTAGTAATTTACTAAGAAATTTTGCTTAGACGTGGCACAAGGCTGTGTGAATGGGGCACCCAATGAGACTCGAACTCACTCATAAAGTCTAGCTCGTTAACTATTACACCACCTAATGTGGCCGGTGCTATTAATAAGTAGGTACTTTTCTCTCTTACTGAGCACTGAATCTGTCACAACCTTTTATTTGTCGGTTTTGTTTTTCCGTGAAATTGATTTTTAGGGCATGTCAACCTGTCGATGTGTATTTTTTCCTAGAGTTTAGGAAGCTGCATTCATTGAACATTCTTTTTTACATATTTTGTGTAATTGCTTCTTAAGAGTTTCTTGCATACAGTTTAAATATCAAGTATTCTTATCTAATAAAAATAATTTTCTCAGTCGTGTGCTTTCAAGTATTTCCATCTATTATGATGTGTATATCTCACAGAGTAGATATTGACTGTTTTTGGTTTGGTTTGGTTTGGTTTGATTTGGCTTTATGGCATATCAACCATTGTTGGTTATTTAATGCGAAATCCATTTTATACATATAAACATCTCTATTTCAAACAATTCAGTTTTGCATAAGTACACAGTATAAATGTCAAAATAGTTCTATTTTAAACAATTCAGTTTAGCATAAGTACACACTTTAGTTCTATTCGACCCATAGATGGGACTCTCTCAAGTGCTACCACTCCGGACCAGACTGGACCTGGGAGCAATGGCAATGAATGGCCAAAGCTCCAACATTACTGAAGCCTGGCCATCAGATTTAATGCCCAGTCGGCTGGGACTGTAGAATACACCGACTGCTTCTCTGCAGAGGGGTAAGACCCCCGCCAACGATGTCCTGGGTATGACACTAACCAATCTGATGGTGAGGTTCCAGCAATGCTGAAGCTTTGGGGAATGTAGAGTACCCCTTTATTCCCATTGCTTCTAGGTCCACTCTGGCCCGGAGTGGTAGCACCTGATAAGAGTCCTATCTATGGGTTAAATAGAACTAAACCGTGCTTCTTTCACTATACTTATTCTTGCATTTAATCTGCGTATTTACGCTAAACTGAATTGTTTAAAATGGAACTGTTTTAACATTTAAACTGCGTAATAATGCTAAACTGAATTGCTCGAAATAGAACTGTTTTGCCGTTTAAACTGTGTACTTATGCTAAACTGAATTATCTGAATTATAACTGTTTGACATCTAACTCTGTGTATTGCCCAGTCGGCTGGGGCTGTAGAATACGCTGACTGCACCTCTGCAGAGGAGTAACCCCCTCTCCAATGAGTTTCCTGGATATGACACTAAACAGTCTGATGGTGAGGTTCCAGTGATGCTGGGGCTTTGGGGAATGCGGAGCATCTCTTTATTGCCATTGCTACCAGGTCCACTCTGGACCGGTGACGTAGCACTTGATAGGGCCCTATATATGGGTTAAATAGAACTAACGGCATACTTATGCTAAACTGAATTGTTTGATTAAAATGAATAGCTTAAAATAGAAATGTTTTTGACAATTAAACCATACTTACATTTAAACTGCGTGCTGATGCTAAACTGAATTATTTTAAATAGAACTGTTTTTTGACATTAAACTGATTTTACACTAAACTGAATTGTTTAACATTGGACTGTTTTGACCTTTAACTGTGTGTAAACAAAATTGAATTTGCTGAATTAGAACTGCTTGACTAAACTGAATAGCTTGAAATAGAAATGTTTTTCACAATTAAACTGTCCTTACATTTAAACTGCATGCTTATGCTAAACTAGATTATTTGAAATTGAACTGTTTTTTACATTGAAACTGTACTTACACTAAACTGAATTGTTATATATAACTGGTTGAATAAACTGAATTGTTTGAAATTGAAATGTTTTTGATAAACTGTGTACTCATGCTAAACTGAATTGTTTGAAATAAAACTGATTATTCGCAAAAAATGAATTTGGCGTTAAATAACCTACAAAGGTTGATATGCCATAAAACCAAACCAAACCAATCCAAACCATCAGATTGATTACTGTCATATCCAGAACACTCGTTGAGGAGGTCTTACCCGTCTACAGAGATGCAGTCGGTGTATTCTGCAGTCCCAGCCGACTGGGCCATGGTGTTGACTGGCTATTAGCATTAACTAAACCCCGGTTGATATTAGGTTACTGCTTTTATGGGTGGATTCTATATACATAGGATTCTACATTTTCCTGAAACTGAGAAGTCGTATGCCTTTAGTTGTTCTTGTGCTTCTCCTGATTATTTTCAGAAAGCTGTGTTTCTTTGGATTTTTTCCGTGTGTTGCCTACTTCTTATGTGTGAGTGAGGTCAAAGTTAATTTCTTTCGTCAATCTCTTGTAGTGGTTTATAAACACTTTCTTCTATATCCTGTCGAAATCATATGTCTCTCTCTCTCTCTCTCTCTCTCTCTCTCTCTGTTCTTCATTCACTAATTCTTCCTCCATTTCAACGTCTTCGGGTTCGAATTTTAATTGAAAATGACCCGTATGGGCCATTATGTGCTGCCCTAATTTCTCTAATATCACTATGTTATACCCTTTCAGTATTAAGAATTTTACTTTATCTGGATTTGATTTATTATCTTTTTGAAAAAAAATAATTTGTTTTTGAGGCCTCTAATGTATCTCCATATTAATGCAGAAATACTTTGTCTTCTTCCTACATGTTGAATCGCTCAGTAATTCAGGTGCAATCTGGGTAAGTAGGCTTATATCCTTTCATTATGTTGTATCGTGGTAAGGAAAAGATAAACAGTGAAAATAAAGTTAATTGTTTATTAACCCAAGTGTTACAGTCCGACTAGTATTATAAGTCTCACGCTGTTGGTCTTACTACTGACCGACGTCCTTCAGAGCTATCTCTCTGCTTCTCTTTCAGCTCCGCGCTTCCGAAACACGCCAACTTTATACCTCCTCGATACCGGAAGTCATGTGGTACAAGCCATTATACAACACATTAAATTGGGAAAATAACTTTAACCCAACTTTCATAGCTTGCACCATTCTTTTTGCAATTGCAGATGATTCGGTGGTGTCTTCTATGGGATGTAACTAATACGTTTTAGCCTTGAACATGGATTTTGATCGCAAAATTCTGGCGCGTTGTAATTTCTACACGTCGTAATTTCCTAATATTCTTAAATCCTCATCAGGCTTTTCTAATGTTACTGTGAAGACCGACTGCTACTAACTTGGGGAATTTTTCCAGTATTTCATGCTGTATCATATTTTTAATTTGGTCACTACCACAGATAGGATATGAATTAGTAACTTTCTAGATTCCACATATCTTAGGTGATGATTTTGTAACGTAATTGAACGGCTCACAGAAAAATGAAATTAATTGAGTGAGTCAGGCCAAAGGACACGTTGTAGGTCAACCAGCCACGAGTGAATTACTACGGTAATTAAAAATGACTAGAGAAAAAAAAACAAGTGCTCCAAATCTTCTGCGCAGGTGTATAAATACCGGGAACGGATATTTTCCTCTCCCAACTCCACAAAAGTAAAGGGGCGACTCGGGTTTGAAATTCAGTGGGTGGCCGGACGCGATGATGTAAAGACAGCCGAAAGTTGTGACCACCATTTTGATGTGAGCTCCGAAAAGGGGTTTCACACTCAGTCGCGAACCTGTGAAGACGGACCCTGCTAGAACTACAATAGAAAACGTAAAAGATAATTCCAGGTCAGTGTATGCCCTCCTTCTTATGACATTTTGTTTCTCTGTGCCTAGTTAACGCCGTCAACTCAGTTTTCATACACTGTTTCTCTTTTCTCGACGACTACTAAAAAGTGTAGAAGCCAATAAACTTTTGTGTTTACGAACCAAGTGTTCGTCACTTCTTTTTATCTCTATTGGGGTTATCACATAATGTTACACGCATAAACCCGTTCGACGTGTGGTGGTGCAAATGTTTATTGAGACAGTATCAGCACGAACTTCCTTTTGAATACCGTAGCGTTGCAAACTTGTATTTGTGCCGTATAATGTTACAACCGACTATTTGGTGGGTAACAAGACAGTTTTCCTTTAAACGAATACTTCCCCTGTAACCTCTTAACTATCTTATGTTGTTTACTGTTTTTATCGATTTAATGAATTTTGTGGTATCCACTTTCAACACGTCGATTCCTAATCGCCCATGATCTTTATTGCACGCAACTACAGTGATGAAATCATTTCGAAGCGCTTTTTGTTTCGAATGTTCCTTCCGTTACTTAAATTACAATTCCGCCGAATTTCTACAACTGTAGATAGCTCTTTCTCAATATCAGTTTCCCCGTTTTCTCCCAGACGTTTCTCTGTGTTAAAGTGACATCACTGCTCGTGTAAACTTAAATGTCAAAAATATGCCATTCAACTTTATTTTTCTCTTGTTTTGGTGGCTGTATGTATTGCCAATATTTCGGATTTTCTGTTGGAGGGTCCGTCCTCCCAACCCTTTCTGTTCTTTTGTAATTGCAAATCGCCTGAAAATGATTTTCTTTTTCAGTTTGAACATATTTTTCTCTGGGTTACTCCTATTTCTCTCATGTTCCTTGTCACAATATTTGCATTTGATCGCGGACTTGGTTGCGTTCTAGATTTCTTGATAATCTTTTTGTTGGTTTAAAGCTTTAATCAATTCTAGCTGTTGTGAAAATTCTATGCTCACTTGTAAATTCACGTTTATTATCTGTAACATTTCAAGCCTATTGTGTTTGTGTGAAGTGTCCTGTATGTCTTCTATTAATCTGAAAAGGATCAATTCATCTTCTGTAGACTTTTCTCGCAATTTTTCGAATTTGCAGAATAGATGTTGACTGTCTAATAACGTTAGCTAAACACCGATTGGTATTGGGTAACTGCTTTCGTGGGTGCATCTAATTTATTTTGGATACTCCATATTTCAAGTAATTATTTCTATTTAATAATAGTCATTTATTAGTACCCAGTTGTAGTTTCAAGTAATTTATAATCCTTTATAAACAATTATAACTTCACTAACTATTACTGATACAAATAATTTACAGTTATACACCCAAGTATTTTTATCTAATACAAAAAATTTGTACACAATCGTATCGTTTCAATTATTTACTTCTATCAAATTACAATGATTTGTTTGCACATAGTTATATGGTTTTAAGTAGGTAATAATAATCCCGAGGAAACTATAGTTACATCAAATAACTATAATTAATACAAATAATTTTGCACCAAGTATTCGTATCGAATACAAGAAATATTTAAACAAATCTCTTTGACACATATTGCCCAGGCGGCTGGAGCTGTAGAATACACTGACTGTTTCTCTGCAGAGAAGTAAGACCCCCCCCTACCTCAATGAGTGTTCGGGATATGACACTAAACAATCTGATGGTGATTTTGGAGCTTTGGGGAATGCAGAGTACTCCTTCATTGTCGTCGCTCTCACGTCCAGTCAGGCCCGGAGTGGCAGCATCTAATAGGGTCCTACCTATGGTAAAATAGAACTAAATTGTGTACTTATGCTAAACTGAATTGTTTAAAATAGAACTGTCTTTGATACTGAACCTGTGTACTAATGATAAATTGAATTGTTTGAAATAGAACTGTTTTTAATACTGAACCTGTGTACTTATGATAAACTGAATTGTTTGAAATAGAACGGTCTTTGATACTGAACCTGTGTACTTATGCTAAACTGAATTGTTTGAAATAGAACTGATTAAGCATTAACAATGGTTGATGTGCCATAAAGCCAAACCAAACCAAACTTTGACCCATAGATGAGACCCTAACAGGTACGACCACACCAAATTAGAGTGGACCCAGGAGTAATAGCAATGAAAGGGTACCCCACACTTCCCAGATTCCTAGAACTAGAGTCTCACTATCAGATACAGTTTAGTGTCACAGCCAGGACCTGCATCAAAACATTGTTGCGTCTTTACTTGCAGGATAAAAATGCTTTCATTGACTTGACCAGTGCTTTTATTTCCGATATCTTCTGACCAATAACTTACTGAACAAAAAAATCTGCCTTGGGGTATTCATATTTTTTGTTGTTGTTGATGCTTGTTGCTAAGATACAGCAGATTATGCATGTTCATCATTAAGGACTCTGCTAAGAATGAAATATGGCTGCTTTTACCTTTTTAGCAATAATAGTAATGTACGCTCAAATTAATGAGAATTGGCGCTGTTAATAAGTAGCTACTTTTTTCTCTCACTCATCACAACCTTTTCTTTTTTTTTCTTTTGGGCTTGTCTGTCTAAAAAAGTTCTATGGGAAAACAGCACTCAGAAGGAAAGAGTGCAAATTGCTTTCTTCATTTCTGGTTACAATCGGCACACAAAGTTGTTAGCCATCCATTTGGTTATTGGCTCGAAAACGACATTAACAACAACAACAACAACAACAACAACAGTAGCAACAACAACAACAACAACAACAACAACTCTTGACCCAGATCCTTTTACTTTCACATCATTCGCCACTTGCTTAATCCATTCGAAACAATTTGGTTAATGGTGACCTTTGATCTCTTCAAACAATTGTCTTCGGGTGTGCCATTTTGAAAAAAAAATTGATGCTGGATGCTATTCGCCGATCGCCATAGCAACAAAAATCGAATACAAAAACCAGATTCGCTGTGTCGATTATAGTAATGTGTATTTTCAGTTTGCCCAGGAGGAGAGGAAATTCAACCACACTGCAGGTGAGACTTTGTTTTCAGTTTCTATTCCCAAAATCGCTTCCAAGGAGTAGTTAACTCCCTTTATTTATAGCAATTCACTAGGGATATATAGGGCGCCCAGTGAGACTCGAACTCACTAGTAGAGGTTTGCTAGTCAAGCTCGCTAACCAGTACCCCACGCGAGATGTCCTTTTACTTCCGGCACAAGACTGAATGTATTGAATGTCTAGCGGGTATCAAATTCACGAAAAAATAGTTTGCTTGAGTAGCTTGCTATCCAGTAGAAATTCACGGCACAAGGCCGAATAAAAGGAGCACCCAATGACACTAGAACTCATTTGTGAATGTTTGCTAGCGAGGTGCTCTGTTATTTCTTGCACAAGTCATTTCATACATTCAGTATGAAATATCTAATGAGAATCACCCACGAACAATGGTTTGTTTGTCCAGCTTGCTGTCCAGTATACCACGCGAGATACCTTGTTACTCACTTAGTTTAGATTGGAGGTGTGTACAACATAACGGTTATTGTCATTGGAAATGGAATCGGTGACCAGAGTTCAAATCCTGGTCGAAGCTGGTTACTTTTCATTTTGAGTTAACATCCTTTCAAAAGGCATGAATCCATCTGTTGTGTCCTTAGTTATGGATAAATAGGAAGGCAGACCGAATTCTTTTGCCTTGGGTTGACAATCAGTCTAAAAAAAAACTCTGAATTCAAAACGCTTAAATATTGACCTTGTGTCACATCTTGACCCTGTCGGAGGTGTTGGGTAAATACATACTTAGCTTAGATGTGGCACAACGCTAGAAGTATGGAGCGCCCAGTGAGAATTAAACTCCCTTAAAGGGGTCTACTAATCTAGCTTGCAAAGCAATACACCATGGAAATCTTTTCGTTTATTTTATTTTATGTTTCTTTTCGCTGTCATTTTGATAAAGGTTAAGGTTTGGTTTGGTTTGGTTTGGTTTGGTTTTATGGCATATCAACCCTTATAGGTTATTTAATGCCAACCGGCTCATTGGTCTAGTGGGTAGAGTGTTCGCACATGGTTCAGGAGACCTGAGTTCAAACCCAGGTCGCGTCATACCAAAGACTTTAAAAATGGTACTTGATACCTCCTTGCTTAACACTCAGCGATATAAGGTACGTATCTAGGGAAAGTAGTTGCGTCCTCCCCTACACAACGGTGTTGCAGCTATTGAAAAGGGAGCCTTCAGGTCGCCCTCGACTACGGTTGCCAACTCTTATGATTTAGTTTGGTTGGATTTTATGGCATACCAACCATTGTAGGTTATTTAATGCCAAATCCTGTTCATACATATATATTAAATATATATGATTTGTAAACACATTTTATTCAAAACATTTTTAACGAGCCTTTTTTTGCACACCGTTGAATGGTTTCAAGTATTGCTATATAACAATCTCAGTTTAACATAAGTCAATTATTTGCCCGCATTTAAATAGATATTCATAATATGTCAGTAATTTTATTTTCAAATGAGTTACAACTAATTTATTTGCACACTAGCATTGCTATTGTTTCAACATAGATAAATAGTTTCAATTATTGCTAACACTCATAATTCTATTTAATATTAATCATTTATTTGCAAACAGCGAAGTGGTTACATATATTGCTATTCAGCACTAATTATTCTATTCAAGATCAGTTATTTGTTTGCTCACATTTAAATGGTTCCAAGCATTGCTATGTATAATTAACATATCAATTAAACATCAGTCATTTGTTGACACAATTAAATGATCAAACAGTTCTCTTTCTAACAATTCAATTTAACGTAAATCAGGTTTTATTTTACCCTTAAATAGAACCCTATCAGGTGCTACCACAACCGGAGTGGACCAGGGAGCAAATACAATGAATGGGTACTCCGCGTTCCCCAACGCTCCAGCATTACTGGAGCCTTACCATCAGATTGTTTACTATCATATACCAGACACCTGTTGTGGGTGGGGAAATCCCACTCCTCAGCAGAGATGCAGTCGGTGTATTCTATAACCCCAGTCGATTGGGCTGAATAGAGGTTAAGAACAAATATTTTATCTTGCTTAGAATATACGTGAAAAAAATAATTAAGTAGAAAATAAAATGAAAGAGATAAGCCAGTTGGTCTGTTTTGATTTATAAAATTTTGCTTAGATATGGTACTCTGACCTGCTTACAGTACCTGCTGTTTGCTTAAGTGGTCACCAATCTTAGAATTAAACAAGTTCATCGCTGTGCAGGTGAACTAACGGGAACCGGTGCTTTCGGCTTGACTTGAACTCAAGTCAGCCAGTTTGTCAAAAGCAGCATATCATATACCTCAATCACGGTGGCCGTGAGTGAGGTATTGTTAGCGTGTTCGATTCTCATTAGGTGCCCAAAAACGTTCTGCTTTGTGCCATAAATAACTTGGTACCTCACGTGGTATACTTGTTAGCAAACTAGGCGAGCAAACTTTTACTGATGAATTCGAGTCTCAATATGCACCTTATTTACAAAACTGTTTACCGATTTCTCAAGAGATTATAAATAAGTCCAGCACATTGCCACTACGCTAGTGAGACTCCTTCGCAACAATTTTGACTGGAAAAAAAATTAATGGATAAATAGATTTGATGCAGCAAAAAATGTTGTCCCAGACGGATAAATCAATCTTATGTAAAGTGATATTTCTGACAATTAATGACTGATTTTAACGGCATGTCAACCTATCAAGGCTTAGTTTATACCGTGAAATTAGGGAATCGAGTTCATTATATGATCATATTTGCCCTTTGAATATGAATTTTTAAACATCTATTTGCCGGACATTGGCATAATGGTTAGCGTGTTCGCCAATGGTCTGGGAGACCCAGGTTCAATCCCAGGTCGAGTCATACCAAAGACTCAAAAATCGTACTTGATGCTACCTTGCTTAACACTCAGCATTATAAGGTAAGGATCAAGGGTAAAGTGGAGCAATCCAGGGAAAGGAGTAGCGCCCTCCCCTACACCTTGGCGTAGTAGCTATCGATAAGGGAGCCTTCGGGTTACCCTCGACTACGGTCGTGAACTTTACCACTTATTTGCCTCATTGATAAAATCAGTTCAGGTACTACCACTCCAAGTTAGAGTGGAACTGGGAGTAATGGTAATAAACTCTACCAAAGCTCCAGAACTGGAGCCTCGCTATCAGATGCAGTTTAGTGTCGAACTCAGGACAATTCCTTCTTTCTTAGGAGTCTGAACCTTTTGCAATGGATACAGTCAGCGTATTCCTCGTCTCGCTGACAATTAAGGGAAAAAATCATACTATTAACATCGATCACTCTCATTCTAATCACACCACGAGGATTAATATTCCATTAAAAAAAGAAAGCAACCATCTAATCCCCCCCCCTCTCTCTCTCTCTCAGTGCATGTGTGATTAATTTATTTTAGCACCCTGTATGCCTTTTTTTTTGGAATTAAACCCACGAAGACTACTTTCTCTATCTCGGTAAATATTCTTACAAATTTTATTAAAATTCATCCGGCTATTCTAGAGGTCATAGCCAACAAAATTCACTCAAACATGCATCAATTTTGCAAGTGTATATTGCTTCGCCCACATTTCTAAACTTGCTCGGAATATATCACCAGAAAATTGTCTAGTAAAACATAAAAAGCACTTAATTTGAGACAGAAATCTGTCTAAAATACTATTCAAAATTGATAAATTAATGTGTTTTCGAAAGAGATATTTTCAGCAAATAAGTGACCAAAATCATCTAATAAACATAACACAAACCATTATGGGGGGAATTCCTTGTGACGTAGTGGTTAAAATGCAAGACTGCAACGTCAAAGTAAGCGAGTTCGAACACCAGTCACGCTATCACGTTCACATTCGGACTAATACGCTTGGGGAAGGTATGAACTTTTTTTTTTATTCCTCAACTATGCATTAAATAGAACCACTACTAGTGTTCTACAAGTATGTCTTTGGCATTAAATAACCCACGGAAGTTGATATGGCATTACACAAAAGAAACCAAACATTAACACTCACTCTTACTAATTCCCATCATTCGTCGATGTATGTCCAATTTTGTATGCAATGTCACCCACTCAGGTTATTTTCTCTATTTTGAAAAGTATTACAACAAAATTATATTAAAATCGGTTCAGATGTCTAGAAGAGGATAGCAAACAAAATTCACACAAAGAAATCGTTACTTTGTCAGTGGGTCTTACAATATGCTGACAGCAGAGGAGGTAAAACAGCCCTCCAAGAAGGGGTGTCTTGAGTATAAAACTAAACTGCATCTGGTGGTGAGGCCCCAATTCTGGTGCTCCTGGGAATGTGGAGTTACCTTTCTTTGCAATTATTCAAAATCCACTCTGACCCGGAGCAGTCGTTCCTGTCATTCCAATCTACGGGTTAAATAGATATTTGTTAAAGAATTATTTGTATTTGATTGAAATACTTGATCTCATATAAACCGGGTTAAAAAAAAAAAACTCTTTAAAGAAACTATACAAAAAATGAAAGTATAAATGTTCAATGTACACAATACCCAAACCTCCACGTATAAAATAAACCCAGACGAGTTGATACGCGGTTAAATTAATCAATGTATCAAACGCTTTTGAGTAAATACTTGTGAAAAATAGATAAAATACTCCCTCATGCTAACAAGATAGTACGGAATCTTACTTAAGTTATAGCTAATTGTAAATCATGTAAAAAATCGATGTACATTTTTTTTAATTGGTCGCGCAATTACAATGACTAGTTAATTCGGCGTAGCTTGTGTGCGATGAGGGTTGGTGGTCAGTAGTAGAGTTTCCGCTCAAGATTCTGTGGTCAATGATTCGATCTCCAGTGGGGGAGGTCACGGAATACACTGCTCATGAAACCTAATAAGTGTTGGTGTATATCGCGCGCAAGTGTTTGCCAGATTTTCTAGTCGTGGTAATTCAATTTACAATTTTAAAATCCTTTATATAATTGAAGGGGGTAAATTTCTCATGTGTTTAGGTTCTTTGTTTGGTGACATATCAACCTTTGTAGGTTATTTAATGCCAAAGCCATTCTCCTAAAAGAACAGTAGTGGTACAATTTAACCCATATCTGGGAGGATAAGGAGGTTCATACCTTTCTCAAGGGTATTTGTCCGAAAGAGAACGTAATAGCGCGACTTGAGTTCGAACTCGTTTACTGCGATTCCGAAGTCCATAGCTTTAACCATTACAGCTTGAGGACACCCCACTTACGCGTTTGTGTATATGTATGTGTGTGTATATGGTTGGTTGGTTGTTTAGGTTTTATAGTATATCAACCTTTGTCGGTGATTTAATGCCAAATCCATTTTTATACAAGTAATCAGTTGTATTTTAAACAATTCAGTTTATCATGAGTACACAGTTTAATCGTTAAAACATTTCAATTTCGAGCTATTCAATTTATTCAAACAGTTCTAATTCAGCTAATTCAGTTAATTATAAGTACAGATTTTGTGTACACACAGTTAAATGTCAAAACACTTCTATATTAAACAATTCAGTTTATCATAAGGAGGGTTTCAATGTCAAAAACAGTTCCATTTCAAACACTTCAGTTTAGTGTAATTACAGTCTAGTTGTCAAAAACATTTCTATTTCAAGCTATTCAGTTTTGTCAAACAGTTCTAATTCAAACAATTCAGTTTAGCATAAGCATGCTGTTATTTCAATTTCACCCATAGATCGGGCCCTATCAGGTGCTACCATTCCTGGCCAGAATGGACCGGGGAGCAATGACAATGAAGGTGTGCTCCGCATTCTCCAAAGGAGCAGCATCACTGGAACCTCACCATCAGATTGTTTAGTATCATATCCAGAACACTTGTTGTGGTGGTGGTGGGGGTCTTACCACTCTGCAGAGAAGCTGTAGGTGTATATGTGTGTGTGCGCGTGTGTGTGTGTGTATGTTTGTTTATGTGTGAATATGTATATATGTATGCGCGTATGCACATATACATATATATAACTGATTTCACACGCATGAAAAGATATATAACAGGTTGTATTGAAAGGTTTTCTATTATGCGATACAGTGTTGTGTATATATATATATATATATATATATATATATATGTCATAAATCTTATTGTTTTGAATATATATATATATATGTCATAGATCTTGTTGTTTTGAATATATATATATATATATACTTACACTTCCGCTCGAGCAGGTTGCGATACAAGGTCAGTTTTTAAAGCGAAGTTCAGCACGTTTTCCTTCCCTAGACCGGTTGCCATACTAAGGTTTGAGCTCATTCTGCCCCACTACTTGCCCATAGCTGGAGGGAGAATAGTTTGGTATTAGCGCTATGTGAAATGCAAACTACCTCGTTCAGGGTTTGAACTCTGTTTGCCGTGTCCATTTCCAACGACGGTAACTATTACACCAAAAGTTTCTAACACATTAGAAGTTGATGCTGATTTTGATCTGAGTGCAGTATGTTCACGGGGTATGATTTCTGTTAACTGCTTTATGCCTTATGGAATCTGCGCATGTATCAATGGAAAGCTGCGAGTTGCCCATGCTGCTGATCTCCTCTCTTTTTCCGCATCGATACTGTCAAATGAATGTGAAAAGTACCATACGAGGTAGTGGAAATGTCACTGCCAGAACGAGATCAAACACCGGACAACCTTATTGACAGAAGTTCCTTGTTTTGAATTTAGTTTTTTCTTCTCCGATATTGGTTGCTCTACCAAGGGCAATATTTTATACAATATTTGCATACTTCGAGTGATCGTCTGTATTACAGAATTACAATGACGAAATGGTGTCTTGCTCCGACAATTCAAATCAATCTTAGATATAGTTTTGCTATCTATATAGAGAATCGTTCAGAAGTTTGTACACTTCAAACAATTAAAAAATAAAAAATAAAAAATAAAAAGTCAACTTTTCTAAACTAAATATCATAATCAAATCGTGGTGTTAACATGAATTCTATCCCTCTCTCTCTCTCTCTCTCTCTCTCTCTCTCTCTCTGTAGGTTCACTAGCTGTATCCATACAGTTGATGTATATAATTACACAACCCCCTCTGCACGGGGAGGATGTGACCCGTTGTCAATTTTTAAACGCAGTTTAACAGGTTTGAATTCAACTTTCCTTCTCCTAGACTGGTTGTCAAACCAAGGCCAAAGTATTTCGTCTGCCTTGCTGTTTACCAGTACCTGAAGGGAAAATTATTAGATTCATACCTTTCCCAAGAGTATTAGCGCTTCGTGAAACACAGTCTAGGCGAGGATTTATATTCAGGTCGCCGTATCCATTGCACACGACGATAACCACTACATCTGGGCACACAAACAGAGTTGATGTAATGTAAGTCTTTGCAGGTCGACAAACTCTAATTTGTCTATGTGTAGGAATCCAAAAAAATAACGTCACTTAAGAGTCCGTCCTTGCAGTGTCCTACGTATCTTGTTAAACTTATTTAAATGAATTGTGGCCGTACTGTTGCAGTTTTGCAACATGCTACTTCCAGTATATGTTCAAAACTGCACGCAGTATTCTTGCTTACTCCAAGCGTTTGTTTGAGTTCAGGTGGTGCATCCATACAGGAGCATTGATGCAACAACAGCTTGGAAGAAATCCCGTTTTATTTTATCAGAGAGACCAGATTTCCGTATGACCGAGAACCTGTCAATAACCTGTCCACGCTTTCTATAGGCGTATGTTGACATTGCTTTTTGTAGATGAGATACTGCTGCTGAGGTATTCGGCTGGTGTAATGGTTAGCAAGTTCGACGGGCAAACCTACACAAGAGAGTTCGGATCTCATTGGGTGCCCCATTCATTCAGCTTAGAGCCACGTCGAAGTAGAAAGCTAAGTAAATTACTACTGTTGCCGAGATTAGAACTAGTATAATAATTTCAGAGGCTTGCTGTTTAAAAATGAAGATGGCTCCATCTTGTTTGAAATGTATGAATTTCTTGTGGAACATTATACAATCAAAACAGATATTATTAGGTATTATTACAAAAACCTTACAGCAATGAAATTCATGAAAATTATTGCAGTACTTGTTTTACTAAAAACAGAATATATAAGAGCGATGCGTATCTTGTGATTGCTATACATTGATGTTTATATTTATCCGATCCCTCTGCAAGGGTTCAGGTGTGACACAAAGTCACTTTTTAAGTGAACAAAAACTGGTTTGAATTCGGCGTTTTCCTTCTCCTTGATTTTGCTCAGTCGGCTGGGGCTGTAGAATGCACTGATTGCTTCTCTGCAGAGGGGTAAGACCCCCATCCCGATGAGTGTCCTAGATATGACACTAAACAATCTGATGGTGAGGTTCCAGTAGTGCTGGAGCTTTGGGGGATGCGGAGTACCCCTTTTTGCTCCCAGGTCCACTCTGGCCAGTAGCACCTGATAGGATCCTATCTATGGGTTGAATAGAACTAAACCGAATTGTTTGAAATAGAACTGTTTTGACATTCAAACTGTGTACTTATGCTAAACTGAATTGTTTGAAATTTAATTCGGCGTTAATAGACCCCAAAAGTGTTGATACACCATAAAACCAACCAACCAACCAACCAACCTTCTTGACTACTTGCCTTACCAAAGCTAAATAACCTAGTATTCTCGTCTATCTCGTCCTTCTTGCAGCTATGTTACTCATAGCTGCTAGAAGGACGAGATGGTTACATACCATATTCTAAGGGCATTAGCCAGAAGAGAAACGCAAGAAGTCTCACCCTGGATATGAACTCCGTTCCCCGAGTCCATTTTCTTCAACGGTAACTTTTATGACAAACGCTTCTGTGAAACAACAACAACATCAACAACAAATAAATAAACTGAAACACATATTCAGGGCGTTGGAGTTTATGTTCCTTTAGTGTATTTTCGTATTGACTCTGAGTTCAAAACCGAATTAAATAAATCGGAATTCAGAAAAATTAAATTTTAGCCAAAAAGCATTTGGGGATATATATATATATATATATATATAATTGTTGATTTTATCCTTTTACAATTTCTATTCGGGAATATTCCGAAAATGTGTTCATTCGTTTATCTTTCAAGTTATCTTTCCTGTGTATCATCAGACATCTTATTAAACTCTTACACTCACTACTTAAAAAAAAAAATAGTTTCTTATTAACTTTTCGTTGCCAGTGGGGGTTTAGAATATGCTGACAGTATCCTCTGCAGATGGATTCAGACACCCCCATGACCGCAAAAGAAAAAGAAGGGATCAGGGTACGATACTATGATTCAACTCTTGGTGAGTCCCCCGATCTAGAGAGTGCAGAGTAGCCCTTCATTTACATTACTCCCAGGTCCACTCGAATCCAGACTTGTAGTATCTGTTATGGTCCCATCTACAGGTCAAATAGATATGTCTGAAAATTATTTGTATTTGATAGGAATACAAGATACCATGTAAATGTGTGTAAATTATTTGTATTAAAAATAGTTAGTTGAAGCTATAATTGTTTCGGTATTATTATCATTATTATTATTATTAGTTACTTGAAACCATATAAATGTGTGCAAAGCAAATGGTTATTAGTTAATAAGAGTAGTTACTTGAAACCATATAATTATGCATAAATTATTCGAATTAGGTCGGAATACTGAAAACCATACAGCTGTGTGTAAAAAAAAAAATCACTAAGAAAACAACTACGCAAAATGTGTCAAATACAACGAACGCGATTCTCTAACCTCCAACCATGACGTAATCCAAGACAGATTGATAAGCCGTAAAAATCGACCATTCTTTCTAAAAGCTATTTTGTACTTTAAATTCTCCGAACTTTTGGGTAGCAACTTGTTAGAAATATTTCAATTTTTTTATTTGATTACTTGTTCCGAGAATGGAGTCGGTGAACCAAGTTCAAACTCCGACTGAGGCAGTTTACTACTACTACTACTACTACTACTACTACTACTACTACTACTGTTATTGGCATAATGGTTAGAGTGTTCGCCATTTGCCCGGAAGACCTGGGTTCAAGCCCAGGTCGAGTCATACCAAAGACTCAAAAAATCGTACTTGATGCTACCTTGCTTAACACTCAGCATTATAAGGTAAGGATCAAGGGTAAAGTGGAGCAATCCAGGGAAAGGAGTAGCGCCCTGCCCTACACCTTGGTGTAGTAGCTATCGAAAAGGGAGCCTTCGGGTCACCCTCGACTAAAGGGAGACAACTTTACTTGCTACTACCGTTGATGATGATGTTCGTCATCAGCATCAATAATGGTTCTTAAACCAAAGTTCAACATATATCTTTAACAAGTGATATTGGAGGTGTGGTTAGCGTCATGGGAAATAGAAGCGGTGAAACGAGTTAAAATTCTGGGCAAGGCTGTCCGTCTTTCGCTTTACGCTAATGCCCTTAGAAAAGTTATGAATTTGTATGTCCTATGTCCTTCTCCCCAGCTAAGGTCAAACGGTAGGGCAGACTGGGTTCTTAAGCCCTGGAACGGCTTATCGACTAAACAAGACAGAAGAACTCAGTCTACCCAACTGTTCACTAGAAAACAAATGGGTTCATGTTTTTCTCGAGAGCATTAACGTGTATTGAAATGCAGACCGCTTTGTCTAGGATTTGAACTCGAATCACCTGATTCCATTTCCTACGACGATAACTTTTACACTAATCCCACCCCCTTAGGAGATAGAGGATTTTAAAAAAATATTTGTATGTACACGTTTGAATGTGTAAACAATGATTGTGTAAACATTACTCGTATTTTGTTTTTCGAGTGTGGCATTTAGAGGAATCTGTCATAAAAACATTGTTTAGGCGCTCCCATGATCAGGACGTGTCTCTGTAAAATGCAATTACAGAAATCATTTTCACAATTTAAATTTCCCGCGTATTCAAATTCACACCGACAGAGTGACATACTCAATTACTGTAAGTAGGTCTTTTAAGCCTGAAATAATCTCTATAAGACCCAACGTCGACTTACACGACAGGGCTAAAATCCAAAACTTTTATCACGAATGGTCAACCAGTTTTGAAGATATATTTTTTCAAGCTTAAAGCGGTTCACTTATACGAAGCAATTTACGATAAGTAAATGCAAATGATGTGTATGAAATTTCGCACTAAAAATAGGGATGTTTTTACTCATAGAAGAAAACTTTAGAATATTATGGGAATTAGCATTTTTCTGAGCCTCTTTCTCTTTTTTCAGAAGTATTTTTTGGTTCTTTTCGCTGAGGAGTATTTTTGTAAAAACTTCTCTTACTGATTTATACAGGTAATTTTCTCAATTTTCTGTTCAATATTTAATTATAATTGATTCCTTGTAATTGATAAAGTTGCTAATTAGTTATTTACTGGATATCACAGTCCAGTCGGCTGGGGTGAGGCTGTAGAATTCACCAACTGGATCTCTATAAAGGGGCAAGCCCCTCTCAACGAGTGTCCTGAATATATGACACTAAACAATCGGATGGTGAGATTACAGCCTTGGAGCTTTAGGAAATATGGAGTATCTTTTCATTACCATTGTTCCCAGTTCCACTCTGGCACGGAGTGACAGCACCTGGTAGGGTCCTATCTATGGGTTGGGTCAAATAGAACAAACCGTGTGCAAACAGATGAATAATGTTAAATTGTGAGACTGTTATATAGCAATACTTTAAACCATTTAACTGCGAAAAAGAGCTCAGGCTTGTTTAAGAATATTATCGACAAAATGTGTTTACAAATCACACACACACACACACACACACACACACACACATATATATATATATATATATATATATATAGTGGAATTAGAAGGAAACTCAAACCTGGTTTAATTGTCATTATAAATTTATTTCGGCAGAGATTATCATTATACCGTCCGTCTCATCAGATGACTGCGCGTTTAATTTGAGGTTGAAAGACTACAAATATGGATTACAGTCAATATGTGTACAGAAAAAAAACGAGAAACCTTTCTAAATTCTCTGGCGAAAGTAAAGGGGGTCAAAACAAGTGTTAGAAAAATTAAGAAACCAGCAAAAGGGTGTTCCTGTAAATTAACCCATCCTAATTTGAACATATTTTTCATAGCAGGTGGAATTTTCTGAATAATCTAAGCTGCCGAAAGGTTTTTATTTAGTTTTATTTCTATTTCATTTCATTTTTTAACGAGAAAGTATAAGACCACATTAGCTAAGGGAATTAACACATGTATTAGAAGTAAACGAAAACAATATGAAGAAAATCATTTAATTTACAAGCTTACATGTTTGAGCTTCCTTCTAATTGCACTGTACACGTTCTGTATGTGAGTTTTGTTATATAAACCTAGATAATATATATATATATATATATATATATATATATATATATATATATATATATATATATATATAACAATAGCCATACATCGAGCACTCCCATAGATTTATATGAAATTCCTCATACATTCTGTACGCGAATAATCCACACCCAAAGTCTTCGGATGCTGACTGGATATATATATATATATATATATATATATATATATATATATATATATAACAGGATTTGGCATTAAATAACCTACAATGGATGATATGCCATAAAACTCAATTAAACAAAACTGGATATCACTCGTCCCTTTCAGAAACTGTTCTCAGAATTTATTGTGACTTTGGTCACCTCATAACCACCTCTAGTCAAATACAGGGAGGGGTCGCCGTGGTGTCATGGATAACATGCTGAACTGTAGAAACTTAAGCCGGTTCGAAATCCAATCATGCCATTACGATTACTTGCAGACTAATACCTTTGGAAAAGGTATGAACCCACTCCCAAATTATGGAAGGGTACCATGATTGTTTTTTATATAGAAGGATAGCTTTAAAATTAGGTAAACCACAAGGGTGAAACGCAATTAAATGAAGAAACCAAACTATCCATGAAAAAGATGTATGGAAAAAAATGAGTTAACAATAAAAATCGGGAAAATTAATCGGATAAATAAGTATAAGTTATTTTTTCTAAAGTATTTCAATGTTTTTTGTTGTACAAGTTGAAATCACTCTCTGATGAATATACAAGTAAATGGAGGTGCCCGTGGTGTAATGGTTATCGTCGCAGCAAGTGGACACGGCGACACGAGTTCAAATCCTGGACGAGACTGATTACATTTCACATAGCACTAATACCCTTGGGAAAGGTATAAATCCAATTATTCTCCCTCCAGCTATGGGTAAATAGTAGGACAGACTGAGTCTTCAGCCTTGGTGAGGCAACTAGTCTTGGAGAAGGAAAACTCTGAATTCAAACCTGTTAAACTCCGCTTACAAATTGACCTTGTGTCATTTCCTGCCCGAGCGGAGGGGTTGGTAAATATGAATATACATGTACATTCTCTCTGTTTTCGAAGTGGTAGTCCCCTTGGCGTAATGGCTAAAGCACTGGAGTGTGGCCTCGAAGTAAGTGAGTTCGAACTCCAGTTTCACTATTACGTTCCCTATCGGACTAATACCTTTATAAAAAGGTATGGACTCTCTTATCCAACCGGTTATGGGTTAAGTAGTATTAATGCCTTTGTTTTACAAGAATACCTTTGGTATTAAACAACCTTCGGAGGTTGCAATGCCATTAAAGAAACCTCACCAAATCTGTTTTCTGATCATAAGGAAATAACTAACCCCAATTAATTATTATAGTAACATTTATAATTATTTATCGGATCCCCCTAACATGTCTTTTTCTCAACATTTTTCGGTTCGTGATAGATCACGACATGGCCGCCCTACCGGGGATGAGTCCACGTTGCGAACTGACTAAGGTACTGAACTGCGACATTGTAGTGAGCGAGTTCGACCTCCAGTCGCGCTATTACGCTCACTTTCATACTAAATACCTTTGGTATTAACCTCCTTATCTCCTCAGCTTTGGGTTAGAAAGTCCCACTGCTGTTCTTCTACAAGGATGTCCTTGGCATGAAATAACTCACAAGGGTTGATATGTAATTGAACCAAATCAAAGCAATTCTACCGACTGTAAATTGGTCCAGTCAGCTGGGGCTGCAGAATCCACCGACTGCATCTCTACTTAGAGATAAGACTCCCTCAACGAACGTCCTGTTATGACACTAAACAATCCGATGGTTAGGTTTCAGTAATGCCGGAGCTTTTGGGAATGCAGAGAACTCCTTTATTGCCATCGTTGCGAGGTCCACTCTGGCCCAGAGTGGTAACACCTGATAGGGTCCTATCTATGGGTCAAATAGGACTAAACTGTGTAATTACGCTAAACTGAATTGTTTGAAATAGAACTGTTTTTATATTTAACTGGGTGTTTAAAGTGTGTACTTATGCTAAATTGAACTGTTTGAAATAGAACTGTTTTAACATCTAAATGTGTAACAAAAATGTACTTATACTAAACTGAATTGTTTGAAACTGTTATCAAACTGACTTAATTCAGCGTTAAAGGACCGGAAAAGGGTTGGTACGCATTAAAATAGGGGTGTCTTCCTGGTGTATTGGTTAAAGAGATGGACTGCGAAATCGTAGTCAGCGAGTTCGAACTTCAGTCGCGCTATTACGTTCACTTTCGAACAAATACCCTTGGGAAAGGCATGAACCCCCTTATCCTCCCTGCTAGGGGTCAAATAGTTCAAGTACTCTTCTTCTAGAAGGATGGATTTGGTATTAAATAACCCCAGAAGGTTGATATGCGATTTAACAACAAATGCCTTAAACCAACCAACCAACCGACAGTAAAATACTAAATGCTGCCCTAGGAGCCACACTTAGCTGAACGGTTATCGCTGTAGGAAATGGAAACCGTGACCAAATTCAAATCGCTGATTTGTCGGAGCTTAGAATACACTGAGGTAAGACTTCCCGCCCTCACCACCAAAAAAAAATGCGTCCTGGATATGTTTGGGCGCTCTAGACACTGTGGAGAACTCGTTCATTGCCATCACTCTCCGGCTCATCCTGAGCCTGATTGTGTGGTTTCTATGTTTAATGGCATATCAATTTTCGTGGGTTATTTATTGCCAAAGATGCTAGTAAAAGAACAGTAGATACTATTTAACCCATAGCAGGTGGGATAAGAGGGTTTATACTTTTCCCAAGGGAAATAGAGGCACCTCAGGTGGTGTAATCGTTAGGAAACTAGACTCGCAAACCTTTACGAGTGAGTTCCACTCTCATTAGGTGCCTCATTTATACAGCACTTTGCCTCATCTAAGAAAAATGCTTAGTAAATTACTTGTCTATAAGAGAATAACGCTTATTTCGTGGCCATTGTCCAGTACGTTAGCCACTACTGCCACGAGGACTCCTCTCCTCTGACTTGGAGTCGTCGAACCTGTTAGGATCCCATCTATGAGTCTAAGAGATTCGTCAGAAAATTATTTCTTATAAAAAAGGACCTTCGACGAAACAAATATATGAAAAAAAAAAATGTAAATACGAACGTAGAAAGAACTCAATTTCGCAAACTGTAAGCATAAAATAACCCTTGACGGTTTAATAAGCAGTTTAAAATCAATCAATTAAATTTTCGCCTTGAAAAATTCACCTTAAAATCGAAAAAAAGGAAGATAATCGATTTGTTGGTTAACGAACGTTTTAAAATTGATTGAAGCAACAGATCATCAAGCGGTAATTTTTAATGAAGAAGAAAAAAAAAATCGTTCATTTAAATTAGTCGTTCTTAAAGTGGTTGGTGGAATATCCCCGTAAAGTGATGAGGAAAAAAAAGAGAGATTGGTAGAGTGTCAACAGAAGCAAGAACCAAGGAAACGATTATTTATTTATTTTAAATCCAATCAAAAACAAAAAGAAAGCCTTTTTAGAAACTTCAAGTCATGAATACCTCAGTAACGTACAATTTACAAAGAAAAAATTAGCATAAATTCTACTCGAAATCGCGTTTTTATTTTTTTTTTTTTAGTTCGGAGTCTAAACATTTGGTGATGTGGTTATGATAGAGCTCATGCCACACACCAACCATATCACAGCTCAGTCTGCTAGGGCTGTAGAATACACCAACTGTATTTTTGCAGAGGAGTAAGACTCCGTCTCCAACAAGTGTCCTTGATATGACTCTAAACAATGTTATGGTGAGGGTCTAGTCTGAGAGCTTTCGGAATGTGGAGTATCCCTTCATTTCCATTGCTTCCAGGTCTACTCTGATCCGGGGTGGTAGCACCTGATAGGGCCCTATCTATGAGTTAAATAGAATTGTTGAGTGCAAACAAATGACTTTCGCTAATTTGAATTGTTAGAAATAGAACTGTTTGATCATTCGTGGGTAAACAAATGACTGATGTTTGATTGAACTGTTAGTGATACATAGCAATACTTGGAACCATTTAACTATGTGCGAACGAATTTTTAATGTTGAATAGAATTATTAGTGTTGAATAGCAATACTTGAAACTCTTTAGCAGTGTAGAAACACTACCAATACTAGTGTGCAAAAAATCAGTTCTAACTCTTAAAAAGAAATTATCTACAAACTATTCAATAACAAATCGACTAAAAATGTTATCAGCAAAATGTATTAACAAATCATATATTCGGTATACATATAAAGAGGGTTGATATGCTCTAAAATCTAACCAGACCATACCAAACCAACTATATAAAAAGTAGACGACGTCTATTGTTCGATAAGGTTGGTGGGTGGTATGTAACTTATTTAGAAGTGCATCTAAAATTTTCCCCAATTCGTGAGTTTTCACCATCTCGAGTTTTTCAAGGAGTTCTTTATATGGCATTAGAGGCGGATCTTTCTGGCACTTGCTCTCGAACAGGATTCAAAAATTGTTTATCGTCTTTTTTTTTAAGTGACAAAAAAAGAATTAACAAGCATTGGCTCCAAATCAACTTTTCGCCTGTTTCCATTATGTGATATCAGATGAAATCTCTCAACCAATTACCACTCAGTCTTCTTCAAAGCTTGACTTATTCAGCACTCACACTGTAAAGAATGATCAGTTACCTTTACTGTTACTCGTTGTTTCCGCAGGTGCTGACCTTGGGGTTACATCTGCTACAAACTTCTGTTCTCACTGGCGCACAATATCACGTTAAGTTTAAAATTTTAAAAATTTTGGAAGTCATTCCTAACACATGCTTACGCTTACTGAATGTTTACGATAATTTGTCTACCTTGTTTCCACCGAACTTTTTTCAGCGTAAAACATATTACTAATAAGTTTCTCATTGATTTTTAGAATGAATAAACATTGTTCTTTTTTCTTTTTGTTAACTCTTCCGATATATAAATCTATATCAAAATTATACCAGTTTTTAATAAACTTGATTTTAAAATTCGAACAGTTTTATTGAGCGTATAGCCATCTATGTCCAAATAGTAACATTTGATTCGGTTGTTTGGTTTGGTTTATTTAACGGTATATCAATTCTTTCTGGATTACTCAATGCCGAAACTTGATTCATTTCTAAATGTTTAATTGTAATCACGACTGTTTTCAACGTTTAATTGCATTTTTTAAAATTCCAAATTAAAAAAAAAAGTTAGCTGTCTAAATTTTTGAAACGAAGCTTGATGATTTTTATCATTAAGGGTTTTTGGACTATTGTCTTCCTCGTTACAGTTATTTCCACAACGTTTCGGCCGATATGTTCACTGACCTTCTTCAGGTGTTTGTCGAACTCGGGAACCTTCACGGAACTTCGAATTACGTCCTTTATTGAATCCACGGGAGTCGCCTGGTCTGATTCCGTTAGCCATAACTTGGTACAAGTGTTAAGTATTCCTGTATTGTTACACGTAGCGTAACGGTTATAGGCGTTGGTTCCCTAAGCTTCAAAAGGAGACAATCATCTGGAGGTTGCAGGTTCAATCCTGATAGCAGGCGAGTAGCAATACATGAATACTTAATACTTGTACCCGGTTATGGCTAACGGAATCAGAACAGGCGACCCCCGTGGATTCAATGAAGGATGTAATTCGAAGTTCCGTGAAGGTTCCCAAGTTCGACAAACACCAGAAGAAGGCCGGAGGACATATCAACCGTAACGTTGTGGAAATAACCATAAAGATGAAGACAATAGTCCAAAAACCCTTAATGATAAAAAATGTCTGTAATCATTTTTTCGCACAAATTTATATGATGTCAACAATTCCTACCTAATACTAATAATTTATACATAATTATATGGTTTCAAGTATTCCCAACTAATACTAATAGTTTATACACAATTATATGGTTTCAAGTATTCCCAACTAATACTAATAATTTATGCACAATTATATGGTTTCAAGTATTCCCAACTAATACTAATAATTTATACACAATTATATGGTTTCAAGTATTCCCAACTAATACTAATAATTTATGCACAATTATATGGTTTCAAGTATTCCCAACTAATACTAATAATTTATACACAATTATATGGTTTCAAGTATTCCCAACTAATACTAATAATTTATACACAATTATATGGTTTCAAGTATTCCCAACTAATACTAATAATTTATACACAATTATATGGTTTCAAGTATTCCCAACTAATACTAATAATTTATACATAATTATATGGTTTCAATCACTAATTATAATAATCCTTTGTAACCATAGTGTCGTGGCTAACGTGCTGTACTACGACACCGTAGTAATCGAGTTTGAACTCTACACTTTCAGGCGAATACCTTTAGGAAATGTTTGGTTTCTTTGTTTAATGGTATTGTTGTATTTTGACCTTCGGCCCGAGCAAACATGCCATTGCAAAGTGATGCACCGGAAGGAAGTGACACATTCCAATGGCCAGTAATCGAAAGAGATCGCGTGGGTGGATTTGGCTGATGAAATGGGACAAGGTAAAGCCCATGATACACTCATAGACTGATGCACCGGAAGAGAGTTACCTGTGAACTGCATGACAGTTATTTCCGCTGGATAACGATCAATCATGCCATTCCAAAGATCGAGTGGGCGATCGAGTGGGCGTTGAACTATTATATAACTCTGTCAAGACAGAAGTCAAGTGACAGTGACAATTGAAGTTACAGTTGGAGAACGGAGTTATAGACGAGATGTGGTAGGGAAAGCCACACCCGGCTGAGGAGGCCCTCGGGAACCCCGATGGAGTTTGGGGACCAGAGAAGTTGCTGATAAGATGCAGTAAAGAAAGCCATAACCCAGCAGAGTGGGCCCCAGGGCCTCCGGTTGAGCATCAGGAGACCGAGAAAGACACAACGTTGACGGCCATAAGATTGGGAGTCAAAATATTACAGTTTATGTTCAGTCTCCATCTCCTTCTCACAGTAAAAATCTTGAATAACCTTTTCGAACCCTCACAAATAAAGTGAGAGGTACAATATTTTATAAAGAATCATCGCTCCTCTGTTTATTTATTGTGTCGTTATGATGCTGCATGTGTAGATGACAATATAACTGTATCTTAACCATCGTGGTTTATTTAATACCAAAGCCATCCTTGTTGAAGAACTGCAGTAATATTATTCAAGTCATAACTAGTGGGGGATAAGGGAGTTCATAACTTTCCTAAGAGTATTTCTCTGAAAGTGAACATAATTACCGTAAGTGGAATTTAAACTCCAATACTTTGAGGCTGTAGTCCCTAGGGAAGTATGAATTGTCTCATCTATGGGATAAATAGTATCACTAATGTTTTTCTAAAAGGATGGCTTTGGCATCAAGTACCGCCCGAAGGTTGATATGCCATTAAACAAAGAAAACCAAAGCAAACTTAAGTAAGAAAAGTTGGTGACCTTAGTCGAGGGTGACTCAAAGGATCCCTTTTCAATAGCTACTACACCAGGTATAAGGGAGGACGGTACTTTACTCTTAATCAATACCTTATAATGTTAAACAAGACGGCATCAAGTCCTATTTTTTAAGTCTTTGTTATGACTCGATCTGGGATTTAACCCCGGTCTTCCGGACTATCGGTGAACACTCAACCCATTAGGCTAATAATTTCAAATAATTATTCTAATAACAAAAAAAATCTGCAAGTATACGGTTTTAACTGTTACGAGGATCATTATATAAGTTTCCAGACTTTTTTTGTATGGGCACTTTTATCGATAGTATACACATAAAACTCTAGTCCCCTTTGAAGTAATCTCCTCCAGCTGCAATACACTTGGGGTACCGTTCCAACAACTTCTGGAAGGCCCAATCGAAGTCCTCTTGTATGAGCGTGTCAATGACCTTCGTTACAGCCTCTTTCATATCCTCAATTGTCTCATAACGACAGCCTCTGAGCTTAGGGAATAACCAAAAGTCACAAGGAGCAAGCTCTGGACTATGGGGACGGTGAGGAACTGTCTTGATGCCCATCTTGGTCAAATAGTCTGTGACAAGGATGGAGTTGTGGACTGGGGCATTGTCATGGTGGAAATGCCACTGACCCGATTTGAAGAGTGCTGGCCTCTTGCGATGGAATCTCTTCCTGAACTTCCTTAAAACCTCAACAGAGTAACCCTAACCCTAACCCTTTGGCCAATTAACGCTGGTGTATTGACTTCCTTACACCTCCCACACCTCTCATCATCCCTCACAGACTCCCTGTCTTTGTTTAATCTCTTATGCCTCTCAAAAACTGATGCTCGATTTATGCAAGATGCTCCAAAAGTAGTCTGAAGCATTCCATACGTTTCTGCGGTATTTTTTCCAAGTTTAAAATAGAATTTTATTGCATATCGTTCTTCTAAAGTGTCAGATTGCATTGATGAAATTCACTAGCTGTGACAATCAGGCTCTAGTAGGGTGTATTTCAATTGCTGCTGTAGCTGTTCATTTGAACCTGAAATCATAAAAATTGGTCACTCATCTCATAAGATGTATAGCAATAACATAGTGAATGTTCAAGAGTCTACGACAATTTTAAATGCCTGTACAAAAAAGTCAGGAAACTTATTCAAGGCACCACGTATATACACGCAGAAGGAAACAAAATATCACTTGTATATAAAAATACAGACTCTTTTTATTTACCAACGGTCGAAATTGGTTGTGAAAGAGAGAGAGAGAGAGAGAGAGAGAGAGAAGAGAGAGAGAGAGAGTAGGTCAGGTACTGCTAGGGAAACGATAGGTTGTTGCACGTCTTTAGATTTACACAATATCTTCAGAGATCCTTGCTTTTTCGTGCTTTTAATACAGGGCACACTTACAACCCGGCAGCCGCCGCCTCCTCTCCCGAGCTCACGCCGAAAACGGCGTGACTCTGCTCACTGACTGCTCTCTCTTTCCCTCTCTCTTTCCCTCTCTCTCTCTCTCTCTCTCTCTCTCTCTCTCTCTGCCGACTGACTGCCGACTGCTGGGTTTGAAAGCTTCTATTGTTATATATTTTCTGGACGCCTACTCATTCTTCCTACGCAAGTCATGTGGAATTTCCGTTGTTCTTTGTTTACTTTAAGACATAGCTGCACATCCCCCACAAACTAAACAACTTGTCAAAGATGAATATGTGACACAAGTAACTATTTAATACCAATAATTTTTAAACTATTAATAATTAACTTAATGAAACTATTTTACTTACAGTCATAATTTCAAGTATTCATATCTACTACTGATAATTTCAAAACAATACGTTTTCCAGAAACTATTCTGATTTAAGTGATAAATTATTGCATACAGTTTTTTAAGTATCTGTTGATAAAAATAATTTGTGAACAAGTTTAATTTCAAGTAATTATTCTTAATCTAAAGGATTTTCACACAGTTATATAGTGTAGAGTATTCCCATCTTATGCAAACAATTTTCACACAGATCTATTTAACCCATTGATGATACCGTAACAGATACAACACTTCCGGTTTAAAGTAGACCTAGGTGTGGGTGTAATAGCAATAAATAGGGGTTACTCCATTCTCCCAAGAGCTTTAGAACAGCACCCTTACTATCAGATGCATGTTAATGTCTTACTCAGGATATCCTTTTTGAGGGTGAAGATCTTATCCTTCTGCGGAGGATGTGGTCAACGTATTTTAAGCCCCTCTGACAGGGCCGAGGTTCGTATTTGACTTGGCAGACCTGAATGGTGTCCTTTTGAAAAGGTTAATACAAAAACAAAAGGAACTGATTTTAAACTTTGCAAGACTGGTTCTGTTTCTTTATTTAATGACATAGCCACCTCTCCGGGTTATCTAATGCCAAAGCCATCCTTTCGGGAAAATAATCGTGATACTATTTAGCCCATACCTGAGGGGGTAAGGGAGTTCATACTGTTTTCAAAAGTGTTTGTCTAAAAGTGATCACAAAAGCATGACTAGAGTTTGAACTAGTATACTACGATGTCGCAGTCTAGCACTTCAGCCCCAACGCCACGGACTCCCCCCCATGAACTGTCGGTTTCATTATTTCGACAAAAAACCCCGACAGACTTTTTTAATCGAGCAGTCTTACTTAGCCTATATAAATTGTGGTATTACAAGTGAGGCGGACGTTCATTTTGTCTTGTGGGTGCAGGGCTTAAACTTTACGCAGCTGAGACTTCCACTTGAGACGGTTGACTTAACTTGGGCGCCTTGAAAAATAATCAATTACGTCGCCGATCACTGAAGACACAAATCCACGTGTATATCGGAGAAGGGTTGCTTGCTTCATCTGTTTTGATACGATCAACTGTGAGGAAGGAAAGTTAGAAACAGAACGCTGCGAATCTCCTTTAGAAGTTCGAAAAGGTTTTGTTACTTGCTTTCTTCTCTCGAATGTTTGCAGAAATTGCATAATGGAAGTCTTTTTTTAAAATCACATCAGATCTCTCTCTCTCTCTCTCTCTCTCTCTCTCTCTCTCTCTCTCTCTCTCTTTGTGTGTGTGTGTGTCTCTCTTTCTCTCTCTAAGGAAACTGACTTCAAACTCCTCTGCAATTCTCTGTGTAACTCTAACTATATCTCTTTATATATATATATATTTATAAACACACACACAACACACACACACACACACACACACACATATATATATATATATATACATATATATATATTACCTTCCTTGACCTGTTCCTCGTCATCAGAGACATATTTAGTTTTACGACTTCCTCACATCGACAATTCCTGCACCGATTGACTTCGCAGATGACTAATGTAATGAACCTAATGCCCTTTACTTACAATCTTTAGATAGTGTAACATGAAGAAGGCTATATAATAGTTTGGTCCAAACCTTGTGCTAATAAAAAAAACAAAAAACAACCAAACAACATAAGTAATAAGTTTGATGATTAAATAGATAAATAACTCGTGAAAAAATATGATAAATTTAAAGTAGAAAAAGAAAAGACTTCTTAAATCTGTTTTCTAAATGTAAATAACATCAAGTCTGTTATGATTCTCGAGTAAACTATATATATATATATATATATATATATATATATATATATATATATATATATATATATAACCCTGGGCATTAAATAGAAATAAATGCAGACCTAAGTTTCAGAAAATTTCGAACGCAAACCTTTATATATATATATATATATATACCCTGAAGCTTAATGAAGAAAAGTTGTTACATTACACTATTTATATTTATTTTTAAACATAATTTCCTTGTAAATGCATTTAATTTAGCGGTTGATACTAACCATACAGGCAAAACATACAATAAAAACTTTCATGCTCTCAGAGTGCTGCTCCCCAGATTTGCCTCCATGGCTTGGGGGCACGGGTCTCAGAATAGACGGTTTTAGACCTACATGACCTTGCCTGGTCGTCAAAGTTCTTGGAACCCGAGCGAAATTTCTTCAACCATCTGGTTACAGTTCTGTAATCAACTGCTACTTCATCTTTCTGGTAACGAAAGTTTTTGGTTGCATCCGCGGCGTTACAGTCCTGTTCGAATTCATAAAGCATAAGTTCTGGAAATAGACTACGTTACTCATTTATCTGTGTCGCGTTCAAATCCCACACGAAGTGAATCAATGCACAAAGTGTCAACGCACCCATTACCACTTTACTGCCAGCCACAGCTTGAACTGTTTCGTTCCTGAGAGATACACGCCGCAAACTCGCAATATTGCAAAATTTTTGACTCACTTTATTCATAAAATTCAATGCAGTTCAGTAAATACCAGTGCTGGCATTTTCAAGAGAAAATATCAATATTTTTTTCAGAATATCGTTCAAACGAAGAGTAAATAAAGGTTAGTTACAGTCGTGTCTAAAGTACTGGGTCTTGCAAGATCAAAGTTAAGCAACGATGAGCCATTTTCATCTTGTTTGAGACATCTTTTTCTCCACATATGAAAACATAGAAAAATACAGCTAGAATAAATAGACAAATAAAAATAGAATAATTTAAAAAAAAAATGAAATTGTTCCTTTTTCATCGGCTCTATTGTTCTTATACAATTCTCCTATCATAAACTCTCACGTTTGTTCTATTTTCGTACACGTTTCATCATGTGAAATAAACGAAGGATTTTTGTAACAATAGAACTAAATAAGGGTAGCAACGGATGATAAAAGGAATATATATATATATATATATATATATGTGTGTGTGTGTGTGTGTGTGTGTGTGTGTAAAGCGCTTAACATAGAAATAACTGATAATAATTGCAATGAAGAAAGAAAAAAATCGAGGTGCCTCCTGAAAATGTGTGAAAGGCATTTTGCTTGCGTTTCTGTTTCATAGCAAGTGTTTTGCTTTTTAATGTCCAGAAGGAATTGGCCATCCAGCAGCTCTACGCTAATTTGCCCTGATTATTAGCTCGTAAACTGCTATAAATATTCAGGTGTTTATTGCTACTCGATGTTATTTGAGAAGATGAGATGTTTTTTCTTAGACACCATAGACCGACAGGATGCAAATGAACAGAGAAATAAACCTGAAATCTTCTGCCATATATATATATATATAATTTTAGGTTACTTAATTTAATGGCATATCAACCTTTTATGGTTATTGAATGCCAAATTCTGTTTTAATATAATAATTTTTAAACCAATAGTTTGTTGCTCACTGTATTTCTAAAGGAGTGGGAGCTGATTTGGTTACATGCAGTTAAGTAGTTTCAACTATTACTATTTACCATGAGTTAATCTATTTAACTAGAATTCCTATCTAATTCAATATCAATCATTTGTTTGCACACTGTTTGAATGGTTTCAACAATTGCTACCTCAGCGTAATTGACCCTCAACCACCGCCTTCTAGGATCTTTAAGATAAAAAAGGGTTGGGCACTTGTTTACCACAAGAGCAATTTGAAGAATAAGGTCGGAACAACCATGCAGGTGTTAGAGCTAAGATATGACCAGACGATTAATCCTCTTCGACTGTCCATTTAGCCCAGTAATGGCCAAAGGGGTGTGTGTCTAGTCACTTGACCATTTTGATTGCATAATGAAGTACTGCATAGCCTCGAGTATCCCGTCTTGAAGCGTTCCAGGTGGCTTCGTTGGTGGGTGGGAGTGTCTTACTCCTCTACAGTGCTGCTATCGGTGTATTGTACTGCCTCAGCCGACAGAGCGCGTGTTATATATATATATATATATATATATATATATATATATATATCGTTCGTTCGTGGTGTAATGGTTACCGTCGTAAGAAATGGACACGGCAACCGAAGTTCAAATCCTGGATGAGGCAGTTTGCATATCTCATATTGCATCGCTATTCTCCCTTCTGCTATGGTAGGGCGCAAGGGTTTTTTTTTAACCCTGATATAACCGGTCTAGGAGAAACGCTGAGCTCAATCCTGTTAGTGTTCGCCTACGGCCCGGGAGACCTGAGTTCAATCTCAGGTCGAGTCATACCAAAGACTAAAAAATGGTACTTGATGCCTCCTTGCTTACACTCAGCATTATAAGGTACTGATCAAGGGTAAAGTGGGGCAATCCTGGGAAATGAATCGTGCCGTCCCCCACACCTTGGTGTGGTAGCTATCGAAAAGGGAGCCTTCGGGCCCCCAACGGCTACGGGCGCCAACTTTACTAACTTTACATTTAAACTTCGCTTTAAAAAATTAACCTTATGTCGCATCCTGTTCGTGTGGAGAGGTTAGTAGATATATAAATTTCCTTATTTACTTCCATATATGAATTAATAAAATGCAGATAAAAAGTGTATAAGAAAGGTCTCGATCTACTATGTTAGAATGGTTTTCATGTTGCCTTGTGCCACAACTAAGCAAATAGGGACACTTCGGGTGGTGTAATGGTTAGCAAGCTAGACAAGCAAACTTTCACAAGTGAGTTCGAGTCTCATTGGATGCCTCATTCATATGACCTTGTGCCACATCTAAACACAAGGTTTTGTAAATTACTATGTCAGAACGGTTTTAAAACCTTGAATATTCAAATTATATACTCTAAAATTCGGTTACTTCAAGTTTTATTTTGATCACATATGCATCAGACGGAAATTGTCATCAAGTCGTGCTGACACCACAGATTACCCTGACTTTCTCTCTCCATCCGTCCCAATCATCCATTGCTCTCCTCCAAACTATATCGTGCCAGCACAGAGCTGATGAAAGTAAGTACTTGCTGTTCGGTCAATACTGGCGCATCTGTGTGTAGGAGGCCATAAGAGAACGTTGCTTATGAATTCGTCCTTGCTTCTCTTGTAGTGACCCACATATCTTGTTCGTCTTACTTGGGTGGTTTGTGTGATAGGAGATCAAGGGGTCGTACAGCTACTGTTTTGTGGGGTGTTGCTTCCAGGATTTGTTCAAAAGAGCACATAGTATTGTTGTGTAGTTCTCATCAAGATTTTCGTCGCTGCGTTTCGTTAGCGTCCATGTGGTGCACCCATACAGTAGTATTGACACAGCCACAACTAGGGAGAAATTCCATTTTATTTCATCGGAGAAATCAGATTTCCACATGATCAATAACCTTTCAATAGTAGTCAATGCTTTCACTTAGCGTACGTTGACATTACTTTCGGTAGATCCTATTTACCCAACCCCTCCGCTCGGGCAGGATATAACACAAGGTCAATTTTTAAAGCGGAGTTTAACAGGTTTGAATTCAGAGTTTTCCTTCTCCTAGACTAGTTGCCTCACCAAGGCTGAAGAAACCAGTCTGCCCTACTATTTACCCATAGCTGGAGGGAGAATAATTGGATTCATACCTTTCCCAAGGGTATTAGTGCTATATGAAATGCGATCAGTCTTGTCCAGGAATTGAACTCGTATCGCCGTGTCCATATCCTGTGACGATAACCATTACACCACGGGCACTTTCGGTAGATGAGATATTGCTGCTGAGGTATGTGAACATGTCTACTAATTTAGAAGCCTACCACTTAAAATGAAGATGGCTCCTTTTTAAAAGGCATGAATATGCTGTATTTAAGTAGCGGTTGTTCTTGGAGACATGATTTTACAAAAGATTATAGACAGATGGAGGTGTCTGCAATGGCATATCAACTTTCTTAGGTTATTTAATGTCAAAGTCATCCTTCGAAGAACAGTAGAGGTACTGTTTAGCCTATACCTAGGAGGATAAGAAGGTCTATACCTTTCCCAAGAATATTTGTCCAAAAGTGAACGTAATAGCTCGCTACGACTCCGCAGTCCAGTGCTTTAACCATTACACGACGAGGGTATTTGCCCGAAAGTTAACGTAATAGCGCGACTGGAGTACGAACTTGCTTACTACGATTCCGCAGTCCATCGCTTTAACCATTACACCAAGAGGACACTCCCTCCACTTGTTGACAAGTTCTCTGTGATCGGCAAGGATGGTAAAGTCCTCTATTCGGTAGGTTCTCTGTTTTTTTTTTCTTTTCTTCTACAACTACTGCCTCAACGGCTACATCGCTTACTTTGTTTATACTACATTATTTCCTGTTTTTTAAAACTAATACTGCATGTCATTTATACATGAATAGCTAACATTTGTGTTTTATCTTTGCCCAGTCGGCTGGGGCTGTAGAATACACTGACTGCATCTCTGCATAGTGGTAAGACTCCCACCCCAACAAGTGTCCTGGATATGATATTAAACAATCTGATGGTGAGGTTCCAGTAATGCTGGAGCTTTGGGCTATGCGGAGCACCCTTTCATTGCCGTCGCTCACAGGGCCACTCTGATCCGGAGTTGTAATACCTGATAGGGTTCAATCTATGAGTCAAATAGAAATAAAATACGTAATTATGCTAAACTGATCTGCTTGAAATAGAACTGTTTGTACATGTAAACTGTATACTTATCCTAAACTGAATTGTTTTAATTGGAACTGTTTGAATAAACTGAATAGCTTGAAATAGAAATGTTTTTGATAATTAAACTGCATACTTGAACTGTTTTTGACATTGAAACTGTATTTACACTACTGAATTGTTTGATATAGAACTGTTTTGACATTTAACTGTTTGCAAAAAAAATTTATACTTTTACTAAACTGAATTAGCTGAATGAGAACTGTTTGAATAAACTGAATATAGCTTGAAATAGAAATGTTTCTGGCAATCAAACTGTGTACTCATGCTAAACTGAATTGTTTGAAATAGAACTGATTATTTGTATGTAAATGGATTCGGCATTAAATAACCTACAAAGGTTGATATGCCATGAAACGCAAACAAGCAAATGTTTTTTCTGTAAAAATTAAATGCAGTTCATTCATATTAGATATTAATTGCAAGTTCTAGTTTATTTTAAGATAGAATGCAATATATTTCATAACAAAAACAATAATTTACTACATGATTACTATATGATTATGGTTTTTATAACTATATGATTATAGTTATTATTGCAATGATATTACTGTATGATTGCTATATGATTATTATCATATCATATTTACCAACCCCTCCGCTCGGGCAGGATATGACACAAGCGGAGTTTTTAAGCGGAGTTTAACAGGTTTGAATTCAGAGTTTTCCTTCTCCTAGATTTGTTGCTTCACCAAGGCTGAAGAAATCAGTCTGTCCTACTATTTACCCATAGCTGGAGGGAGAATTATTGGATTCATACCTTTCCCAAGGGTATTAGTGCTATGTGAAATACAATCAGTCTCGTCCAGGATTTGAACTCGTGTCGTCGTGTCCATTTCCTACGACGATATCCATTACACCACGGGCACCTCCATATGATTATTATTACTATATAATTATTACAGAATTTCTGGTCATCATCTTTTGTGCAATATTAAAGTCATCTTAAAAGTATCATTGAAGTTTCTTAATACCTTATCAGTGACATCTCTTTACAGTTATGTCAATACAAATTGTACGAAAATTGTCAACAGATAGAAAAATAGGTTGCAAACAAAACATCAATAAACATTTATACATTTGACAGTAACGATCTATTATACGTTTAATATCTCTTTCCTAGTTTATGAAAAACGAGGAGACTGAAGGAAAAAAAAAGTATATAATGGTACTGAAAAATAAGAGTGATATCTGTACTCGTCTCTGAAATTCAGAACCAAAGATGGCGGAAGGTACAGCCACTCGACATCACACATTTCGGGGAAGATACTTAACGGCTTGTATATTTGTAAGGCAAATGCATCAATATCAATGACGACTACATAGCAAAGTAGCATAGTAGTACTGGTTAAATATGATTAATGTTTTATTTGTAAACTAATAAACATGTTGGATTAGTAAGTGTTCGTGCCTTGTTTTCCGGATATCCTCGTAAAAGAGATGGAGATCAAAATATCTAATACAATAGATATTTCTATTTTTCTGCGTTCATTTCTTCTCATTTAAATTGTCTGCTATTATTCTGAACTAGAAAAGGCTGACGAAACGCTTCGAGTGATGCAATTGTAAGCAAGTTAGGCTTGTAGATAAGTGAGTTCGATTCTCATTGTGTGACTCATATCTCTTGCCTTGAGTCAAATTTAGTAAGTTATTTACCCTTAAAACACCGGTTCTCTCCGGATCACCGAAGTTAAGCAGTGATGAGCCTATTGAGTACTTAAATGGGTAACTACTTAGTCAGGGAACGTAATGCAAGCAAGCTGAAACCTTTGTACCCGACTAAGCAAAGCTTAGTGAATAACTTGAAAAAGGCTGATATAATCTTGTCCCGTCTAAACTTGCTTCGCGGTTTCCATTATCAAATGTTTCATTAACTGATTGCTTTTAATGGTAGGCATAGGCTTCTATTCTATACTCACTACCGTCGAAATTGAATTGGACACAGAATAAAAGAATTATTTTCTTTCGTTCTGCTTAAAACAAAAGTAGCTTGATGGTTGCAACCGCAAACAACGACATCCGGACAGACACGCTGAAAGCACCTGTCCCTGTTAGATCACTGAAGTTAAGCAACGATAAACTTGTTCAGTAAAGTGGGTAATCACTTCGTAACAGCAAGTACTATAAGCAGCTATAAGCCTGCTTAATACTTAAGTTAAACATAGTAACATCCATTAATGTGTGCATTTAACCAACTCCTCCGTCACTAGAAGGATGTGACACAAGGTCATGTACAGCTGTTTAGAAATCAGTTTTACTTCTCCTAGACTGGTTGCCTTAACAAGGCTAAAGAAGACAGTCTGCCCTACTATTTGTCACAATATCGTTGGCATGACACAAGTTGTAATAATATGGCCGTCACGGATTACCAATACCAACGCCACGGTGTACAATATTTGTGGTACCAAATGTAATACTATAGTTTTCACGGTACTTTTACTTTGGTCTTATCCTAGGAACGGCGCCGGGGTTGTCCTCGTGGCGTAATGGTTAAAGCGATAGACTGCAAAATCGTTGTAAGCGAGTTCGTATTCCAGTCACGTTATTACGTTCACTTTCGGGCAAATACCCTTGGGAAAGGTATGAACCCCCTTATCCTCCCATGGGTTAAATAGTACCACTACTGTTCTTCCAGGACAATGGCTTTGGCATTAAATAACCTACAAAGGTTGATATGCCATTAAACAAAGAAACCAAACCAAACCAAACATAGGAACGGCGCCAAATGTAATACCTTATCA
Organism: Sepioteuthis lessoniana; assembly: GCA_963585895.1. Classification (NCBI taxonomy): domain Eukaryota; kingdom Metazoa; phylum Mollusca; class Cephalopoda; order Myopsida; family Loliginidae; genus Sepioteuthis; species Sepioteuthis lessoniana. The sequence goes on along the minus strand of OY757937.1, from coordinate 48,221,989 downwards.
TGGCCTTGGCTCCGTGACTTCCACGTGCGTTTCCGGATAGTGGTTTATTAATCCTCTCTGTGCCTACGTTGTGTTTGAAAAATCCGCAGATAAGAAATGACACAGTTCATCCGGAACTTCTAACAGTCGGAGTGGTTCGTTGGAGCAAGTTGCCTGGGTATTGGCAACTCAAAGACAAGAAGAACTCGCCGTTAACAATTAACAATTATTTATTGGAAATTTATTGGTGTAACAATATGTCCAATATGTTTATAGAAATTATCGTTCACAAGAGAGAGAGAGAGAGAGAGAGAGAGAGAGAGAGAGAGAGAGAAAGAATCTATAGGGGTCTATGAACAGAGACACGAACAGACACCCCACCTCCGACCCGATTGACATCTAACTCCGACTGACGACTTCTCCAACTGACGACTTTTTCAAAATTCGCTAATATATATATATATATATATATATATATAAATTAAAGATATCGCTATTGTAATGTTATTTTGCTAAGTTATTGCGTCATCTCACACGTGTCCCTAATTTTAAACAGTGTTTTTCATTTCCTCAATTAAACTTATGTCAAGACATGTATCTGTTTTGCTTACATTTAGTCTTCCAGTGTAGAGATGACAAGTGTCGCCTATCTTGGTCGCTGATGAACGCGCTTGAACTTTCCATTTTGACTTGTATTTCCACGCAAAGATGTTAGCTAACTGAAAAACTCGCGTCCCGACCAAACTAGACAACGAAATAATTAATACAAGCAATCATCACAGTAATTAGTTCATATATTTAACCATAGCCAATTCAGTTTTTCTTCTCTTAGACAGGTTGCCCTATCAAGGCTAAACAAGCCAGTCTGCCCTACTATTTAACCATAGCTTGAGGGAGGACAGATGAATTCATACCTTTCCCAAGAACATTATCGCGAATTGAAGCACAAATAGCTTCGTCCAGGATATGAACTTGGTTCACAGATTCCTTTTTCTGAGGCGATAAACGTTACGCTAAGTGTGCTTCCTCAACGGCAGGTACTGTAAATAACCTAAGTCTTGGGGTGCTAGACTGATGTAAAATTGACTGTGGGGCCATTTTTCCATCTCTTCGAAATTCCTCCCAGGTTGTGATAACGCAGCCATGCACGAAAGTGGAGGCTTCGCAGCATCAAATAAGGAATTTATCCGACCTTCAACCAGACATGAGTTGACACACAATTATTTTAATGGGTGGGGTTGGGGGGGGGCACACGTGAACCGAAACATACATGATAGTCGCGAAAAAAAAAAACCGCCTGATCGACTCGGTAATCCCTTTGAGAGACGCCTCAAGCAATAAGCGATAAACTCGGCCCTGCTATGCAAATATTGTATTTAATGTGACTTAAGACGAGTTGTATTTAGTATAATAAATAAAAACGTGGTACTTAATTTGTCTCATTAAAAATAACACTTTTTAGATGAGATATAAAAAATCTTGAGAGTGGCCATATACTTTTCACTGGTAGTGTGTGTATATATATATATATATATATATATGTGTGTGTGTGTGTGTGTGTGTGCGTGTGTCTATATATGTATGTGTATATATATATGTACGTGGGTATATATATATATATATATATATATATATGTGTGTGTGTGTGTGTGTGTGTGTGTGCGTATATGTATGTATATGCAGGAATGTGTGTATGCATATGGATATATATATATATATATATATAGGTGTGTATATGTATGTGTGCGCATATATATATGTATGGGTGTATATGTGTGTGTGTATGTGTGTGTATTAGCATATATATATATGGGTGTATATATATGTGTGTGTGTGTTAGCATACATATAAATGTATGGGTATATATATATATATATATATATATATGTATGTGTGTGTGTGTATTACCATATGTATATATGTATGGGTGTATATATATACGTGTGTGTTAGCATGTATATGTATGTATATCTGTGCATATGTATGTGTATGTACGTGTTTGTATATATAATAAACTCACATCATTAACGTCTTATAAAAATTTGTTTTCCATTTGAGAATTCATCTATGTTTGGTCTAAATGCTAAAATCAGACAAATCTTAATTTAACATTTATTTGATTTTTGTTGTTTTATTATTATTTACTCCTTTAGAGTTTTCCACATCAGCGTCAGCAGATAGTTTTTCACTTGAGTTTGAGTGAAAGCAAATCTCCTCAAGTCTCCAGGACTCTTCTTAGTATTCTGGCCGTTCTGAATAATGTTGTCGTTTGGATATTCTCCACTCGTCCGCCAACTTCCAAGTCCTCCAGGCCCTTTAATAATTCTTTAGTCACTGTGCCAAAAGCAATTGGTATAATTGTCACCTTCATGTTCCATAGTTTTTTTCAATTCTCAAGCAAGGTTGAGGTATTTATCCTTCTTTTCACATTCATTCTGTTTTATTCTGTGGTCAGCCGGGACAGCAAAATCGACAATTTTGCATATTCTCTTTTTTTGTTGATTATTATAAGGTCTGGTCTTCTGGTCGAGATTAGGTGATCCGTGTGCATGTCAAAGTCCCATAGGAGTTTATGTGTATCATTTTCTTGGACAGGTGCTGGGTTAGTCCAAAGTTTGCCAATTCGAAGCAGTATGAATATATTGAAATAATAATCATTTCATTAATTTATTCTTAACTTTCTCATTACCCAATTTATGACTTGAAGAGGAAGAACTGATACTACCAAAGCTAGAAGAGCTATGCTTTGACAGAACGCACTGATACGAGGAGCTCGTATTGTAACGGTTATCGTCGCAGGAAATGCAATCGGCATCCGAGTTCAAATTATGGGCAAAGCTGTTTACAGTTTACATAGGGCTAATACCCCAGGAGAAAGGTATGAATCCAACAATCCCCGCCAGCTTTGGGTATGTAGCAGGGCAGGTGGGACTCTTTAACATTGGTATGTGTTGTATAGTGGCTCGTACTTCGTGACTTCCGGTATCGCGGAGGTATAAAAGACGTCGTGTTTCTTAAGCACAAGAGTTCTGCAAGATCTTGGTCAGTAGTAAGATCAACTTCAGACGTAACACCCACAGCGCGAGACTTATAATATTTGTCAGACTGTACCACTTCAGTTAATAAATAATTAACTCTTTATTTCTCTGTGTATCTCTTCCTAACCACGATACAACAGTAAGGCAACCAGTCTAGAAGGAAAATTCTGAATTCAAGCCTGTTGAACACTGCTTAGAAATTCACCTTCTAAAGCTTATGCTGTTTCGAAGAGTTTGGGTAAATATATACTCAGACCACAGTAGAATGCACAGATACTACATTCTGATCCGAGGTGGAGGTATGGATTCGAACACAAATGATACTTTTATTTACAGAAATTATGCTAATACTAACTATAATACGAGGCTTTTAGATTTCAGCAAATCGTTCTCGTCAAACAAAATCTTATTATCAGAACAAGTTTGTTAATACCTCTCTCCTAGTAGAACGTAAAATACAATTCGAAGTAAGTAAGTAAAATTGGCGACCTTAGTCTAGGGTGACCCGAAGGCTCCTATTTTGATAGCTACTACACCAAGGAGTAGGGGAGGGCGCTACTCATTTCCTTGGATTGCTCTACTTTACCTTTGATCCCTCCCTTATAATGCTGGGTGTTAAGCAAGGCAGCATCAAGTACCATTTTTTGAGTCTTTGGTATGACTCGACCTGGAGATTGAACCCAGGTCTCCCGGACCATTGGCGAACACTCTACTAAATCTTTTAAAATATCAGTGCATCACAATTTAATATTAGAATATATAGGTGACTGTTATCCCTGTCGTTGTTTGGGCAGTAGGAAGGGCCCCGAAGAATCTAACAAGGAAGAATTAAGATCATTCAAACGACTCTACTGCCACAAACAATGAAATATATTTAATAGTGCTGGTTTGTTCAGAAGATTTCACTCGGCCTCCATTGAAAATCGCAATTTACTAGTGGGGAATCCCCGTGGTGTAGTTACAACATGTTGTCTGCGATATCGTAACAAGTGAGTTCGATCTCCAGTCAAACTATTATGTTTACTTTCGGATTAATAACCTTGAGAAAAAAGATGAACCCTCTGTACATCGTCAGTGCCACTACAGTCCTTGCAAAGATGGCTTTGGCATTAAGTAATCCATAAAGGTTGATACGCCATTAAATGAAGAAAACAAACCAAATAGACGACCGGTGTGAATTCACAGTCAGCAAAATATTGAGTAAAATAACAAAAACAACGACAAAAACAAAACACATAGAATAATCTTTTGTCTGTTAAAACAGATTGTTTTGAATTGTATTTTTGTAGGTGTGAAAATCTTGGTAAACTATGATCAACACCTAGGTAACTGAGAGGGTATGTGTAATATATAAAGAGGCGACATCTCCACACTAAACGATAGTTCTCTGAAACTAGTAAACAAGTTCACCTAGCAAGGAAGCGGTGTCTCATCAACCAAGACAGACATCAACACGCGACTAGCAAAGGCATGGACAGACATCGATTGGCTATCGGTCATAGAGAAGTCAGACCAGACCGATAAAATGAAGCGCAGTTTTTTCCAAGCAGCGATCGTGTCGATACTGCTGTATGGACGCACTACATAGACGCTAACTAAACGTATGGAGAAAAAGCTGGACGGCAACTACACTGCGAGCAATATAGAACAAGTACTGGGGGCAGCACCCCACAAAGCAGCTGCTGTACGGCCACCAACCACCCATCACGAAAACTATCCGAGTTAGACAAACCAGACATGCGGGACACTGCTGGAGAAGTAGGGACGAACTCATAAGTGATAGGCAGCTGTGGACCCCTTAAAATGGACGAGCAAAGGCAGGACGACCAGCGAGAACCTACATACAACAGCTCTGTGCCGATACAGGATGTAGCCTTGAAGACCTACCGGAAGCGATGGACGATAGAGAAGTGTGGCGGGAGAGGGTCAGGGAGATCCGTACTCATGGCACAACATGATGATATATATATATATATATATATATGGGAGAGAGAGAGAGAGAGAGAGAGAGAGAGAGAGAGAGAGAATAAAATTAGACAGGGGGGACCCCATAGTTAGCCTACTGAACTGCGATATAATGGTAAGTGAGTTCGAACTCCACTCGAGCAATTAATACACTTGGGAAAGTTATTAACCTTTTTATACCCACCACCCATCGTTACGGGTTGAACAGTACCACTCCTGTTCTTCTACAAGAATATGTTTTGACATTGAATGTTAATATGCCATTAAACAAAGAAACCAAACTTAACTGTTTGATAGATATAGAATTAGATTTATTTGTTAAGACTAGATGGTATGTCCGCCTTCTGTTTAATTGATACATAGAAACGGACTGCGACAGATAAGGTGATGGCTTCCATTGGAGAGATATTGGAAAATTGTGGAATTTGCAGTGACTCGGATTGAAGCTACCAGAGATAAGGGCACAGATATGAAACTAGATTGATTGAGCGAAATAAACATAGATTAATAAACAGAAATTAACATAGATAGATAGATAGATAGATAGAAATGAACCTTGATGGATAGATTGATAGATAGAAATAAACACAGATAGATAGATAGATAGATAGATAGATAGAAACGAACCTCGATGGATAAATTGATCGATAGAAATGGACCTAGATAGATAGAAATTAACATAGATAGATAGATAGATAGATAGATAGAAATGGACCTAGATAGATAGAAATAAACACAGATCCTATTTACCCAGCCCCTCCGCTCGGGCAGGATATGACACAAGGTCAATTTTTAAGCGGAGTTTATCAGGTTTGAATTCAGAGATTTCCTTCTCCTAGACTAGTTGCCTCATCAAGAAGAACTCAGTCTGCCCTACTATTTACCCATAGCTGGAGGGAGAATAATTGGATTCATACCTTTCCCAAGGGTATTAGTGCTATGTGAAATGCTATCAGTCTCGGCCAGGATTTGAACTCGTGTCGCTGTGTCCATTTCCTACGACGATAACCATTACACTGATAGATAGATAGATAGAAATGAACCTCGATGGATAGATTGATAGATAGAAATGGACCTAGATAGATAGATAGATAGATAGATAGATAGATAGAAATGGACCTAGATTGAAATAAACATAGAAATAAAGATAGAAAGAAACTAACCGAGGTAAAAAGATATACGGACATAGTATTTCAGGCGCCACTGAAAACTATGTAATTTCCTTGCCCTGCCTCTTACAATTCATTCGTTCCTTTTTAAATTAGCTTTTTTTGTTTTTGTTTTTATTTTGCTTCGTGAAGATCGACATTTTCATTTCAGACTTGTGAATGAATGTTTGAAATTTTCTCCCACTCACTTTTTTCTTCTTTTTTTAAATAACAGTTTTTCTTTTGTTTTTATTTTTCCATTCATTCATTATTTATTTACTTATTCATTTATTTATTTATTCTTTATTTGTTTATTCCCTCACATTTTAAAAAAAATCTATTTCCATCAATCTAACTGGCAAGATTTTTTAAGTGAAGATGAAAGTTCGGTGTTGTGGTATTCCAAGTTTTAATAATAACCTGCTCTGTTTTATTCCCGATAAACACAGACGTACTTAACATGTTACCGCGCGAAACTTAACTTTTTTTTTCTTCAGTTTCCTTTGCGTTTATTTTCTTTATTTCCTTTCTCCAGTTGATAACATCAATCTATCAGTTCATTCAAGACTGCCATTAAAAAAAAAACAACGTTTTTTAACATTTGATTGTAAGAGTCCAATTCCAAGCTTCATCGGTTAGAAACAAAGTCGCCAATACTGAGGCTGCCAAAAGCTGCACAAAGATCAAGGTACAGAGTTCTTGGTTAGGATCCAAGAGATAAAATCCCTGGAAACAGACTTTTATCTATCTTTGCAGTATTTTAAGTCTCATAGGGTTGTGGATGTTGTGAGCAATATTAAACAAGTCCTGGCGACAACACCCTACAAAGCACCAACTATACGGCCACCTGCCTCCCATCATGAAAATTATCCAAGTTAGACGAACCAGGCACGCAGGACACTGCTGGAGGAGCAGAGACGAGCTCATAAGTGATGTACTCCTATGGACCCCCACTTATGGCCGAGTAAAAGCAGGACGACCAGCTCGAACATACATACAGCAGCTATGTGAAGATACGAGATGTAGTCTAGAAGACCTGCCGGAGGCGATGAACGATAGGGAAAAGTGGTGAGAGAGGGTCAGGGATATCCGTGCGGGCGGCACGACATGATGATGATGAGGGTTGCTGAAGATTTGTTATTTGTTCATTTGTTGTTGTCGAGTTCTATGGGGATAATTATGAGATTTATATCTGACTCCCTTTTTTTTTTTCTTCTTAACTTGTCGTCTTTAACTGAGGAAGGCTGTTAGAGAATTAAGGAAGGAAGAAAAAAGACAAGGGATATCTTTTACTCTCAGATCTTCATTTTGGGGTCCACGACTATTCTGCGGCGTGAAACGTTTTCCTGAACCAATGGAAGTAGTCGCGCTACCTAGACAAGTCATTTTCTGGGAGTTATAAGTTCGCTTATCCAGTGGGTGCCTTCTGTTGGGTATGTTAGCAGAAGCGTCTTGAGAGCAGCAGTTATGGCTAACAGTCAGGCCTCGGGACCCAATTAGCGGCCACTGCTAGCAACCGAGAGAAAAGGGTCCTTTCGATACCAGTGGCACCGGCTGAAGTAACAGCATTTCTTTTTAGTGCCCATAAGCCCCTTTCTATAGGCATGCCCCGTTCTTGCTTCCTGTCAGAGGGCTTCAGGGAAACTGCTACAGTCTAACTACCACAAAATAGTCTTTTCTGTTCACTTTTTTTCTCTTTGTTTAATGGCATATCAACCTTTGTAGGTTATTTAATGCCAAAGCCATTCTCCTAGAAGAACATTAGTGGTGCTATTTAACCGATAACTGGGAGGATAAGGGGGTTCATACCTTTCCTAAAGGTATTTGCTCGAAAGTGAACGTAATAGCGCGACTGGGGTTTGAACTCGCATACTACGATTCCGAAGTCCATCACTTTAACCATTATACCACGAGGACACCCCCTTTTCCGTTCATTTTCGGACTAATACCCTTTGGAAAAGTAAGAACTCCTTAATTTCCCCCTAGCTATGTGTTAAATAGTACCACGACTATCATATACCATTAAACAAAGAAACAAAACACGAAGTTGTATCGTTAAGTGCCCATTACCCCCATAAAACTTCCCGTAAACATAAGTATCTGTTCATATGATTAAACTGTTTATGGAGGTGTCGGTGGTGTAATGGTTATCGTCGTAGGTAATGGACATGGTGACTCGAGTTCAAATCCTGGACGAGGCTGACTTCATTTCACATAGCACTAATATTCTCAGAAAAGGTTTAAATTTGGTTATTCTCCCTCCACTTGTGGGTTAATAGTAGGTCAGACAAGGTTCTTAAACAATGGTTACGAAACCAGTCTTGGAAGAGGGGTAAAACTCTGAATTCAAACCTGTTAAATTGCGCTTAAAATTCAGGTAATTGAACAGTTGGCAGGGCCAATTTGGCAGATTTGTTCAAATTGGGCCCCGTGCGCACACGTGAAAGGAGTTTTTTCAAAACTAAAATTGAGTGAAACATACCTGTTATATACTACACGTATATATATGCAAACCACACAATACAAAATACACAAGCAGGCGGACTCAAGTACATAGGCGATTCCGTTGTTCAGGTACGAACCGTTTATCAACTTCTAACTTCGGTTCTTCGACACGAGGAGAGAGACACAATTCTTAAAAATCTTTCGTAATCATACGATGCTAACAACCCCACAACGCTAAGCACATCTCGTGGTCCAATCTCAATTTCTCAACACCACAGTCGGAACTCAACTTCTCAACATAATTATCGGACCCAACTTCTCACCATCGTGGTCGGACCCCAACTTCTTAACACCATTGTCGGACTCGAACTTCTTGACTCCATCTGCCTACCTCAATGGCAGACAACCCAACTGTCTGCCAACCTAGCCGAAAGTCAACTCCCAACTGCCAGGTCGGAACTCAACTTCTCAACACCAAGGTCGGACCCCAACTTCAACTATCTGCCTCAATAGCAGACAACCCAACTGTCTGCCTTCATCTTCAAAAGTCAACTCCCAACTGACGTGTTTTTCAAAATCTTCAAATTCTCAGGACCATCACTTCCAGACTTGACGTCATTCACACTCCAGTCTCATTTCCTATCTGGGGTTTATTATGACAATTGTGATTGTCATATCCTCTGCGCACGAGCGTAAACTGTACCCATTGCTATGCATCTGAACTAAGAGCCGAATTGTTCAAAACGCAACCAAACTGAATAAAATATTATTAACGAAAAATGATTAATATAAAAAATCATTACGTGATTATATAACAAATCAAGGGTCAACAATCTCACAAGAGATTCTAAATAATTTGGCGATGCTATCTATAGAAAATTACATTGCAAAAACTGTTGACTTTAAAAAAAATTTATAGGGTGGAGAGCAATTTTCTAATTGGGCCCCGAACTTCCGAGTGTCGGCCTGATTGTTGGGTATACAATGAATAATTACCTCTCTTAGAGAATCTAAATGTCTGTTTAATTCACAGAAAATCGAATTCACGAACAACAACCTGATAGCCTCGCCTGCTACACGTTATACTACGTGAGACACGCTATAGCTATTTACTCACCGTTTTACTCAGATGTTGCCCAAGGCTGTATAAATAGAGCATCAAATCAGACACAAATTCACTCGTAATAGTTTGCTAGTCTAGCTTGCTAACCTTCACACCACCCGAGGCACTCTGTAAGCCTGGTGTTGTTAGCACAGAACAAGAAATACCTGATGTTCAGTTGGAAATAATTTCAACCTTAGGTCATTGTCAAGAGAAAAGTTCTTTTAAAATTTTTAAATGTATTTTTTAAAGAACTTTTGAAATATCATATATATATATACATATATAGTTAGGCAGCAGTTTTTCATTTTAACATATTTGATTAAATAATAAAGACACATTTTGTCTATATAATTTTATTATGATCCTTTAAGATTCGTAAGCAAATAGTTTGTAAGTAACATTTTTAAACGAGTTCATTTGTTCACATTTAAATGGTTTTAATCATTACTATCCGACACTAATAAATATATCTAATATCAATCATTTGTTTACAGACAGTTAAAGAGTTTCAAGTATAGTAAATAATTAAATAGTTCTATATGACCCCTAGTTGGGACCCTAACATATACTACCACCCCGGGAACCTAGGAGTACTGACAGGGAAGAGAAGCTCAACAATCTTCAAAGCTCCAGGACTGGATCCTCACCATCAGATGGTTTAGCGTCATATCTGAGATAGTCATTGGCGGTATGAGGTCTTATCCCATATTCAGAGATACAATCGAATTATTCAACAGCACCAACTGACAGGGCTGATATATATATATATATATATATATATATATATATATATATATATATATAGTGTGTATGTGTGTGTGTGTGTGTGTGTGTGTGTGTGTGTGTGTGTGTGATAGGATAACGTAGACACGGTCAAGTTTGGGTTTGATGATTGCATAGGCAAGAAAGTGACAGTCACCAAGCGTCATGGATTCTGTGTCTACGCTATCGTAACATAGATACATAGGCTCCATCATCGACATTGAACGCTCTCTTTATTAATAAATATAGTGAACCACACACACACACACACATATTATATATATATATATATATATATATATATATATATATATATATATATATATATATATTAGTTGTTTTATTTTCAACTTGTTTCAAACTTAGGTCATGGTCAGGAAAAAAAATTTCTAAAGGGCTGATATACCAAAAAATATATATTATTCAAGTTTGGTTTCTTTATTTAATGGCATATCAACTTTCGTGAGTTATTCAATGCAAAAGCCAGTACAACAAATTACATATATCTGAGAGAATAAGGGGATTCATACTTTTCCCAGGGTTATTAGACCGAAAGTGAACGTAATAACGTGACTGGAGTTCGAACTCGGTTACTTTGATGTTGTAGTCCAGGTCATTAGGCACCACGCCACCGGAACTCCCTCCTCTATGTATAAATGCCAAAGCATGCGTAAATATGAATATGAAGCAGTCCAAAAACAATATATATATATTGTTTTGCTTTGGTTGTTTTATGGTATATCAACTCTTTTAGGTTATTTAATGCCAAAGCCATTCTCCTAGAACAGTAGTGGTACTATTTAACCCATAACTGGGAGGATAAGGGGGTTCATACCTTTCCCAAGGGTATTTGCCCGAAAGTGAACGTAATAGCGCGACTGGGGTACGAACTCGCGTACTACGATTCCGTAGTCCAGCGCTTTAACCATTACATTTTATTACACCACGAGGACACCCCCTATATATTGTTGTAACAGTTTCTATGCTGTAGACTCTGGTTATAATACCTAATAACATTCGTTTTATTATGTAATATGTCACTAGAAATGATAAAAATCTTGTCTCTTGTTCTGAAGAAAATTGTTTTTCTATTTAAAAAATGGTCAATGAGTATTTATTTACGGTGGACTTTGTATATAATCTTAATTCGTTAAATGGTTAGATGCTAAAGAAAAATGACATGTATCTTTCGTTTTTTTTTCCCCAACAGCACAAGAGAAAAATATATTTAATGTCTATTGATTGATATTGTTATTATTCCACTTGTTATCACCTCAAACTCGTAGCATCTGTTTTGTGTTCTCCTTAAGTTCTATTTCTTTTCTTTTTTTCTTTCTTTTGTTTCTGTCAGAATCTTGAAATAAGTCTGTTTCGTAAAAATATGTTCTTTTAAAAAACAACCAGCAAATAGTTGTTTCACATTTATGTGATATAATTTTAATTAATGAAAAACCTTATCTATTTTCATTTGAATGTGTCAGATCATTACTAGCAATTCAGCAAACGACCTAAATCAATTTATGTCTCGTTAATAATAAATATTATGTGCGCGCAAAAGTTTCCTGTGTTCTTTCTTTTAAATAGAGACAAAATACTTAGAGAACTATCACCTAAAAACTTTGCAGACGCCTATTAAATAAGAAAACATTGATATATATGTATGTATATATAAAGTGTGTGTGTGTGTTTTTTGTATATATATATATATATATATATATATATATATATATATATATATTTGTGGATGTTTGTGTGTGTGCATATATATACATATATTTATGTGTGTTTATGAGCAAGTATATATAATGTGTGCATATATGCGTGTGTGTGTGTGCGTTCGTGTATATATAATATGTATATATATGTGTGTGTGCGTGTATATATAATGTGTGTATATATATATGTGTGTGAGTGTGTGCGTGCGTGTATATATAATGTGTATATATATATATATATACGTGTGTGTGTGTGCGTATATATATAAAGTGTTGATATATATATATATATATATATATGTGTGTGTGTGTATGTGTGTTCGTGTATATATAATGTGTGTGTGTGTATATATATATGTGTTTTTGTCTGTGTGCGTGTATTTATAATGTGTGTATATATAAGTGTGTGTGTGTGTGTATGTGTATATATAATGTGTATATATATGTGTGTATGTGTGCGTGTATATATATAATGTGTGTAAGTATATATGTGTGTGTTTGTCTCTGTGTGCGTGTATATATAATGTGTGTATATATATGTGTGTGTGTGTGCATGTAAGTATAATGTGTATATATATATATATATGTGTGTATGTGCGTGTATATTTAATGTATGTATATGTGTGTGTGCGTGTTTATATAATGTGTATATATATATGTGTGTGTGCGTGTATATATAATGTGTTGATATATATATGTGTGTGTGTGTTCGTGTATTTATAATGTGTGTATATATATATATATATGTGTTTGTGTCTGTGTGCGTGTATATATAATGTGTATATATATGTATGTTTATATATAATGTGTGCGTTTATATATAATGTGTATATATATGTGTGTGTGTGTGTGTGTGCGTGTAAGTATAATGTGTATATATATATATATATATATATATATATATATATATATATATATATATATGCATGTGCACTGCCATGAGATATGTGCACGATTTTGACTTTTTAAATGCGCCTTACACTTCAACCCAAAGTTTTTGCCTAGCTCACAATTCATCACTTAAATAAAACGATTAACTAAAATGATTAATTGCAATCTTTAATTATATTACAGACTCCTTATTTTGTTGATATCTTTTCTGACTGAAAAGATAGATTTAAGACCGTAATTTACGATGATTAAAAATAATCCTTAGTAAAATATCGCATCAAGAAACTACTTTTAATACAAATATTTTAGTCATATGGCAGCAAATATCTTTATCGAATACAAGTAATTTTTAAACAGTTGGATTTGATGCATAGATGAGACCTTAACAGGAACTACCCACTACCAACTACGGAACAGAGTAGAGTTGGGAGTAATTGCAATGGAGGGGTACTCTACACTTGCTAGATCTTCAAAACTCAAGCTTTAATGCCAGATGTAGTTTCGTGACATAATCAAAACATCGTTTTCTTGGGGGGGGGGGCGGTACAAGATATATGACAGCAAATACAGTATACAACCGTAGTCATGCGTGCATAATAAAGCAAAACTTAGTATACTAAGAACTTAGTTAAAACTGGCTCATTGGCCTAGTGGGTAGTGTTCGCCAATAGTCCGGGAGACTGGGGTTCAATCCCAGTGCGCGTCATACCAAATACTTTTAAAACAGTACTTGATAACTTCTTGCTTAACACTCAGTAATATAAGGTACGTATCAAGTGGAGCAATCTAGGGAAAGGAGTAGCGCCCTCTCTTACACCTCAGTGTAGCAGTTATGGAAAAGGGAGCCTTCTGGTTGCCCTCGACTACGGTCGCCAACTATACTTTTTTCTTATAAAATGAACAACTCAAGAAGTTGTAAGAATTTTCTTCGGGATTCTTGGATTTGGTTTGGCTTGGTTTTATGACATATCAACCATCGTAGGTTATCCAATGATAAATTCATTTTTATACATATAAACAGTTCTTTTCAAACAATTCAGTTTAGCATAAGTACAGTCTTTTTTGTTTTTGTTTACACAGTTAAATGTAAAAACAATTCTATTTTAAACATCACAGTTTAGTTTTATTTGATCGATAGACAGAACCCTCTCGGGTGCTACTACTCCCTGCTAGAGTGGACCTGAGAGCGATGGCAATGAAGGGGTACTCCACATTCCTCAAAGCTCCAGCATTGCAGGAGCCTCACCGTCAGATAGTTTAGTGTCATATCAGGACATTCATTAGTAGGGGGATTTACACCTCTTCAGAGATGCAGTCGGAGTATTCTTTAGTCCCAGCCGACTGGGCCAAGAATATATGGAAATAAGCTACAACTAAATGCTTCTAAAATATTTAGATTAACTTTTTTTTTAATTATAAAAAAAATTGATTTTGATTTGATCCATAAAAGGAACTTTAGATGATACCATTTTGGTTCCAATTTTCTCTTGTAAGATATGACTTACGGGAAATGCCCATGTCTACCTCATATGTTAGCTGACATTCTGAAGTCAGAATAAAGTTTTATAACAATAAAGATGAATAAACAAAGGAAAATCTTATGATTGAATTACCCCCACACCACCTCAAGTCCTCACTCACGGCGTAAACTATACGATGATTCAATTTTAAATCAAATGAAACAGATTACATTTTGACATCCATACCAAGAAACAGATGTTTTATAAAGAATACTCTTATCATTTTCAGGTTACATAAACAGGATAATGCCCCTACGTGTTGTGGTTAACATGCTACTTGAGCGAGATCAATTACTGCGTCATGAGTTTGATCCTCACCAGGTGGTCGATTTCGAATTTGACTATAATCGATACTTATTTAGAATTGGTATCTGTTCAGAAATGCAAAGAAATGCTCACAACAAAGTATGACGTCTCACAGTAGTGTGTAAAATATGGAACACTGCTCTAGTTTTAAGTAGAAACTACCAATCCCAGACACAACCCTCTCCGTCGTCGTTTGCACACTTCCGTTTGGAGCACCTTTCCCACCCATTCGTGTGTTATTATTTTTATTTATTTATTTTTCTATTTTTCAGTTTTATTTTCGGTTTCTCAGCCCTTGATTGGGTCTTTACCAAATTTATGGGTAGGTTGTGATTATATTCATTCTATGTATCTTTTGAATTTTTTTTTTTTTTTTTGCTTCTCTTGTGTGATATATTTCAGTCACATTGATTGATAAGATTCTATCAGTAGAGGAGATGAGCGATTCCGCAAAGTGCAATTTTGTGTATTTCATATAGACTGGAACTGCCAGATATCTTGTTTAGTCGTTTCGGAACAGGTTTGCTATACTCGCATCTGTGGGGGGAGTGTGCGTAAAAGAAGCGGAATAGATAATGGTTGTAAAACGGCGTGGACAAAATGAACATTTAAAAACAAGGCGAACGAACAAAAACAAATTTATATTCTATAATAACAAAACTTACATTAATACATGAAAACATAACTAACTCTACTAACATACTGATAGTGTGTATATATGTGTGAGCTCGTGTGTGTATGTGTGTGTGTGTAACACAACTAAACTACAAAAAGAATTGTAAAATTAAAATGTCCCTTTTCTATGATTAGAAACCGGTAGTTTTTTGGAGACGGGAAAGCGTCTCATAGTTCTTGTATATGAATGTCTGCGAGGTATGGTGTTGCTGATACGGAGGAATTTGGTCAAAGAGAAGGTGTTGCCGCTACGAAGGAATTTCGTAAAGGAGCTGTTGCCGCTACGAAGAAAATTCGTAAAAGAGAGAGAATGTGTTTTAAGACAGCGTATTTATAGAAAAAATCTTCTTATAAGTGGCTCAAGACGCAGGACTTGAATTTACGCGCGCCGACGTAGTTGTAAGCATATCACGTGGTCCTCCTGGCCAATGGTTTCCCGAGACTGAACATTGAGCGTCCGCCATCTTTGTGGGAACAAGTGGCATACCGCCCAAATTAAATTATAGGAGTGTAAAGTCCTATACATCCTTGGCCAAAGGTACGAGTGTGGTGAGCCTGTCACGAAGAGACCAAACCGTTAGTGTAAAGTCAGGCTATGCGTGGTGAATTCGCTTGTGGCAATAGCAGAGAGATGATATATCTACAAACGCACCAAGTAAAATTGGTGGTGTTATTATTATTATCATACAACCTACACAATAACGATGAATGGATCAGTGATTTTTAAATTGTTCTGTCGAACAGAATATTGTTGCTGTTGTCTCCACCGCCGCCGTGTAACAATAAATAATTATCTTTAGAAACCTTTTGAAAATATCACTCCTAATATCCCCACTCCAGGGGCATTACAGTACCTGTAGCCCCGAGGTTAATAAAATCTTGATCCGGCATTGGAAACCTTTGTCAGAAAATTGGCATCAGTTGACAAGTAAAAGTAAAAGTAAGTAAAGTTGGCGACCATAGTCGAGGGTAATCCCGAAGGCTCCCTTTTCGATAGCTACTACACCAAGGTGTAGGAGAGGGCGCTACTCCTTCCCTGGATTGCTCTACTTTACCCTTAATCCGTACCTTATAATGCTGAGTGTTAAGCAAGGAGGCATCAAGTACCATTTTTTGAGTCTTTGGTATGACTCGACCTGGGATTGAACCCAGGTCTCCCGGGCCATTGGCGAACACTCTAACCGCTATTCCCTAAGAACGGTTTTAAAAATCAATTTACATAAAATTTATTTCATTTAAAAGAATGGGGACGGGGAATAATTAACAAAAAATTTTATTGCATTTAATAAATCAATTTTTGTAAATTTTTGTTATGAAGGTGCATTTAGTACTGTGAATGTTCCAAGTAATTTCAAAAAATTTTTTGTTTTCATATTTATTTATTTATTTTTACAAATGATTGAGTTTAATGGTGTATCAAACTGTCTGGGGTTATTTTAAGCTTTCAAGTTGAGGAATCGCGTTCATTTTACGTTCAAGATTACATTTTTTTTGTGTAGTTTTTTTAGAATTTTTTTCACATAGTTACAATATATAGTATTCCTGTCTAATACTAATAATCTGTACACGATTTTGCCCAGTCGGCAGGAGGTGTAGAATATACCGACTGCATCTCTGCAGAGTGGTAAGATCCCCCTACAACGAATATCCTGGATATGACTCTCTACAATCTGATGGTGAAGTACCAGTTATGCTAGAGCTTTGGGGAATGCGGATTACCCCTTCATTGCAATCGCTCCCAGGTACAGTCTGGCCCGGAGTGGTAGCACTTGATAAGGATCCTATTTATGGGTCAAATAGAAGTAAACTGTGTACTTATACGAAACTGAATTGTTATAAATAGAACTGTTTTAGACATTTAAACTGCGTACTTATGCTAAAATGAATTGTTTTAAATAGAACTGTTTGTATATATAAAAATGGATTTGGCTTTAAATAACCTTCAATGTTTGATATGCCATAAAACAAAACGAAACGAAACCAATCTGTACGTGATTATATGAAAATAATTATTCCTATCAAATAATAATTTGTTTGCACACAGTCATGATTTCAAGTATACCCATCCAATACTAATAATTTTCAAACAAATCTTATTTTAACTCATAGATGGAACTCTAACAGGGACTCCAACTCCAGATCAGAGGGGAGCTGGAATAATAGCAATGAAGGGGTATTCTACATTCCCCCAAAACTACAGAACTGCAACCTCACCATCAGATGCCATTTAGTGTCATACCCATGACACTAATTCTATTTGAACCATCGATGGAACTCTAACAGGTACTACAACTCCGAATCAGGTGCCTGTGGTGTAATTGTTATCGTCGTAAGAAATGAACACGGCGACACGAGTTCAAATCCTGGACAAGACTGATTGCATTTCACATAGCACTAATACCCTTGGGAAAGGTATGAATCCAATTATTCTCCCTCCAGCTATGGGTAAATAGGAGGACAGACTAGGTTCTTCAGCCTTGGTGAGGCAACTAGTCTAGGAGAAGGAAAACTCTGAATTCAAACCTGTTAAACTCCGCTTAAAAATTGACCTTGTGTCATACCCTGCCCGAGCGGAGGGGTTGGTAAATAGGATAAATAGGACAACTCCGAATCAGAGTAGACCTGGGAGTAATGGCAATGAGCGTATACTTCCCAGATCTCCATAACTAAAGTCTCACCATTAGTTGCAGTTTCGTTTACTACCCAGGGCACTCCCTTATTTTGGGGGGAATGGGATGTCTTACCCCTCTGCAGGGAATACAATCAACGCATCCTTAGCTCCGCCGATGAGGTATTTTGTGGTAATTTACAAAGCTTTTTGCTTAGATGTGGCACAAGATCATATGGAAGGGGTACCAATAAGACTCGAACTCACTCGTGTACAATGGGATGTTTTGTGTTTTGTGTTTTCTTTCGTTTATTTTTTTCTCTATTTGTTTTGGAGTTTTCGTTTGTTTTTAGTCTTCTTTCTTCAAATGTAAACGCTAGATTCAAAACCCAGTGGCCTCGTTTGTATAAGATATCAGAAAATAAGTTTTCTTTCAAATTTTTCTCAACTTTTTGAAGCATTTTAATATAGTTGAATAAATTTCAGTAATTTTCACGAAAACTCATTTAACTAATAAAATCATTAGTTGATTAAATAAATGGTTAAATGAACCACAACTTATCTAAGCGATGTATGTTATGTTATTGAATATATATATATATATATATATATATATATATATATATATATATAGAGAGAGAGAGAGAGAGAGAGAGAGAAAGTGAAGATTTATTAAGAAACAAAGTCGATACGATAGCGTTTCGGTTCTGTTGAACCATCATCAGGGCTATGAGGGGTTTTATTAGTGATGTTAAGTATAGATTGATATATACAAAGTGTAAAAATACATAAAAATTTTAGACTTTGTATATATCAATCTATACTTAACATCACTAATAAAACCCCTCATAGCCCTGATGATGGTTCAACAGAACCGAAACGCCATCGTATCGACTTTGTTTCTTAATAAATCTTCACTTTCTATATGGATTACTTGTTGTCAATTTTTCCTCACAAACTGTCGGATTACTATCCATTATTTTCTTCCATATATATATATATATATATATATATATATATATATATATATATATATATATATATATTTTCATCCACAGGCAGACTGTTTCGTTGTATCGCAACTCTTCAGTGTGGCTAGTCACGTAGGACACTTGAAGCTGGGATCAAAACCTGCCCAACTTTACGTTAGACTTAGTATCATACCGCTCAGCCAACAAGCGAACCACGTCAGCTCGGGAATTATAAGACATGTAGCAGCCTTTGTTTACATTTTTGCCTTACTGGATACCAGAGTGCTCAGTTCGTTCGAAGGGCTTTGCATGATGCGAGTGGCAGCCGTAAATTCATTCGGCAGAGTGCTCAACCCCTGTGGGGGCGCGTTTATATTGTCATCCCAAGACAGACTGTTTCGTTGTATCACAACTCTTTAGTGTGGCTAGGCACGTAGGACGCTTGAAGCTGGCATCGAAATATATATATGGATATTAGGGGCGAATGGCGAGAGAGAGAGAGTCAGGGAAATTCGTGCTAGCTGCGCGACTTGATGATGATATTTTTGAATAGTTTTTTTTATTCTATTTTGTTTGTTTTGATTTATTTTCAGTTTTATTTATTCATCTATTTATTTATTTTTTGTTAATTCGTTCAATTTTCCATCTTTTTAAAACAATTTGATGTATTCGAATGAATTATAATAATTTTTATGTATACCAATTCAACTGATAAAATAATTTTATGAATTAAAACTTATTGAAGCATTGTGTAATAAGTCTTAATATTTAAATTTATTTTCTTAAATTTATCTATTATTCATTTATTTATATTTATTTATTTTTTAATTCTTTTTTTATCATATTTACCCAACCCCTCCGCTCGGGCAGGATATGACACAGGTTAAATTTTTTAAGCAGAGTTTAACAGGTTTGAATTCAGAGTTTTCCTTCTCCTAGACTCTCCAAGGCTGAAGAACCTAGTCTGCCTTACTATTTACCCATAGCTGGAGGGAGAATAATTGGATTCATTCCTTTCCCAAGGGTATTAGTGCAATGTGAAATACAATCAGTCTCGTCCAGGATTTGAACTCGTGTCACCGTGTCCATTTCCTGCGACGATAACCATTACACCACGGGCACCTCCATTTACCACTGGCACCTCCATAATTCTTTAATTCTTTTTTATGAATTTATTTTTAATCATAATGTATCAATATCTTGGAAAGTGCGTTGTCTTATAAACAAATATTATGAAGTATAATTAGTTACCAAATATCATCATCATCATCATCATGTCGCACCATCAGCACGGATCTCCCTGACCCTCTCTCGCCACCCGTCTCTATTGTCCATTGCTCCCGGTAGGTCTTCAAGGCTACATACTGTATCGGCACAGATCTGTTGTATGTAGGTTCTAGCTAGTCCTCCAGCCTTTGCTCGCCCGTGTGAAGGGGTCCACAGGAGTACGTCACGTATGAGTTCGTCCTTACTTCTTCAGCAATGTACCGCATGTCTGGTTTGTCTAACTTGGATAGTTTTCGTGGTGGGTGGTAAGTGGCCGTACAGCTGCTGCTTTGTGGGGTGCTGCCTCCAGTACTTGTTCTATATTGCACGCAGCTTTTTGTGTAGTTGCCGTCCAGCTTTTTCTCGATACGTTTCGTTTGCGTCGATGTGGTGCATCCATACAGCAGTATCGACACGATTACTGCTAGGAAGAAACTGCGTTTCATTTTATCGGTCTGGTCTGACTTCCATATGACCGATAGCCTATCGTAAGCAGTCCATGCCTTTGCTAGTCGCGTGTTGATGTCTGTCTTGGTTGATGAGACACTGCTTCCGTGGTAGGTGAACCTCTCTGAAACTAGTTACCAAATATTATTAAGTATAATTAGTGACTAAATATCATTAAGTATAATTAGTCGACCATAGTCGAGGGTGACCCGAAGGCTCCCTTTTCGATAGCTAAAGTATAATTAGTTACCCAATATTATTAAGTATAATTAATTACCAAATATCATTAAGTATAATTAGTTACCAAATATCATTAAGTATAATTAGTTACCAAATATTATTAAGTATAATTAGTTACCAAATATCATTAAGTATAATTAGTTACCAAATATTATTAAGTATAATTAGTTACCAAATATTATTAAGTATAATTAGTTACCAAATAACATTAAGTATAATTAGTTACCAAATATTATTAAGTATAATTAGTTACCAAATATCATTATTTATAATTAGTTACCAAATATTATCAAGTATAATTAGTTACCAAATATTATTAAGTATAATTAGTTACCAAATATTATTAGGCTTAATTAGTTACCAAATATCATTAAGTATAATTAGTTACCAAATATCATTAAGTATAGTTAGTTACCAAATATTATTAAGTATAATTAGTTACCAAATATCATTAAGTATAATTAGTTACCAAATATTATTAAGTATAATTAGTTACCAAATATTATTAAGTATAATTAATTACCAAATATCATTAAGTATAATTAGTTACCAAATATCATTGAGTATAGTTAGTTACCAAATATTATTAAGTATAATTAGTTACCAAATATTATTAAGTATAATTAGTTACCAAATAACATTAAGTATAATTAGTTACCAAATATTATTAAGTATAATTAGTTACCAAATATCATTATTTATAATTAGTTACCAAATATTATCAAGTATAATTAGTTACCAAATATTATTAAGTATAATTAGTTACCAAATATTATTAGGCTTAATTAGTTACCAAATATCATTAAGTATAATTAGTTACCAAATATCATTAAGTATAGTTAGTTACCAAATATTATTAAGTATAATTAGTTACCAAATATTATTAAGTATAATTAGTTACCAAATAACATTAAGTATAATTAGTTACCAAATATTATTAAGTATAATTAGTTACCAAATATGATTAAGTATAATTAGTTACCAAATATTATTAAGTATAATTAGTTACCAAATATCATTATTTATAATTAGTTACCAAATATTATCAAGTATAATTAGTTACCAAATATTATTAAGTATAATTAGTTACCAAATATTATTAAGTATAATTAGTTACCAAATATTATTAGGCATAATTAGTTACCAAATATCATTAAGTATAATTAGTAACCAAATATCATTAAGTATAGTTAGTTACCAAATATTATTAAGTATAATTAGTTACCAAATATTATTAAGTATAATTAGTTACCAAATAACATTAAGTATAATTAGTTACCAAATATTATTAAGTATAATTAGTTACCAAATATTATTAAGTATAATTAGTTACCAAATATCATTAAGTATAATTAGTTACCAAATATTATTAAGTATAATTAGTTACCAAATATTATTAAGTATAATTAGTTACCAAATATCATTAAGTATAATTAGTTACCAAATATTATTAAGTATAATTAGTTACCAAATATCATTAAGTATAATTAGTTACCGAATATTATTAAGTATAATTAATTACCAAATATCATTAAGTATAATTAGTTACCAAATATCATTAAGTATAATTAGTTACCAAATATTATTAAGTATAATTAGTTACCAAATATCATTAAGTATAATTAGTTACCAAATATTATTAAGTATAATTAGTTACCAAATATCATTAAGTATAATTAGTTACCCAATATTATTAAGTATAATTAATTACCAAATATCATTAAGTATAATTAGTTACCAAATATCATTAAGTATAGTTAGTTACCAAATATTATTAAGTATAATTAGTTACCAAATATTATTAAGTATAATTAGTTACCAAATAACATTAAGTATAATTAGTTACCAAATATTATTAAGTATAATTAGTTACCAAATATGATTAAGTATAATTAGTTACCAAATATTATTAAGTATAATTAGTTACCAAATATCATTATTTATAATTAGTTACCAAATATTATCAAGTATAATTAGTTACCAAATATTATTAAGTATAATTAGTTACCAAATATTATTAAGTATAATTAGTTACCAAATATTATTAGGCATAATTAGTTACCAAATATCATTAAGTATAATTAGTAACCAAATATCATTAAGTATAGTTAGTTACCAAATATTATTAAGTATAATTAGTTACCAAATATTATTAGGCATAATTAGTTACCAAATATTATTAAGTATAATTAGTTACCAAATATTATTAAGTATAATTAGTTACCAAATAACATTAAGTATAATTAGTTACCAAATATTATTAAGTATAATTAGTTACCAAATATTATTAAGTATAATTAGTTACCAAATATCATTAAGTATAATTAGTTACCAAATATTATTAAGTATAATTAGTTACCAAATATTATTAAGTATAATTAGTTACCAAATATTATCAAGTATAATTAGTTACCCAATATTATTAAGTATAATTAGGTATAAAACTCAGTAACCGAAAATATAAATATCTAGCAGATTCACAAGCATTTAGTGTGCATTTACCAAACCCCTCTGCCATGTTGAAATCAATCAACCAATCAATCATATATTGATTTATTTGATATTTTGTAAGAATTGAAAACAGTGAAATGGGAAGAATAAGTAGTCTAACTGAAACCAGCTAAGTGGGGAATTGAACGAAAATGCAAAAGATATAGAATCAATTGAAACAGTTACGTTTTTAAAGAAAATACTTTTGAGACGGCTCAACGCTGCCATAGCCCAGTCGGCTAGGGCTTAAGAATACACCGACTGCATCTCTGCAGAGGGGTAAGATCCCCCTTCCAATCAGTGTCCTAGATATGACAATAATCCGTCTAATGCCGAAGGTCCAGTAATACTGGAGTTTAGGGGAATGTGGAGTACCCCTTCATTGACATTGCTCCCAGGTAGTAGCGGATAGAGTCCTATCTAATCGAATAGAACTGTTTGATCATTCAACTGTGTGTAAATGAATGAGAAATGTTGAATAGAATTATTAGTGTTGAATAGCAATACTTGAAACGCCTTAACTGTGTGCCAAAATTGAAATATTGGTATAACATAGCAATACTTTAACCACTTCGCTGTTTTCAAATAAAATATTAATATTGAACCGAACTATAAGTGTTTAGCTATACTTGAAACTATTTAGCTAGGTGCAAAAAGATGAGCTCAGTCTCATTTAGAAATATCATCAATAAACTGTATTTATAAATCTCACACACACACACACACACACACACACACACACACACACACACACACACACACACACACACACACACACACACAAAGATGTATATATATATATATATATATATATATAAAAGTAAATATGGATTGAAATCCGACAGTATGAGGGTAGCATATGCAAGTTTGTGTATCTTTTCGTTGTACATTTCCCATTTGCTCCTCTCATCTCAGCAAGCATCCATCGCTATGTGAACTATTCTGATATCCAAGTTCTGATGATGGTTATTGAAATCGAAACGTTAACGTCGACTTTAAATCATAATAAATTCACCTATTTGGATTTTGTTTTTCTGTTACCTTCATATATATATATATATATATATATATAAAGAAGATTTGGCATTAAATAACCTAAAATGGTTGATATGCCATAAAATCCAACCAAACTAAATCAACCAACGCTGTCACTTGTGAAAACAGACTAAATAGGATTATTGCAATGGACCCACTGGAGCGAGAATGGATTCAGGCACGTAGAAATACAGAATAGAATTACAAGTAAAATACGACGAACTAGTTAATTGACGAAAATCGCTTGTAGGTGAGGACGTTGACAAGAGGAAAACAATTGAACGTGTCTATTGATTTATGTAGACAACGAAGCAAAAGTGGCTCAGCCACTCGAACTTTGTTCACAAAATGGTTGATTCTTGAACGTGAAGTTGTCAAGGTAGAGAAGTTGTCTGGGTTGTTGGAGTGTTGTCACAGAAGATTATTTGTGTTTCTTCTGTCGGTGGTTACCGCTGAAGAGCTATTGAAGTTATCTACCGACGTTAGTAGTGGTCAATTCAAAGACTTTGGAGTTCTAAGATTTAGAGTTGTATTGGGAATTCTTTTCTAGAGTAAAAGTTGTAGTAAATTGGGCAATGGTACTGACGGTTTGTCTTCGTATATTTGTTGTATCTGGGTATCATAACTCTTTCTAGCACAATTATCAGTGAGGGAAAAACCATTCGAAAACTCGTAGCATAGGAAATGTTTTCTGATTTACTTGATTGCTTTGTTGGATTTTATGGCATATCAACCTTTGTACATTATTTAACACCAAATCTATTTTCATACAAATAATTAGTTCTATTTCAAACGATTCAGTTTAGTATGAGTACACAGTTTACTTGTCAAAAACATTTCTATTTCAAGCAATTCAATTTAGTCAAACAGTTCTAATTCAAACAATTCAATTTTTCATAAGTACAGTTTCAATATCAAAAAAGTCCTATTTCAAAAAATTCATTTTAACAATTCAGTTTAGCATCAGTACGCAGTTTAAATGTCAAAACAGTCCTTTTTAAAACAATTCAGTTTAGCATAAATACGCGATTTAAATGCAAAAAACAGTAAACTCCTGAAACCACGGTTTAATTCTATTCGACCCATAGATAGGACCCTATCAGGTGCTACCACTCCGGGCCAGAGTGGACCTCAGAGCGATGGCAATGAAGGGGTAATCCTCATTTCTCAAAGCTCTAGCATTACTGAAATCTCACCATCAGATTGTTTAGTGTCATACCAGGACACTCGTTGGGAGCATGGTCTTACCCCTCAGCAGAGATGCAGTCGGTGTATTCTACAGTGTATTCTATTCCGACTGGACAAGTTTTCTGATTTAGTAGTTCCTCATGTATAACAATTTACAGCAAATGAACATCATATTTTATTGCCTGGGCAAAGTTACTTGAATGAATACAAGTCACAAGACACAAGAAAGTGAATATAAAGAGTTTTATGAAAGAAAGTCCCAAAGGTCTTAAAGCCTAAGTTGAGGGGTTTTGTGTGAAGAGTTACGTCTAGACATGGGATCGTGAACAATACGACACGAGGTTTGTTTGGAGCGCAAGTCCTTCTGACAGTGTAGACAGGAACATACACACTTGAGCGTGCTTTTTAGTAAAGTTGATTTTCTTGAAAACGAAAAATTAAAAAAAAAATTATTCTTCGAGGAACATTATGAAATCGAAAAAGATATTATTAGGAATTATTTATTGCCAAACTTTACAGCGTGGCAACTCTGTAATTAAAAAGATGAATACCTAGCACCTTGACAAGCATTTAGGTCGAATTTAACCAACCCCTCCGCTACTTTACAATCAACCAATCGAGTTCAAATCCTGGACGAGGCTGGGTACATTTCACTTTATGCTTATGCCCTAGAGAAAGACTCGAATCCACCCGTTTTCCCTCTCCTACTTATGGCAAAATAGTTGGTAAGATTGGTTCTTTAGCCTTGGTTAAGCTGCCAATCAAGGAGAAGGAAGATTCTGAAATCAAACCAGCTGTACTCCGCTTAAGAACGGACCCGTGTCGCATTTTTTCTTCAAAGTTCACTCTGACTCGGAGTGGTTGTACCTTCTATGGTGAAATCTATGGGTCAAATAAGTCTGTTAAAAAAATTAGTCGTATTCGACCGGAATGTGTACACAAAATATCCACACAAAGAATTTAAATATGAACGTACAATAAATACGATTCCCTAACCTCTAACTGAACATGAACAAAAATACTTGCAATGTTAAAAAATTCGAGACAACAACAAAGCCTTTAAAGAAGGGGAGTTTCTATGGTGTAGCGGCAAACGTGCTAGACTGTGACATCGTAGTTTGCGAGTTCAAACTTCAGTCGCGCTACTGTGTTCACTTTCAGACTAATATTTTTGGGAAATGTATTAATTCCCTTTATTCCCACCACACACCACCTATGGTCTAAATTGTACCACTGTTTTTTTAAAAAGTGGCTTTGCCATTAAATAACCCATGAAGGTTGTTATGCCATTAAACAAAGAAACCAAACCAAAGTCTTTTATGTTGGTTCTTTTAGTTGTCTTAAAAGACTCAAAGAATATTTATCGAAAAATATATTTGACAATAAATCCATCTTTTTATATTGAAATGATGAATTTTGGAAACAATCCGTTATCTATTTTACTTTCTTTTATTTATTTATTTCCATTTGAAGTTAAGAACTTTAAATTATATACGATTAGCGATGTCTTCTTGCTAAAAACTGTTTCTGATCAGAAACCAAATATTGTTTGAGAATCCCATTATTCATTACGTAAATTGCCCAGTCAGCTGTGGCTGTAGAATACACTGACTGCACCTCTGCAGAGGGGTAAGACCCCCACCAACGAGTGTCCTAGATATGACACTAAACAATCTGATGGTGAGGTTCCAGCAGTGCTGGAGCTTTGGGGAATGCGGAGTACCCCTTCATTGCCATCGCTCCCAGGTCCACTTTGGCCCGGAGTGGTAGCACCTGATAGGGTCCTATCTATAGGTTAAATAGAACTAACACCATACTTATGCTGAACAGAATAGCTTGAAATAGAAATGTTTTTGACAATTAAACCGTACTTACATTTAAACTGCGTGCTTGTGCTTAAATGAATTATTTAAAAAAGAACTGTTTTTTGACATTTAAAACTGTATTTACACTTAACTGAATTGTTACATATAACTGCTTGAATAGTTTGAAATGGAAATGTTTTTGACAATTAAACTGTGTACTTATGCTAAACTGAATTGTTTTCAATAGAACAGATTATTTACATAAAAATGGATTTGGCGTTAAATAACCTACTAAGGTTGATATGCCATAAAACCCAACAAATCAATCAATCAATCATTACGTAAAAATCTTATCTCAAGTACAATGGAGTATGCATACGAAAATTATTAGCTCTTCCCTGCGCCGTTTAGCCACCGTCTATAGAGGACAGATAAATTCTTTTCTGCTATTTATACAGATACTATAAATGCATTGACAATGGTTTTTATTGCAGCTAAGATATTTTTAGACACCACAGACACCCGAAGAAGACTGCAGGGTAAGTCGGAAGACAAAATAATGAACCTGTCGCGTGTAACTTGGAGAGGACGTGAACGCTATTAAGCACTCCATATTGCCCTGAGAGATTCCATCATAGAAAATACTCGACACGACACCTCGACGACCTTATTGGTTATAGGAAAAAATCCAGTAATCGGTAAATAATACCGCAGACTGTGTTCTCTGGCCTTGTTACGACAACCAGTCTAGAAGAAAAAGCTCTAAATTCAAACTTTACTGCTCTTAAAAGTTGACAATGTCATTTCCTACCAATGACTCACGGCGGGGGGGGGGGTAAATGTATATTCTATTGGTCTTCTTCAAGGATGGCTTTGGCATTAGATAACCAAAGAAGGTTGATATGACATTAAACAAAGAAATAAAATCATACTTGATTACATATATTCAGTACAGCTTTCATTTTATTTCTTAATGTAAAATACAGGCTGATAGAAAAATAATTTCCGATTATATTAGAGGTACTTTTTCAATCGCTATATACATGTATATGTGTGTGTGTGTGTGTGTGTGTGTGTGTGTGTGTGTGTGTGTGTATGCGTATATGCATGTATGTGTATATATATATATATATGTGTTTGTATATACATGTGTATGTATGCATGTATGTATGTGTATATATGCGTGTATGTATGTGTGTATATATGTGTGTACGTATGTGTGTATGTATATATGCGTGTATGTATGTATGTATGTATGTATGTGTGTGTGTATGTGTGTATATCTATACGTATATTTTTGATTTCACCCAAGTATTACGGCTGAGACGCAGAAATAGAAAGGTAGATTTGGGCGGCTGAGTACTTTAACCTTTTTTTTCCCCACGTTTGAGCCGCCATTCAAAAAATAACTAGAGAACAATTGTCTACATAATGACACTTGGAAACTCACAGAAAAGGCCGACCTTTCCAAATGAAATCCGCGTTAAATTTGTGCGTTTTGAATATAAGACATGTTTGCCGACTTTTTTTTTTCTGAATAAAGATCGAATGTCTTTTGAATTTTGTCCAGGAACAAGCGATATTCTACTCACGAATTGGTAAAATAGCTGTACGGTGAACCCACGGCATATGAAAGTGCCACATAAGAATTAATTATTGTACGCTGGAGATCATTTTTTGTGTGTGTGATTGGAAAAAAAAAACCAGTGCCGTAATATAGACAATTTATGATCTGTTTTCCTCTGTCCCTAAACATTGTTTTCAGTTGAAAATGTTATACTTTCTTTTTTTTTTTCAAAATTGGATATAAGAAAACAGCAAACACTAAAAAACAAAAATTATTACATGAAATATTTGAATGATGTAAATATAGTTTAATATTTTTAATAAGATTTAAGATTCATATTGAGCTTGTTTGTTTTTGATTTGAAAAAAAATCGCCTTTCATAATTATCCTTTTATTTATATTTACCCAAACTCTCTGCACTAGAAGGATGCGACATAATATCAGATTTTAAGCGGATTTACAGATTAGAACTCAGTTTTCCTTCTCTTAGACTGGTTGCCATGCCAAGGTCAAAGAGTCATGTTTTCCCAACAATTTAACAATAGCTGGAGGAAGAATAGTTGGATGTATACCTTTCCCCAGGGTATTAGAGCCATGTGAAATTTAGCCAAATCTAGGATTTGAATTTGGTTCACCGGGTCCATTTTCTATAACGATGATCATTACACCATGAGCGCCTTAATAAATTTTCGTTTTATACTTGCCTAATAATATTTAAGGGAAATGATTTCTACTATATAATCTTGGTATGAAGTATCTGTCTTTAGTGGCACGGCGGCAAAAGTCTCACTTAGAGTAAAACACACACACACACACACACACACACACACACACTCACAAACACACACACACACACACACACACACACACACACACACACACATATATATATATATATATATATATATATATATATATATATATATAGTATAAGCAGTAACTGGATTTGAAAACTTCAAAAAGAGAGAAAGCCTGGTCTCTGCGCAACAGGATCTTCCCGTCAGATAGATAAGAAATATTCAAGCAACTAAAATTTAATTTCTGAACAATCACAAGATTCCCTGTTTTTTTTTTAACCCGGGAAATAAGCCTTCGTTATAAGTCAATGATTTATATTTGAATGACCAATTGACCATTAGACCCCACTTCTGCTGTTGCACTAATCTACCTCCCTCTGATCAGTTTTTCGCTAAACCAAATTAAACCTTTTTTTGTGTTTAGGAATCACGTTTATTTTACTTTTAGGCATTTTGTGTAATTGTTTCTTAAAAGACCTTTGCACACAGGAATCATATAACCCATTGAAAATCATATAACCCTTTGAAAATTATAGAGATATCTAATATCATATGACTATCTAATACAAATAATTTGCACAGTTATATGATTTCAAGTATTCTTATCTAACACTAATAATTTATACACACTTAAATTATTAATGATAATTTGTTAGGACACAGTTTTATGGTTTCAAGTATCTAAAAATAATAATTAATAAACAATAAAATTACTATTCTTAATACTTACAGTTATGTGACATCTAGGTTTTTTTTCGAATGCAAATAATTTTTAAACAGTCTTTCTGGTTCATAGATATGACCCTAACAGGTACTACCACTCTGGGGTAGTGATGACCTGAGATTAATGGCAATAAAGGTGCACTGCACGCTCTCCAGGATCTCCAGAACTGGAGCCTCACCATTAGATTGAATCTAGTATCATACTAGGGACTGCCTTTCTTTTTAGAGGGGGAGGTCTTACCATTCAGCAGGAGATACAATTAGCGTATATATCATTCTATCAACAGGGTGTTATTTCTTACAACAAGTTATGAAATATATAATATTGTAAGTTATATAATGCATAACATTTTAAATTACATAATGTATAACACTTTAAGTTATGTAATGTATAACATCTTTAGTTATGCAATGTATAATATTTTAAGTTGTGCAATGTATGTAATCTATAACACTTTAAGTTATACCATGTGTAACATTTTTAAGTTACGTAATGTATAAAATTTTAAGTTATTTAATGTTTAAGATTTTTAAATTATGCAATGTCTAACATTGTTAAGTTTTGCAATGCATAACATTTTAAGTTATGCAATGTATAACATTTTAAGTTATGCCATGTATAACATTTTTAAGTTACGTAATGTATAAAATATTAAGTTATTCAATGTATAATATTTTTAAGTTTTGCAATGTATAACATTTTAAGTTATGTAATGCATAACATGAATACGCGTTAACTTACAAATTTTCGTATTTTTGTTGTTCGGGGGAGACCCCATTGCATAGTGGTTAACGTGCTGAACTGCGACATCTGAATCAGTGAGTTCGAACTCCGCTCACTCTATTACGTTCTCTTTCGAATAATCACTCTTAGAAAAGATATAAATAACTCTTCATCGCACAGCTACAGGTTGAATAGGGCCACTGTTGTCCTTATACAAAGATAGCTTTGGGATTAGATAACCCGTGAAGGTTGATGTACAATTAAACAAAGAAACCAAACCAATTCTTTGTCATTTTAATTTTTAAATATCGATTTAGGTGTTTGCTTCGCCATATTTGATGACTTCTATAACTTCATACAAGTTGCTTTAGATGAGACACAAAGTATTGCATTATGAATATACAAAATAATCCAAAAACGATATTTTATTCCCTTTTTTAAAGCAATGTAAATTACTTTTTTGCTCTAATAAAGTACAATACTATTTTTCAATTTTACATTTTCAATTCATTGATATTAATAATTATTTAAATATAATTCTAAAAATGCTTTCATTCTTTTAAATTTCAGTAAAGTTAATAGTAAAACAACAAATATACATAAATATGAAGACTCTTCCTTTTTTTATACTGAAAACGATCCATTATCCTTGTAATTTATTCATTTAATTTTACTTTTTGTAAATTGTTATAAAAAAGACTTGTAATTTCTGTGCAAGTGAAATAATTCAGATTTTATTGTTTGTCTAAACATATCTTTTAAGAATACTTTCAAACATTTGTTCTCTTTCTCTATGAAGTAGTTTGTATAATAAAAATCGTAGTCAGAAGCTTAAGAATTCCTATTGGCATGTGAGGGAAATTTTTTAGGAGATTATCACCAATGTGGTTTCTTTCTTTGTTTAATGGCATAACAACCTTTGTAGGTTATTTAATGCCAAATCTATTCTCCTAGAAGAACAGTAGTGGTACTATTTAACACATAGCTGGGAGGATAAGGGGGTTCATAGCTTTCCCAAGGGTATTTGCCCGAAAGTGAACGTAATAGCGTGACTGGAATACGAACTCGCGTACTACGATTCTGCAGTCCATCGCTTTAACCATTACACTACGAGGACATGTGCTATCAAAAAGGTTTGCCACCTTTGATATATATAGAATGTAATTTCTAAAGTTATTTTTTGATTGATGATTTTTTTCTCCTTTTTCTATCCTGAGATCAATCAGCAGAAAATTAAATGTTTTGGAAATATCTTGTTTATTATAAAGGCTCAAATGTTTTGCTTCTTGAAGATTGCTGTTCTTAAATATCATTTCAATAATTTAGCAGTGTGCTATAGAAATAATTTTCTCTTAAGAAAAAAATACCTAATTCAACTTGTATATTTTCAAGTTTCAGGTTGATTTTGATTTTATTTATACCAACAATTATTTTGAAGAATCTGTATAACTCTTTCCTATAATATACACTAAATTATTATTTTCTGTTTATGACACTCAGCTGCATCTGAAGGTCAAGCTTCATTTCTGGAGATCTTGGAAGTATGGAGTACCTCTTCATTGCCATCATTTCCAAGTCCACTCAGACCAGAAATAGTAACACCTATTAGGGTCCAAACTATGGTTTAAAAATTATTCATATTCTATAGGACCATTTTGAAAAATCTATATAGCTATTTCCTATAATATACACTAAATTATTATTTTCTGTTTCCTTCCCTGTTGGTAGGCTTAAAATATACTGACTCTATCCCCAACAAAAAAGGTAAGTCCTCTTGACACAAAAACAAGGGTTAGATTTTTTTTTCAGATTATCAATAATGTGAATACTTGCTTTGGAAAAGTTTTGCCAACTCTGATATATATAATGTAATGTCTAAAGTTATTTTTAGTTATTGTTTAATTAATGCTTTTTCTTTCTTCACGTTGTGATCAGTCAGTCAATAGAAATATGAAAATGAAAGTTTATCTTTTGAAAATATTTGTTTATGATAAAGGCCCAAATGTTTTGCTCTGTGGAGATTGCTGTTCTTGAATATTATTTGAATAATTTAGCAATGTGTTATATAAATAATTATCTCATAAAAATGCCTAATTCAGTTTGTATATGTTCAAATTTCAGATTAACGTTTATCTTTATTTTTCATTTATTCCAAATTTCTTGGACAATTTCCCTTATGTTGAAGAATACTCTTTTCATTTATTATAAATAAAACATGTAATTCCTAAAGATGCACCGTTCAAACAATTCAAATGTTATTGATTATCTGAACAGACTTCTTTTTAAAAATGCTTTCAAGAATTTTCTTCTATCCCAGTGAAATGATTTCTAAAACACGAATATAATAATGATAATCTGCCGCTTAAAAATTCCTATGGACACGCGAAGGATTTTTTTTCCCAGATTATCAGTGTGTGCTCATGCAGTTCAAGTTGAGTGGTTGGTTGGTTGGATGGTCAACAGTTATTGGTTTATTTATTTTTATTACCGAAATCAATTGTTTGCAAATAATTATATGGTTTCCATTAACTAATAATAATAATCCTTAGTACAAAAAAAAATTATAGCTTTAATTGATTTATTTTTAACGGCATTTCAATTGATTTAGGGTTATTTTATAGAATCGCACTCATTGTTTATATTTACAGTTGTGTGCACTTGTCTCGTAAATTTTTTACACACGTTTGGTTTCTTTTATTCGACGGCATAACAACCTTCGTGGGTAATTTCATCCTGGTAACAAAAAAGTAGTGATACTATCTAACCCATAGCTGGGGGGGAGTATAAGTGTGTTCCAAGTTTGTTAATCCGAAAGTGAATGTAAGAACGTGACTGGAGTTCGAACCCGTTTACTTCCAGGATTGTAATCCATCACTTTACCCATTACGCCACGGGGACTCCTCCTTTTTGCACAATGTCCTGTTGAATCTGAATAATTTAGGAACAGATCTACTTGACCCATAGGGTGAAAGTAGACATGGTTGTCATGACAACGAAGGGGTACTCCACACTTCCCATATTTCCAGAATAGAAGCCTCACTATTTGATACAGTTTAGTGTCATACCCAGAATACTAGTGAGATTAAGTGGTTCCCACGTGGTGTGTATCCCTTTATATTCTGTATTATAGGATATGATGGAAAGGGTGATTTACTGAGTGGAGCATTCCGTCTTAGTTTACTAGACCGCCCTTGTTCTAATGGTCCCACCCAACAGTATATAAAGTGATACCTACCATGTTAGAACCATCCAGTCTGACGTTTTGGTTTTGTTTGGTTGGGTTTTATGGCATATCAACCAGTTTTGGTTATTAATACCAAATCCTCTTTATATAATTTGTAAACACATTTTGTAGATAAAATTCTTAAACGAGCCTGAGCTTTTTTGCACACAGTTAAATGGTTTCAAGTATAGCTATATAACTGTCACAATCTAACATCAGTCATTTGTTAGCACACATAGTTTGTTCTATTTGACCCACAGACAGGAATCTATCAGGTGCTACCGCTCCTATTCAGAGTGGACCTGGGTGCAATGGCAGTAAAGGGGCACTCCACATTCCCTGAATCTCCAACGCTGGAGCCTCGCCATCAGATTGTTTAATGTCATATCCAGAGCACTCGATGGGGGTGGGTCTTACTCCTCTGCAGGGATGCAGTCGGTGTATTCTACAGCCCCATCCGTCAGGACTGTCCAGTCTGACGATCACACAGGCGAAAAACTGACTGGTACCAAGCACCATTGACTCTGAATCTACGCTATCCTAACTTGTGTATATGAGTCAACCGGGTTTCGATCCCAGCTTCGGGAATCTTGCCTATCTAGCCACACTGATGAATTCTCATAGAATGAAACAGATCTGTCTGTGGATGACAAATATATATATATATATAAATCGAAAAGATTCACTGGTCTTTTTGATCTGTCAGTAGTTATGCGGAAGAGAGTTATACAAGGTAAAGACAATAAACAGAGCAAAGTAGTGGAAGAAAGCGTCTGGACGAATTAGTTTGCATCTCTTACCATCTACCGTGTAATTATAACTAATTTGTGCCGTGTAGGAGTAACTATTATTAGAGTTTCCTTTGTAACGCTGCCATTTTCTTCTTCTTCTTCTTCTTCTTCTTCTTCTTCTTCTTCTTCTTCTTCTTCTTCTTCTTCTTCTTCTTCTTCTTTCTTTCTTTCTTTCTTTTTTTTTTCTTTTTTTTGCAATTAGCAAGTAGACATGTGTAAAAACAAGACAGCACGAATTCGAGAGAAAAAAGAACTCGAGGATCTTCTCTCTCCAAAACAAAAACAAAACTTATGCATTCTCAACTATTTCAATTCAAACATCTCTTCCAATTAAGTTATTTTATTTTATCAACATTATATTATGTAAACATGTCTTGTGGAATTTTGCAATACTTAATCTAAATTGCTGAAGGGTGAAGAGGAGTTGTCACGTGTTGTGTAAAAGTTTAGTCGACTGGTTTTTAAGGGCATATCAGCTCTTCTTGGGTTATTTAATGCTAAAATCTTTTTTTTCTTTTTTTCTTTTTTCAAGCAATCAATGATAATAACCATTGGTAAATAGTTAAAACTTCAACTAATTATTCTTAATACAAATAATCTATTCACAATTATTTGGTTTAAAGTAAGTAAACTGTGAAACATGAGGATGGTTGTGCTATTAATTGTAATTGACGCGCTTGGAACGATACTTAGGGGCTTGGAAAAGGGGACTGGAAGAGTTGGAAAACGGAAGACAAGTTGAGACCATCCAAATAAGAGTATTATTGAGACCGTCTAAAATACTGAAAAGAATTCTGGAGACTTGAATAGACTTGCTGGTATAAAAAGCTCACAAGGATTATAATAATAATAATAATAATAATAACAATAATAATAATAATAATAATAATAATAATAATGTCCCGGCTGACTACAGAATAAAACTGAAAGAATGTGAAGAGAAGGATAAATGCCTCGACCTTGCTAGAGAATTGAAAAAACTGTGGAACATGAAGGTGACAATTATACCAATTCTGATTGGTGCTTTTGGTACAGTAACTAAAGGATTATTAAAGGGACTTATTAAAATTGGCGACCGAGTGGAGACCGTCCAAACGACAGCATTATTGAGAACGGCCAGATTACTGAGAAGTGTCCTGGAGACTTGAGGAGAATTGCTGTCAAACTCCAGTGAAAGACCATCAGCTAACGCTGATGTGAAAAACACCAAAGGAGTAAATAATAATAATAATAGTAATAATAATAATAATAATATGAGACTTTAACATACAAACGGATCACCTAATCCCGGCCAGAAGACCTGACCTTATAATAATCAACAAAAAAAAAAAGAGCACTTGCAAAATTGTCGACTTTGCTGTCCCGGTTGACCATAGAATAAATCTGAAGGAAAGTGAAAAGAAGGATAAGTATCTCGACCTTGCTAGAGAATTGAAAAAGCTGTGGAACATGAAAGTAACGATTGTGCCAATTGTGATAGGTGATTTAGGCACAATAACTAAAGGATTATTAAAAGGCCTGGAAGACTTGGAAGTTGGTGGACGGGTAGAGACTATCCAAACGACAGCATTGCTGAGAACAGCCAGAATCCTGAGACGAGTCCTGAAGACTTGAGGAGACTTGCTGTCACTCAGACTCCAGTGAAAAACCATTAGCTAACGCTGATGTAAAAAAACTCTAATGAGTAAATAATAATAATAATAATATGGGGTGCACTTCTCTTCTAATACTTATAATTTACACATCATTTCCACGATTTCAATTGACTAACAAAAATAATCCTTTATAAACCATTAACAGACTGACCGGCGTTGCCCAGGTGTCAGATGGGTTGAACATCTTAATAAGGTTGACAAAGTCAACATAACGGACACCGAAACGAATAGCGATAGAAAGCTGCAATTTGGAAAGAAATACCACTTGTCGTATCCTGGATTTATAAAAAGTTGGCGGCCATAGTCGAGGGTGACCCGAAGGCTCCCTTTTCGATAGCTTACTACACCAAGGTGTAGGGGAGGGCGCTACTCCTTTCCCTGGATTGCTCCACTTTACCCTTGATCTGTACCTTATAATGCTGAGTGTTAAGCAAGGAGGCACCAAGTACAATTTTTTGAGTCTTTGGTATGACTCGACCTGGGATTGAACCCAGGTCTCCCGGACCATTGGCGAACACTCTAACCGCTAGGCCAATGTCCGGTGACTCCTGGATTTATAGTTAAGCTAAAATTAACCAAAAAATTTCGAATGGAGACAAAATACTTTAATGTTTTTGTTCTGTGACCGGTATTTTCATTCCAGAGCAATTTCAAAACAACAAAGAACGTTTCATTTTTGTTCAGTTTGATTACTTAATGAAACTTATATAATTTTAAAAGTTTACGATTACATTTCCGTGAAATTATTACATTTGATTTTTATTTTCATTTAAAAAAGTTCTTTTCTTATTTACAAATTCTTTTCGTAACTTATAATATAAAGAAACGTTATCATTAAGATATTTAAAAAAATACTCAAAATGATAATAATTATTTTTTTCAAAAAACCGTGGAAAAAAAGAAACCAGATTATATCAAAAATGAATTTTCGTTTTAAAATTTCAATTTTTCAGTGGAAGAAAATTTCATTCTTTTCTTTCTTACAAAAAAAATTAGAATTTCTTTATTTGAAAAATACATTGTTAGATGATTTCTTTTCTCTACTCAAAAAATATTCATCGAAATAAATATTGTTTTTAAAGATTAAAAGGTAAATACCTAAAAATGACTGATATTTCTAAGTAAATAATTTCAAATTCTTGATTAAAATTATTTAATTACGAATATCAAGCATTTTTTAGGTATTCATCTTAAAAAAATTTAATTCAATATTTATTTCAATTTAATCTTTGATACTACTGCTCTGTTTACATTCAACGTTTTGGGAAGATTTTTAAAAACCTTTTTAGAAGTAATTTGATTTGAAAATAATTTCCTTGGTTATAAAATTTTTCTTATTTTCAAATTAAAGATAATGAAAAAGATATTTTTTTTATTTATTAAATCGATTATGCGAAAACATGAATCTTTTTCATAAGTTAAAGATTAAAAAGGTAGAAACAAAAAAAAAAAAAAATAACAAAGATTCTATTTTCTAATTTCGATCGGCATGGTCATTTCAAATATTTACCGAAAATATTTTATTTTGTTGTTGCAATTATCAATTGTGAATAAAAATAATTTCAATTGATATCATCATCATCATCATCATCATCATCATCATCATCATCATCATCATGTCGTGCCGCTAGCCCGAATATCCTTGACCCTCTGTAGCCACTTCTCCCTATCATTCGTCGCCTCTGGCAGGTCTTCAGGGCTACATCCCGTATCCTCACATAGCTGCTGTATGTATGTTCGAGCTAATCGCCCTGCTTTTGCTTGGCCATATGCAGGGGTCCATAGGAGTACGTCACTTATGAGCTCGTCCTTGCTTCTCCAGCAGTGTTCCTGCATGTCTGGTTCATCTAACTTTGATAGTTTTCGTGATGGGAGGCAGGTGGCCGTATGGTTGGTGCCTTTTGGGGTGTTGCCGTCAGGACTTGTTCAATATTGCTCGCAGCATTCTTGTGTAATTGCCGTCTAGCTTCTTCTTCAGCCGTTTAGTTAGCGTCCAAGTAGTTCATCCATAATCAAAGTTTCAGGATTTAATTACTAAACTTTTTTCAGGAGTAATAATATTCATAAATAGATATTCTTAATTCATTTGACATTTAACAATAATAAAATTAAAAATCAGAGGTATTCAATATTATTTAAGAAAAAAAGTTTAATTCCTATGTCAGAAAATTTATAACAACCTCTCCACAAATCACAAAAGCTGATAAGACCCATGCTTACATCAGATCATCTAACCTTTGGCCACATGTTTCAATATTGACTCTTTCTACAAACATGAGAGGCATTTTTTTGGGAAACAGATTATTACAACAGATTATTCAAACGGCCACCTACCACCCATCACGAAAACTATCAAAGTTAGACGAACCAGACATGCAGGACACTTCTGGAGAAGCAGGGACGAGCTTATAGGTGATGTTTTCCTATGGACCCCCCTCACATGACCGAGCAAAAGCAGGGAGACCAGCTCGAACCTACATACAACAGCTCTGTGAGGATACGGAATGTAGCCCTGAGGACCAGCCAGAAGCGATGAATGATAGGGAGGAGTGGCGAGAGAGGTTCAAGGATATCCGTGCTGGTGGCAGGACAAGATGATGATGATGATGATGATGATTCAGAATTTGTTAAAAGTTGGTAAAAGATACGTAATGGTTTATGTCAATGGTACATTTATTCCAGTTCAAATAAGCACATTGATTACATTTTTTCAAAAATTGGAATAGTCTGTATTTCCTAATTTTCTGCTAACCTAGTCGGCTTGGGCTGTAGAATTCGCCGACTGCATTTCTGCTGAGAGGTAAGAACCCACCCCGATTAGTGTCCTGTATATAATATTAAACAATCAGATAGTGAGGTTCCAGTAATGCCGAAGATTTGGGGAATGCAGACTACCCATTCATTGACATTACTCCCAGGTCCACTCTGGTCTCGAGTTGTAGCTCCTGATGGAGTTTTATCCATTAGTCAAATATAACTGATTCACGTTTAAACTGAGTGCAAACAAATGACTTATGCAAATTAGATTGTTTGAAATATAACTGATCATTTAACGGTGTGTAAACAAATGACAGATGTTTAATTGAATTGATTAGGGATACATAACAACACTTGGAACTATTTAACAGTGTGCAAACGAATGAATAATGTTGATCAGAATTATTAGAGTTCATCATCATATCGCACTGGTAGCACGGATATCCCTGACCCTCTCTCGCCACTCCTCCCTATCGTTCACCGCCCTAGGTAGGTCTTCAGGACAACATCCCGTATCCTCACATAGCTCCTGAATGTATGTTCGTGCTGGTCGTCCTGCTTTTGCACGGCCATGTGTGGGGGTCCATAAGAGTACATCTCTTATGAGTTCGTCCCTGCTTCTCCAGCAGTGTCCTGCATGTCTGGCTCGTCTAACTTGAATAGTTTTCGTGATAGGGGGCAGGTGGCCGTACAGTTGGTGTCTTGTGGGGTGTTGCCGCCAGGACTTGTTTAAGATTGCACGTAGCATTCTTGTGTAATTGCCGTCTAGCTTCTTCTCCAGCCGTTTTGTTAGCGTCCATGTAGTGCAGCCATATAGCAGTATCGATGTGACCGCTGCCTGGAAGAAACTGCGTTTCATTTTATCGGTTAGGTAGAATTAGATAGCAATAATTGAAACCATTAAACTGTATAGAAAAAATAGCAATATTAGCGTGCAAATAAATTAGTTCTAACTCATTTAAAAATGAAATTGCCAACAAACTAATCCCTTACATATCATG
Source organism: Sepioteuthis lessoniana (assembly GCA_963585895.1). Lineage (NCBI taxonomy): Eukaryota > Metazoa > Mollusca > Cephalopoda > Myopsida > Loliginidae > Sepioteuthis > Sepioteuthis lessoniana. Next base: position 48,181,152 of record OY757937.1, on the reverse strand, counting down.
TATATTTATTTAAATGTGTGCAAACAATTGACTGATTTAAATTATTACTGTTATTTGGCAATACCTGAAACAACTTAACTGTGTGTAAAAAAAAGAGCTCAGGCTTATTTAAGGATGTTATCAACAAATTGTGTTTACGAATCATATATATTTAATGTATATGTATAAATATGATTTGGCATTAAATAACCTACAATGGTTGATATACTATAAAACCCAATCAGACCAAATCATATATATTTAATATATATATACATAAAGGGTTTGGCATTAAACAACCTATATTAGTTGATATGCAATAAAATCCAACCAAAACAAATAATATATATTCACCTTTGTATGTATAAAGAGGATTTGGCATGAAATAATCTACAATGGTTGATAAGCCATAAAACCAAACCAAACCTAATTATCTGCATCATAACAAGAATAAGAAGTGATAACGTGAAAGATTTTTATTAGCACCAAAAAGAGAATTATCTCTTGTGGTTTATTCCAACAATTTCTCATATTTATAAATCTATTGACGTAGTTGTTGATGAGGATGAGAGCATCAACTACCTAACTGCATTTCTAAATTCATCAAAACCACCAGAATTATCTCCTGATCGTGTGCATCATTCATACGGCCTTGTGCCACATCTGAGAAAGAACTTTTTAAATTACCAGAATTATCTCCTCATAGACTTAAATTGAAAGTTTGAGCTCCAATAATGTTGCAACTAAATTTAGATCGGCCTAAATTTTGCTAAGCTATCAAACTTGTGGATAAGAGACTGATGCCACATCTTATTGAAGCCAACGTTCATACAGGTTGTAGAAACGAAGGTGTTTTTTATACGGAGAATTCCCTTGAAACCATCAGTAATACTATTTCAGTTAAAAAAAAAACACAGTTTCCCCATCCGACTTAACTTTGCTATGTCTACTAATAAGTCACAATGTCAAACACTGTCTGTAGTGTGATTGCATTAAGAAGTAGACTGTTTTTCTTGTGGAAAATTATATATAAGCTGCTCCAGAGTTGAAAGTCTCACTGATTTTTTTTTATTTATGCACCTTTTGGGAAAAAATACAAAGAATGATGTAGTATACACTGAAGTACTAAGATCATCTACTGTGATTGCTTTTACTTTCTTATAATTGTTATATATATGAAAAAAAATAATACAAAAGTTACACTGCCCGGTCGGATTGAGCTATAGAAAACACCGACTACTTCTCTGCAGAGGGGTAAGACCTCCCCCCCCCAAAAAAAAACCCCCAAGTGTCCTGGATATGACACTAAACAATCTGATGGTGAGGTTCCAGTAATGCTGGAGCTTTGGAGAATGCTGAGTGCCCCTTCATTGCCATTGCTCCAAGGTTCACTCTGGCCCGGAATGGTAGCACCTGATAAGGGTTCTATCTATGGGTTAAATAGAACTAAACCATGGTTTTGACAATTAAACTGTGTACTTACATTTAAACTGCGTGCTTATGCTAAACTGACATTGATATTGTACTTACACTAAACTGAAATGTTTAATATAGAACTTCTGTACTTATACTAAACTGAATGAGAACTGTTTGAATAAATTGAATAGCTTGAAATAGAAATGTTTGTGACAAACTGTGTACTCATGCTAAACTGAATTTTTTGAAATAGAACTATTTGCATAAAAATAGATTTGACGTTAAATAACTAACAAAGGTTGATATGCCATAAAACCCAACCAACCAACCAACCAACCAACCAACAAAAGTTACACGGCCATTTCCATTTTGTTGTTTGTCGTTTTTACATTGACAATCCTTTTTTTTCTTGAATAATTTACCACCAGTAAAATTTTGACTTTCAAGATTGGTAGTGTTTCTGTGGCAGTTTCTTGGTCATTTAAAGTTGGCAATTAAGGAATGACGTAATATTTAATTTGAAAATCCTGGGTAAAAATCGAAATGTTCTTATCAAAGTCTGCATTCGCCAAGTTCCAAATTCAAGAGTGCCACTAATTTATTTAATTTCCAATTGAAATCCATCAAAATGCAGAAATTTCCCAACTTCAATATTTCTATTCAGTGGAAGCTCTAATTTTAAAATGGATTTTACAATTAAACAATAAGTGCTTTCTGCATAACCAATCTCAAAATTCAAAACTATCACAAATGCATTTCCTATTATCTAGAGATCCTGAAAATATTGAATTTGCACCATCAGAATGTTTTCGATTGATGGAAATACTGTCATTTTAATATAGGTTTTACAATTAAATAATTCCTTTCTACAGTGGTAATTTATAAATTCAAGTTTGCCACAAATGAATGGCAGGCGTGTTTTGAGTTTGATGAAAATGTTGAAAATTTGCAATCATATTATTTCAATTTAATATAAACAGTGAATGTATTTCCTATTATCTTGAGTTTTGTCGAAATTTTGAAATTTCACAATATTTAATGGAAACGCGGTTATTTTTTTTTTTTACTATGATTTAATTTTTGTTTTTTACAATTGAATTAAAAGTTCATTCCACATCGCCATATTGAAAATAAAATCATTTTTATTTTAACATGACTTTTCAAATTAAATAATGAGTCAATTTTACAAAACTAATTTTTAAAAAATTATAGTCCATGAAACAACGACAAAACTATTTCATCATCATCATCATCATCATCATCATCATTAATGTGCTTATTTGAACTGGAATAAATGTACCAATGACATAAAGCATTACCTATCTTTTACCAACTTGTAACAAATTTTGAATAATCTGTTGTAATAATCTGTTTCCCAAACACCTGCCTCTCATGTTTGTAGAAAGAGTCAATATTGAAACATGTGGCCAAAGGTTAGATGATCTGATGTAAGTATGGGTCTTATCAGCTTTTGTGATTTGTGGAGAGGTTGTTATAAATTTTCTGACATAGGAATTAAACTTTTTTTCTTAAATAATATTGAATACTTCTGATTTTTAATTTTATTATTGTTAAATGTCAAATGAATTAAGAATATCTATTTATGAATATCATTACTCCTGAAAAAAGTTTAATAATTAAATTCTTAAACTTTGATTATTCAGAATTTATTCACGTTATATCAATTGAAATTATTTTTATTCACAATTGATAATTGCAACAATGAAATAGAATATTTTAGGTAAATATTTGAAATGACCATGCCGATCGAAATTAGAAAATAGAATCTTTGTTATTTTTTTTTTTTTTCTACCTTTTTAATCTTTAACTTAAGAAAAAGATTCATGTTTTCACCTAATCGATTTAATAAATAAAAAAATATCTTTTTCATTATTTTTAATTTGAAAATAAGAAAAATTTTATGACCAATGAAATTATTTTCAAATCAAATTACTTCTAAAAAGATTTTTAAAAATCTTCCCAAAACGTTGAATGTAAACAGAGCTGTAGTATCAAGGAGTATATTTTTTTGTTGATTATTTTAATTAAGAATTTTAAAATATTTAATTACGAATATCAGGCACTTTTTAGGTATTCACCTTTTAATTTTTTAATTCAATATTTATTTCGATGAATATTTTTCTGAGTAGAGAAAAAAAATTATCTCATAAGGTATTGTTCAAATAAAAAAAAATTCGAATTTTTTTCTAAGAAAGAAAAGAATGAAATTTTATTTCACCGAAAACTTGAAATTAAAAAAAAAACAAAACATTTTTGACTTTATTTGGTTCATTTTTTAAAAAAATAATAATCATTATTTTGAGTGTTTTTTTATCTTTCAAATTTAATGAAAACATTTATTTTTATTTTAAGTAACGAAAATAATTCGTATGATTAAAAAGAACTTTTTTCAATGAAAATAAAAAATAAAATGTTGTAATGATTTCACAGAAATGTAATTATAAACTTTTCATCATCATCATCATCATCATGTTGTGCTGCTATCACGGATCTCCCTGACCCTCTCTCGCCACTAGTCCCTATCGTCCATCGTACCCGGGAAGTCTTCAAGGCTGCATCTTGTATCGGACAGAGCTCTTGTATATCGGTTTTAGTTGGTCGTCCTGCCTTTGGTCCACAGTCGTACATCGCTTATGAGTTCGTCTTTACTTCTCCAGCAGTGTTCTGCATGTCTGGTTCGTCTAACTTTGATAGTTTTCGTGATGGGTAGTAGGTGGCCGTACAGCTACTATTTTGTGGAGTGTTGCCTCCTGGACTTGTTCAATACAATTTGCAGCATTCTTGTGTAGTTGCCGTCAAGCTTTTTCTCCATACATAGTTAGCACCCATGTGATGCATCCATATAGCAGTATCGACACGACCTATGCTTGGAAAAAAAATGCGATTTATTTTATCGGTTAGGTTTGATTTTCATATGACCGATAGTCTATCGACCGCTGTCCATGCCTTTGCTAGTCTCGTGTTGATGTCATTCTCGGTTGATGAGATACTGTTTCCGAGGTGGGTGAACTTGTCCACTAGTTTCAAAGGACCACCCTTTAGTGTGGAGATGTCACCTCTTTGATTAAAGCACATAATTTCATTAAATAATTAAACTGAACAAAAAGGAAACGTTCTTTGTTGTGGTGAAATGGCTTCTGAGGTAAAATGCCGGTCACAGGACAAAAAATTTACTTAGAATATTTTGTCTTTGTTTTGAATGTTTTGGCCGATTCTTGCTTAGCTAGATCCGATAAGAATGATATACAATGAAAAATATTCTTTTGTAGCAATTTGCAGCCTTCAACGTCCGAACTTTTTGGTGTTTATAAGGAATCTGACAAACAGAAATAATCAATTTTATCAAGTTAACTATAGCTTCAAGTAATTATTTTTAATAGAAATAATTTGAATTGTTACATGATTCTTGGGTTTCATATCGAATAATAACCTTTTAAACAAATCAAATAGGTACTTCTACTCAATGGTTTCAGTTAACTAATAAAAACCTCACCACCAGATTCAAGCTAGGGGTGTAGTATAATGTCTTGAGTGCTGGATTGCGATATCGTAGTAAGCCAGTTCAATCCCCAGTGGCACAATTACATTCAATTTCATGTATTTACCTACTGCACGAGCAGTATGTGACACTAGGACACTTTTTTTTAGTTGGGTTGAACTGGTTGGAATTCAGATTTTCCTTCAGATTAGCCATACCAAGGCTAAAGAGTCCAGTTTGAACTGGTTGGAATTCAGATTTTCCTTCAGATTAACCATACCAAGGCTAAAGAGTCCAGTTTGCTGTACTATTTATCCATAGCTTGATGGAGAATAATTGGATTCATACCTTTCCCTAAGGTATTAGCACTGTGTGAAATGAAAACGGACTCGTCTTGGATTTGAACTCGGGTCGCCGAGTCCATTTCCTATGATGATAACCTTTAGACTACGGCTACTTCTTTTTCTTACTCATTCCCTTTGGAAAGTTATACACTTTCTTATCCCACACTCCAGCTATAGGTTAAATAGTATCTCTTTTGTTTTTCTACAAGGATGACTTTGACATTAAATAACCCATAAATGTTGATATGCCATTAAACAAAGAAACTAAACCAAACCAAAATAGGATACTCCCTTTTTTGATGATGCAGTCGATGTATTACTGGTTTCGGGGAAAGCCCGTCAGATAAATATACTCATAACAGGGATGGGGAAATTGCGGCCTGCGGGCCACATACAGCCCGTGGGTCACATGCAGCCCGCTGCACGGTTCTATGCGGCCATGTGCAGGGGGAACCTTGAAAAAAATAAAATAAACACTTGCACTTGAATCGAGACTAATTTTTTTTAATTCTAAAAGATGCGGTCTTTTGATAATTAATAACCCCGTTATCCCCACTAAAAAGTTTGCCCACCCCTGACTTATATATATATTTTGTTTAATGGCATTTCAATCTTTGTGGTCTATTTAATGCCAAAGCCATTCTTGTAGAACAGTAGGCATACTATCTAAACCATAGCTGAGGGGATAAGGGGGTTCATATCTGTTATTTGCTTAGTTTATTACCAGGCTAGAAGTATGGAGTGCCCAAAGAGAATCGAAGTCACAAAGCATTAAAATTCCACAATTATTGTTATACGAGGTGTTAGTCGAGTAAATAAAAGTGAGAGAAGTCGAGAAAAAAGGTAGGAAGTGAGAAAGAAAACTTGAAAAAAGAAGACCAGAAAAGGAGAAATTGAAAGACGGACCCCACGCCAAAAAAAAAAAAAGAAAAGAGAAGTGGAAAAAGAAAGCAACTGATGAAGAGAGGGAGAAAAAAAAAGAGAAATTTAAAAGAAAAGTTTAAACAATAGAAATTGAAAGAGAGAGAGAGAAAGAAAGAAAGAGGAATTGAAAAAGTGAGAAAGAAATTCAAAGAGAGCGGAAATGAAATAATGGGAGAAAGAAAGAGGAATTGAAAGAGGGAGAATAAGAGAAATTGAAATAGAAAAAGATGAATTTAAAAGAAGTGCGGAAAAGAAAGAAGGATTGAAAGAGAGAGGGAAAAAGAAAGATAAATTAAGAATACGAAAAATAAACTGAAAGAGTTAGAGAGTGAGAAAGAAAGAGGAACGGAAAGATAGAAAGGATACCGAACAACTCAGAGAGGAGAGATGATTTGAAGTATAGAAAGTTACCGTGAGAGTGGGGGGAAGAAGTCGTTTCTTTGATGACTCATCCATAAATAATCTCTGTTAGAGTAGATAAGTCATACGATGTGTCTTTCACATAAGGAGATTGTATTAAAATAAGTTGCTATGGCCAAAAAACATTTAATTATCCTTTTAATGAGAACTGTCTTGTATATTCCGCAGATAATGGAATACTTTAAAATTATGGAATAAGTTAGAGATATAAAAATCTTATATTTAGTAATAATTATGGAATTTTAGCGGGTCTAACTTTTTTTCAGAAAACGTGACTACCATAGTGCAATGGTTCACACGCAAGACTCTTTGACCAACTACCTACGGTGGTGAATTTGAGTCTATCTGGGTGTCACTCTACCATAGCCGCCATATCGGGTGGACTTAGAATAGACTCATCGCATCCTTTGCTGGGGGGTATGTATTTACCAAACCCCTCCACTACGGACAGGATGTGACACAAGGTCAATTTTTAAGTGGAGTTCAGCTGGTTTTGAAATCGGTTTTCCTTCTCCAAGACAGGTGGCTTTACTAAGGCTAAAAAACAATCTGTCCTATTTACTTATAGCTGGAACGAGAAGAAATGAATTTATGCTTTTCTGAAAGCACTTAGTGAAACACAAACATTCTCGACCAGGATTTGAATTCTGGTTTTCCGATTCTATTTACTACGACGATAACCGATATCCTCGTGCGTCTCCACAGAGGAATACAACTTCCACAAAAGGTATGTTCTTGTTACGAGATTGATTTGCATCCAGGAATGAGGGTTCGGTTCTGGAACTCTAGTGACAGTAGAGTACCCTTTCATTGTTATTACTCCTCGATCCACTCTGGCCTGGAGTGGTAGCACCTGATAGGGTACTATATATGGGGCAAATAAAACTGTTTGGCCATTTAAACTGTATGCAAACAAATGACTTGCGTTGAATAGAATTGATTTAATTGTGTGTAAATAAATGATTGATGTTTAATTGAATTGGTTGTGTTTTATGGTATATCAATCGTTATAGGTTATTTAATGCCAAATCCTCTTTATATATATATATATATATATATATATATATATATATATATATAATTACATATATATATATATATATATATATATATATATATACTAAATATATGATTTGGGAACATATTTTGTAGATGAATTTTTTTTAAATAAGCCTGTGCTCTTTTTTTTGCGCACAGGTAAATGGTTTCAAGTATTTCCATCTAACACGAATATTTCTATTAATTATTTTTTTATTTGTTTTCACAGACTTAAATAGGTATACAGATATGACTTGTTAGTGAATAGTTTGAAAGTAATTTCATTTTTAACGAGTTAGGACCAATTTGTTCGCAAATTAATATTACTATTGTTTCTTGACAGTTAAATGGTTTCAATGATTGCTATCTAACAGTAATTCTATTCAATATTAATTATTTGTTTGCAAACAGTGAAGTTATTACAAGTATTGATATTTAGCACTAATTATTCTGTTAAACATTATTCATTCATTTATACATTGTTAAATTGTTCCCAGTATTGTTATGCATCACAAAAATCCAATTAAACAGTAATTTATTTACATAAAGTTAAATGATCAATCAGTTTTACTTTGAACAATTCAATTTATCGCAAGTCATTTTTTTGCTCACAGACTGGGCTAGAACTAAAAACAGTTATAACCAATATATATATATATATATATATATATATATATATATATAATTTGTCGAGATCAGCCACTAAAGACTATTGAGAACCGTGAGTTTTATTTATTATAATAACTTTTTCCCATCATATGACACTTCAATGGTGGCAAGGCTCCAGACTTGGAGAGTTTGAGGGGGATGTCCTCGTGGTGTAATGGTTAAAGCGATGGACGCGCAATTACATTCACTTTCGGGCAAATACCCTAGGGAAAGGTATGAACCCCCTTATCCTTCCAGCTATGGGTGAAATAGTACCACTACTGTTCTTCTAGGAGAATGGGTTTGGCATTAAATAACCTAAAAAGAGTTGATATGCAATTAAACAAAGAAACCAAACCAAACCCTTGGAGAGTTTGAAAATGCGGAATACCACTTCATTACCGTTGCTCCCAGGTCCACTCTGATCTGTATTGTAGCACCTGATAAGGTCCCATCTACGGGTAAAAAAACACAGTGTGTGAATAAATAACTGATGTTAAATTGTGACTGTTATAGAGCAATACTTGAAACTATTTAACTGTGGAGTGTCCTCGTGGTGTAATGGTTAAAGCGATGGATTACGGAATCGTAGTACGTGAGTTCGTACTCCAGTCGCGCTATTACGTTTACTTTCGGGCAAATACCCTTTGGAAAGGTATGGATCCCCCCTTATCCTCCCAGCTATGGGTTAAATAGTACCACTACTGTTCTTCAAGGAGAATGGCTTTGGCATTAAATAACCTAAAAAGAAACCAAACCTATTTAACTCTGTCCCAAAAAAAGAGCTCACAGACTGGACTAGAACTAAAAAAGATTTTAAACACATATATATATATATATAATTGTTCTTTAGAGGCTGAACTCGACTATGATATATATATATATATATATATATATATATATATATATATATGAGCACTCTGGCGAAGGAATTTTCGGCCGCCGTTCGCATAATGCAAAGCTCTTCGAAAGAATTGAGCACTCTGGTAGCCGATAGGGTATAAAAATGTAAACAAACGGCTGCTGTTGCTACATAAATACCTTAACAATTCCCTTAGCCAAACGTGGTACGCTTGTTGGCCGCGCGGCCTGAGACTTAGTCTAACATAAAGTTGGATGGGTTTCGATCCCAGCTTCGAGCGTCCTACGTGTCTAGCCACACTGAAGAGTTCTGATAGAACGAAACAGTCTGTCTGGGGATGACAATATATATATATAATTTATCGAGATCAGCCCCTAAAGACCAATGAGAACAAGTAATTTTTATTTATTACAATAACATTTTTCCCATCATATGAGACTTCAAGGCGCAGTGTGTATCTCAATTTAGTTTTTCTATTCTCTTCCTTTTTAGTCCACACAGCTGGGGCTGTAGAATACACCGACTACATCTCTACACAGGGGTAAAACCCCTCCCTACAACGAGTGTCTCGGATTTGAAATTTAACCATCTGGTAGCAAGACTCCAGCCTAGGAGATTTGGAGAATGTGGAGTACCACGTGATCACAATTGCTCCCTGATCCACTCTGATCTGGATGGTAGCACCTTATCATATTTACCAACCCCTCCGCTCGGGCAGGATATGACACAAGGTCAATTTTTAAGCGGAGTTTAACAGGTTTGAATTCAGAGTTTTCCTTTTCCTAGACTTGTTGCCTCACCAAGGCAGAAGAACCTAGTCTGACCTACAATTTACCCATAGCTGGAGGGAGAATAGTTGGATTCATACCTTTCCCAAGGTTATTAAGGCTATGTGAAATGCAATCAGTTTCGTCCAGGATTTGAACTCGTGTCGCCGTGTCCATTTCCTACGACGATAACCATTACACCACGGGCACCTCCTTATAGGGTCCCATCTATGGGTAAAAAGACAAAAATGAACAGTGTGTAAATAAATAACTGATGTTAAACTGTGACTTTTTTAGACCAATACTTGAAACTATTTAACTGTGTGCAAAAAAGGTGCTCAAGCTCGTTTAAGAATGTTATCTACAAAATGTGTTTACAAATCTTATATATATCTATATTTGTAAACAGGATTTGGCTTTAAATAACCTCCGAAGGTTGATATGTCATCAAACCGAACAAACCAAGAAATCTTCCTTTTATATTTATTCAAAGTTGTCGCCTTTCGAAATCTTCTATCCCCTACTCTACGTATGGGTGAAATTTTACCACTTCTATTCTTCTATAAAGATGGTTTTGGCATTAGATAACCCACGAATGTTGATATGCCATTAAAGAAAGAAACCAAGCCTAATCTTTCGAAATTCTAACAAAATGCCCACACACACTACTAACAGAAGTATCACCCGCCCTGTTGGCTGGGGCTGTAGAATATGCCGACTTGAATCTCTTCAAAGGGTAATCCTACCACCAGCGAAGCCACCTGTTGGCCTTGCGTGGAAACCCATGATGCTTGAGGACGATACCATGACGGCTGAGCAGTCCGTAACCCAACAACCAAAGTGGTTACGTGACTTGCAACACTCTTCTTTGCTCCTTACTGGACGAGATGAGTAGTCGGAGAGGCCCGATCCGATCAGACGGCTGGTCATGTCAATCTCTAGCACCTATAGAAGCTTCCAACTCAGACGAATAGATATCTGGCTGAAATAATTAAAGTTAAAAAAGTATTTTGTAATTTCCTTGAAGCATTACACATATTATTTTGTTTTATAGTATTGAATTAATTTAGAGGGCCATTGCAATGCGAAATGAAGTTTTACTTTTAGATTAATTAGACTCTGATAATTATTATTTCACATTGAAATAGTCCTCTGAATTAATTCAATACTATGAAATAACATTAAAATCTCAAATTTGTTTAACATAGTCTACTAGGACTGTAGAATACAACGACTGCATCTTTGCTGAAGAGTAAGACTCCACCACCAACGAATGTCCTGGATATTAAACCATCTGATTGCGAGACACCAGCCTTGGAGATTTAGGGAATGTGGAATACACCTTCATTACCACTACTCACAGGTCTACTCTGACCCGAAGTTATATCACCTGAGAGGATCCTATCTATGGGTCAAATAGAACAAACTATGTATGCAAACAAATTACTGATGCTAAATTATGATTGTTATGTAGTAATATCTAAAAACATTTAACCGCGCAAAAAAAGAAATCAAGCTTGTTTGAGAATGTTATCTACAAAATGTGTTTATAAATCATATATATATTTAGAATATATGCATAAAGAGGATTTGGCATTAAATAACCTACAATGTTTGATATGCCATAAAACCCAACCGAACTAAATCCTATATATTTAGAAGATCTGTATAAAGAGAATTTGGCATTAAATAACCTACAATGTTTGATATGCCATAAAACCCAACCGAACTAAATCCTATATATTTAGAAGATCTGTATAAAAAGAATTTGGCATTAAATAACCTACAATGTTTGATATGCCATAAAACCCAACCGAACTAAATCCTATATATTTAGAAGATCTATATAAAGAGAATTTGGCATTGAATAACCTACAATGTTTGATATGCCATAAAACCCAACCGAACTAAATCCTATATATTTAGAAGATCTGTATGAAGAGAATTTGGCATTAAATAACCTACAATGTTTGATATGCCATAAAACCCAACCGAACTAAATCCTATATATTTAGAAGATCTATATAAAGAGAATTTGGCATTAAATAACCTACAATGTTTGATATGCCATAAAACCAAATCAGATCAAACCAAAACAATCAAATTGGTTTTATTATCCGTTTTTCAAAGAATGTAATTTTTTTTCGACTTCACAGTTAAGTTTTGACGATATTTTTCTTATAATAAAAGAGGAAAATTTAATAATATGACATCGACTCCAAAAGATTTTAACCGCTTCTATGTTAATGTGTGGGTGTGGATTGCTGGATCAGTCTGTCTGTGTCTGTGTGCATACGTGGGTTCCTGATCTGTTCTGTTAACTCTGACATTGAGTGGGTATCAAAGATTCTAGAGGCGATTGAAACAAGCGCTTAACCTGGATTAAAGTCAATTGTCAATTATCAGCAGTGCAAATCTGCACAGGCACCGATATTTGATGAATAGTAATTAAGGAAAAGGTCGTTGGATGATCAAATTCTTCTTTTCTTCTGAATTATACATAAAGGAAAATGGAGATTATTGACATAGTGTTGCCATTGATATATATATATATATATATATATATATATATATATATATATATATATATATATCAATGGCAACCCTATGTCAACAGTCTTCATTTTCCTTTATGTATAATATATATATATATATATATATATATATATATATATATATATATATATATATATATATATGTATATATATATATATTAACGCAAGTTTTATTAAAGACGATGGAACACTGTTTATTATTTCTAATTGTAATTTTTCAAGTCTTCTTGCTATATTTCTTGTGTTGGGATCCAGGTAGTAAAGCAATCGTCCCTTAACTTTTGCCAAAGCGCTTTCTACCAAACTTTTGGTCGTCATCAGAAGTAGTATAGTTTTAAGCTGAGAGTTTTTATTGTTTTGATTATCTGTAGCGTTTTATTTTGAAGTTGTTGGTTAGAACATTTTCAGCATTTTATTTTAAAACCTTTAGTTGGAAAAGTTTAGTTATTTTTAGTTATTAAAAATATTTAATATTTATTTATTATTATTTGATAATATTTAATAAATAGATTTTTAGTTATTGAAAATATCTAATATGTTGGTAACTGTGTTAAATGCTATTTTATTTATGTTTTTTTTTTCATGCATATTGCTTCTAGGATTTGTAATCGTTTTTATTATCAGTTTAATATATAATTATTGTATTATCTGTGTGAATCTTCCTTATATCAGAAGATAAAAGTTGGTCAGTGCTATTATAATAAAAAAACGATGACAAATAATTAAAAACAATAAAAATTTAAACTCTCAACTTAAAACTACTCTACCCCTGATGACGATCAAAAGTAGGGTCGAAAGTGCTTAGGCAGAAGATATGGGACTATTTCTTTACCACCTAGATCCTGACACAAGAAAAATAAAGAGAAGTCTTGAAAAATTACAATTAGAAATAGCTAACAAATTGTGTCCCATCGTCTTTTTTGGTTTTGTTTGATGACATATCAACCATTGTAGGTTATTTAATACCAAATCAATTTTTATTCATATAAACAGTTCTGTTTCAAACTATTCAGTTTAGCATAAGTAAACAGTATCAATGTCAAAAAATAGTTCTAAAGCTTGCATTAATAACAACTTGCTGCCCAAATATACCCTCTTCAATATATATATATATATATATATATATATATATATATATACCACTCTGAAACACAATTTATTTTATTTTATTATATTGTATTAATTTAGAGGGCTTTGCAATGCGAAATAATAATTATTTGAGCCTAATTAATTTCAAAGTAAAAACTTCGTCAGAGACTTCTTTTTAAATGAACACGACGTTGGTTGGTTCAAATTTTTTTTAGATTAATTAAACTCAGATAATTATTATTTCGCTCTAGATTAAGACAATTATATATATATATATACTCACGAGATGTAATCAAAAAGTAGCGAGATTAAAGATTTAATTTTTTAAATTTTCAAAAGAAAAATAAAGACTGCGTGCAGAGATGAGCAACTTATCTTATAAAAGTGATGATGGATTGACGAATCAGAGTCCGATGAAAATAATCATTGTAAATTTTTATATATTTTGAATTACAGATTTCAGCGAGACGCAGGATTACGTAAGTGTAGTATTCTCCAGATTCTACTTCTTGTGACTGTCTTGTTTTCTGAAATGAAAATCCATATGAAATACAACATTTGAGGATACTGCAGATATTTATTTTTAAAAAAGTGGTAGTATGGGGCACAATGCACAATATCGAAAAAGAAGCTTCAAAATTGTTTCGACTTATGGAATACTCACTGGAATAAGTGTATTGAATGTTATGGGGTTTAATTCGATGAAAATTAGCTTTTCTGTTGCCGAAATATTGCTTCAGTTTCGATACTTTAGTATATACAATACTGATCATAAGTATTTGAACAAACAGCCAATTTGCCTATAATCGCTTAGTTTTAAGAGTAAAAAAAATATTATGTAAGAATAATCTTGTGGGCCTGATTTTCTTGGACGAATTCTGTTTTGTGCAAATACTGTTTGTCAGCATGATCAAATATTAATCTCTTGCACATTTCATTGTAGATCACCTTTCCCACCCAGTCATGCATGGTTTTGTATTAACTTTGTGCTTTTTTCTTCTTGATGATGATATTTCTATTATTATAATTGCATTCTGAATGTTTCTACTGCAGTGCCATTAAGTGGACTTCTTCAGTCTTCTATCCTATTCGGTAACCTGGAAATTTCGAACTGAACTTTTGGTGAAATAGCCACGCAATCCTCAATGCTAGTGAGTCATCTCCCTCCTTCCTTTCTTGTCACATAGTCTACGTCATTACTGAACGTCAGCAATTTCCGTGTTTTATTGTTCCTTTTCTAGTTTAAGAAGGGTCTATAGTATCTTCCAAAGGAGACTGCCCTGGTATTTATTCCTTTCATTAAATTTCAGATGCTGAGTTGCCCAGTCGGCTGAGGCTGTGGAATACACCGACTACTTCTGCTAATAAAACTAAACTGTGTTCTTATGCTAAACTGAATTGGTTAAGATGAAACTTTTTTTTACATTTAAACTGCGTACTTATGCTAAACTGAATTGTTTGAAATGGAACTGTTTTTGTATGCTAAACTATCTTTTTTTTTAAATAGAACTGTTTTTACATTGAAACTAAGTGTAAACTAAGTGTAAACAAAAAGCTATACTTATTCTAAACTGAATTGTTTGAAATATAACTGTCTAAATGTATAAAAATGCATTTGGCATTAAATAACCTACAATGGTTGATGTGCCAGATGCAGAGTTTGATTGTAAGAAGTTTTCTTGTTCCTCTGAAATATTCTTTTTTTTCTTTCGTCTCTGATTAATGATATCTGCTTCTAATATTTCTAGATATTTGTTGTTTTCTTTTTCTCGATGTGTTCTGATGCCTTCCCGGTTGGACAGGCCTTATTCTTCCGTTGTCTCCTTTTTGTGGTTCATTATCAGCATAGCCTAGTTCTCAATACCAAATTCCAATCCTTACTGTAGATTCTAATAGTTTGTGTAAGGATTTCTTGTTAATTTTCATACTTGGCAAATATCTTAATATGCATAAAGAAGTTAATCTTTTTCTGTAACTTTGTAAATTTGCGGCTTCCTTTGTATTGTCTTATTATATAATTCAGCGGCAACATTACAATAACAAATAATTTAGTTTGGTTTGGTTTGTTGGCATATCAACCATTGTAGGTTATTTAATGCCAAATCAATTTTTATACATATAAACAGTTCTGTTTCAAACTATTAAGTTTAGCATAAGTAAACAGTATCAATGTCAAAAAATAGTTCTATATCAAACAATTCAGTTTAGCATGAGTACACAGTTTAGTTCTATTTGGCCCATAGATACCAGGTACTACTTCTACTCCGAGCCAGAGTGGACCTGGGAGCGATGGCAATAAAGAGGTAGTCTGCATTCCCCAAAGCTCCAGCATTACTGAAGCTTCATGATCAGATTGCTTCGTGTCATATCCAGGACACTCATTGTGGGAAGGGGTCTTACTCCTTTACAGAGATGCAGTCAGTGTATTCCGCAGCACCCAGCCGACTGGGTCACGACAATAAATAGCATCATTGGAAAAACAAATAGCAGTTATGACTGAATGTCTGTTTATTAATATTTTACGACTTACTTATTTTTCTGTTGTATCGTAGTAAGAAAAAGTACACTGTGAAATAGTCAATTATTTATTAACTATAGTGGTACAGTCCGGCAAGTATTATACGTCTCGCGCTGTTGGTGTTACGTCCTTCCAGAGCTGTCTCTCTGCTTCTCTTTCTGCTCCTGCTTACTTCAGAGACAGGGCGTCTTTTATACTTCCGTGATACCGGAAGTCACGTGGTACGAGCTACTATACAGCATTTTCACATCAGTTTCACTTGCAGGTTTTCCTCAAAAGTCTGAGTGACTGCAAGTCTGCTCAGTTCTCTAGGGCTCCTCTAAGTATCCTAACCAATTTTAGTCGTGCTGTGTAGTGTCTGGGTAGTCTCGATTCTTTCTCTAATCTCCAGTTTTTTCTAATCTCTTTTTTAGATTCTTGGGGGTCTATCCCAAGGATTCATGCTACAATTGGTGTCAGTATCATGTTCATGTTCCTCAATTTTTTCAGTACTAGCAAGGACCAGGTATTTCTTCGGCTTTTTGCTTTCCTTCATTTTCATTCTATGGTGAGCTGGAACATCAAAATACACTTGTTGGCAAGTTTTTCTTATTGATTATTTCTAAGTCTTGTCTTCTGGCCGGGATTATGGGATCTGTTTTTATTTCAAAGTCCTAGAAAATTTTATGGGTTTCATTTTCTAGGACAGATTCTGGTTTGTGCATATACCATTTGACTGCATAGTCAAATTTTAATCTCTTGCACAATTCCCTGTGGATTACCTTTCCCACTCAGTCATGACTAGTCTTGCATTCATTTCGTGTTAGTTTGCTACGTTCGCTTGTCACCACAAAATCTACACTCGCTATTCTCCGCATATTATCAATGTTTTTATCCTTGCGAATATCTCACACCAGTTTTAACTAGTTGTTATTTTTCATTGAAGTCTGAATAATAACTAGTTTTCTCAGTTCTTCAGGATTCTTCAAAGTATTTTTGTTGTGACCACGATTCCTTCTCTGATTTCTAATTCATCCGGTCTCCTTTCTAAGCCCTGACGATTCTAAATGAACCAGCTACAATTAATATTACCATACCTTCATGTTTCACGGTTTTTTCCTGGTCTCTCTAGCAAGATCTAAGTCGTCATCAATCTTTTCGTTTACTTTTATTTTTAGTCTGTGGCTCGAATTTTTGCCGTGATTTCGATTCCTCCTAGTTGTATCGTAGCAAGGAAGAGATATACAGTGAAATAGAGTTAATTATTTATTAACTGAAGTGCTACAGTTCAACAAATATTATAAATCTCGCGCTGTGAGTGTCACGTCCAAAGTTGGTCGTACAACTAACCGAGATCTTTCAGTACCTACGTATTTAAGAAACAGGACGTCTTTTATACCTCCGCGATGCCGGAAGTCACGTGGTACGAGCCACTATACAACACTCTTCTGATTTCTAATTCCTCTGGTCTCCTTTCTAAGCCCTGTCATACAATTCTAAGTGAACCATCTTCAATTAATATTACCATACATTCATGTTTCACGGGGGGGGGTTCTGCTCTCTCTAGCAAGATCTAAGTCGTCATCAATCTTTCTATTTTCACTCTGTGGTTCATATTTTTGTATTATTTTTGTACCAGTTTTGCTTTTATTTACTTTTTACATGCTTAATTGTTTCATCTACATGACCTACAACTGCTTTTCTTTTGCTTAGTATCAATTTTTGCTTTAACATAAGTGCTTCTTACAGAAGTAATTTGTTATGCTACTTAAAGAGATTCTGTTTCTTTCTTCAGTTTTCATTTCTTAACCAGGTCGAGGTCATCTTATATGCAATCTGACGTTGATATTGTGGGGGGAGGTCCTCGTGGTGTAATGGTTAAAGCGATGGACTGCGGAATCTTAGTAAGCGAGTTCGTACTCCAGTCGTGCTATTACGTTCACTTTCAGGCAAATACCATTGGGAAAGGTATAAACCCCCTTATCCTCCCAGCTATGGGTTAAATAGTACCACTACTGGTCTTCTAGGAGAATAGCTTAGGCATTAAGTAACCTACAAAGGTTGATATGCCATTAAACAAGAAACCAAACCAAAGAGGTTGATATTGTTGCTATTGGCCCAGAAATTAGTCTTTCTTTGCGTTTATTTTTATTTGTATTTATTTATCTATTTATCTATTTTGTTTGTATTACTCGAGTTCTTGATTTGTTGCATCTACATAATCCTCAATGCTGGCGATTACTCTTCCTCTTATTCTTGACAAATACACTCTATGTCATCTCTCGGGTATAAGGCCTTGAGCATCGTTATCAATTTTCTTGTCCTAAGTTCCATTTGTCTGGTTTCTTCCTTAGTATGTTTTAAGTATGGTCCAGAGTATCTTATAAGGAGGATTGTCCAGGTTTTTATTCCTTTAATGAGATTTCTTCCGCACTGTTTGGTTTCAAGAAGTTTTCTTCTTCTTCTGTATAAGTATCATTTACTCCTTTAGAGTTTTTCACATCAGTGTTAGCTGATGGTTTTTCACTGGAGTTTGAGTGACAGCAAGTTTCCTCAAGTCTCCAGGACTCGTCTCAGTATTCTGGCCGTCCTCAGCAATGCTGTCGTTTGGATAGTCTCTACCCGTCCGCCAACTTCCAAGTCCTCCAGGCCCTTTAATAATCCTTTAGTTACTGTGCCTAACGCACCAATCACAATTGGCACAATCGTTACTTTCATGTTCCACAGTTTTTTCAATTCTCTAGCAAGGTCGAGTTACTTATCGTTCTTTTCACTTTCCTTCAGATTTATTCTGTGGTCCGCCGGGACAGCAAAGCCAACAATTTTGCAGATTCTCTTTCTTTTGTTGATTATTATGAGGTCTGGTCTTCTGGCCGGGATTATGTGATCTGTTTGTATGTTAAAGTCCGATAGGAATTTATGCGTGTCATTTTCTAGTACAGGCCCCAAGTTGTTTGTATGGTCGAATTGAAATTTCCTGCACATTTCCCAGTGGATCACCTTGCCGACCCAGTCGTGTCTCGCCTTGTACTCCTTCCGTACTAATTTGCTGCATTCGCTTATTATGTAATTGATCGTTTCGTCTCTGTCACCGCATAGCCTACATTTACTGTTTTGTTGCGTCTTATCTATTCTCGCTTTGATATGATTTATTATTATTTTTATTATTATTAATATTATTTGTAGTAGTAGTAGTATGCCAGTCTTTTTTTCACCAACATTATCTGATGATCTTTCACTGGAGTTAGAATGAGAGCAAGTCTACTTAAATCTCCAAGACACTTCTCAAAATTCTGGTTGATCTTAACAATGCTGTAATCTGTATGGTCTCCATTCGTCCTCCGATTTTTAACTCTTTCCGCCTCCTTATCAAGCCTGTGGGATCGTTACGAGCACACCAATTATTATTGGTATCACCGTCACTTTCATGTTCCATAGCATTTTTTGTTCTCTGGCAAGGTCTAAGCACTTATCTCTCTTTTCGCTTTCTTTGATTTTCACTCTGTGGTCGGCAAGAATTATTTTTTGTTGACTTTCACTAGGTCTGGTCTTCTGGCTGGGATTAGGCTATCTGTTTGTATCTCCAAACTATTATTATTATTATTATTATCATACTGATTTTCAAGATAGACAAGCAGGTCATCACTACTTAAAAGATTAACACAATTCAGTATTCTCTACCCCACTTCGATGCAACCCATATCTGGTCGGTATTAAACCCAGCTTATCAATACTAACTTCCCAAGAACAATAATAACTTGACACCATGCCAAAGTTGTAGAAGTTTCAAGTGCAAGCTCTGACTAGAAGAACACCGAAGAGTATTTGACACTCTTATTTTTGCTCTCTTATGCGGTCACATGATGCCATACGTTAGGTAGATTTGACATGGCGTCATATTCAAGGTTTCAATATCTTATCGGCGTCTTTTTTTCTATTTTCTTTCTTTTTTTTTTTTTCTAGGCTACCGGGTACTTCACTCTTGATTATACATACTTCCCTTTTTCTTTTTCTTTTTCTTTTTCTATATCGTGTGTATTAAGTCTACTTAAGGTTGAAGTCTTTCTTGGTAAACATTAACGTTACTTTCTTTCGGGAAACTTCGCAACTGACTTTAAACTTTTACGAAACGGTGGATTCTAATTAAAGCTTTAACTGTTCCTAAATGAAAACGGTCCATGATTATATTGATTCTTCTGTTTAGGAAGGAGTGAAGAGTTATGATCAACATTTCTCCATCATATTAAGAGATAGCCTCCAATACCAATGCAAACCTCACAAAATTGTGTAGAAAAAAATGTTTTATTCTGCAAATTAGAACATCGTAATTGTATTGCTCTAATAAAAAAAAACTGCTATAATGTGCCGTTTTAGGTTTGGTTTGGTTTTATGGAATATCAGCCATTATTGGTTGTTTAATGCCAAATCCTATTTTTACAAATATAGTAGGTAAGTAAAGTTGGCAACTGTGGTCGAGGGCGACCAGAAGGCTCCCTTTTCAATAGCTACTACACCGAGGTGTAAGGGAGGGCGCTACTCCTTTCCCTGAGTTTCTCGACTTTACCCTCGATACGTACCTTATATTGCTGAGTGTTAAGCAAGGAGGTATCGAGTACCATTTTTAAAGTCTTTGGTAGGACGCGACCTGGGATTAAACCCAGGTCTCCAGGACCATTAGCGAACACTCTACCCATTAAATACATATGAATTGTAGACACATTTTATTGATACACACCGTTAAATGGTCAAACAGTTCTATCTCTAACAATTCAATTTTGCGTAAATCAACAAAGTTAACTGGTTCCAAGTATTACAATTTATCATTAATATTTCAATTAAATATCAGTCATTGTGTAAACACAGTTAAATGGTCAAACAGTTCTATTTCTAGCAATTCAATTTAAGATAAGTACATTTATTTGCATACAGTTTAAATATCGAATAATTCTAATCGACCCTTAGATAGGATCCTATCAGGTGTTACCACTCCTAGGCAGAGTGGACCTGGACGTAATGGCAGTGAAGGGATAGTCCACATTCCCCATATCTCCAAGGCTGTAGTCTCGCCATCAGATTGTTTAGAGTTATATCCAGGACACTCGTTAGGAGGTGGGTCTTACCCTTCTGCAGAGATGCAGTCGGTGTATTCTACCGAGCCCAACCGACTGGGCGGCCGTTTTAGTACTTACCTATGGTCACACACACACACACACACACACACACACACACACACACACACATACACACATATATATATA
This sequence comes from Sepioteuthis lessoniana, assembly GCA_963585895.1. Taxonomy (NCBI): domain Eukaryota; kingdom Metazoa; phylum Mollusca; class Cephalopoda; order Myopsida; family Loliginidae; genus Sepioteuthis; species Sepioteuthis lessoniana. The sequence continues at coordinate 48,159,855 of OY757937.1, read as the reverse complement.
TATATATATATATATATATATATATATATATAAATCATTCAAGTTCCAATCTTATTTTTAATAATCTGTTGTTTTTTTTAGTGGAGTGAGTGTTTTCTTTTCTTTTCTTTTTAAATGAGCCATAACATTTATTAACTTTTACCTTCACACGAACGTACAACGTTAACCTTACTATAAATGAAAAAGTTTGTTGATTTTTCTCAAAAATAAGTCGTATTTACCCAACCCCTCCAGACTATCAGGATGCCATATAAGGTCAATTTTAAGCGTATTACAGCTGATTTGAATTGAGTTTTCCTTCTCCTATACTGGTTGCCTTACAGAGGCTAAAGAACACAGTCTGTCCAACTATTTTACCCACAACTTGACGGAGAATAGATGGATTCATACTTTTACTTAGGGCATTAGCACATAGGGAAAGGCAAACCGCCTCGTCTTGGAATTGAACTCGGATTACTCATTCCATTTCCAACGACGATAACCATTATATTCAGCGCGTAAAAAATACCTGTACACGTACCTACAAAAGTGAGTTACCTACCCTCTAAAAGCGATTCTTTAATTTTTCCATTCAAGATTTGTGTTATATTTCTAAGATAGTTGATTATCTCTTTTCTTTGTAATTCATCAAATTTACAATAGATACAGCTAATACAAATATATATATATATATATATATATAAGAGAGAGAAAGAGAAGGAGAGAGAGAGAGAGAGAAATACACCTAATATATATATATATGTAAGCTATATCTATATTTGTGTATATGTATATATGTGTGTGTGTGTTTGTGTGCATGTATATATATATATATGTATGTGTGTATATATATGAATTTGAGTATACATAAGTGTATATATATGTATACATATATGTGTATATGTCAGTAAATATGTGCAGTAATTTACTATTTTTTTTTACTTAGATGTGGCACAAGGCCGAATAAATGGGGCACCCAATGAGACTCGAACTCTCTCCTACAAGTTTGATAGTCAAGCTGGCTAATCATTACACAACAATATATTTGTATATGTACATATATGTGTATATTTATGTTTGTGTGCGCATATATGTGTGTGTGTGGTTGTGTGTGCACGCGCGTGTATATGGTGAAGAGGGATGATTGGAAATGAATAACAAAACACATCCATTTGTGACAATTTGAATTTAAAACTTAATATGCAAGTTCATGAACTTCACTTTATTGGGTAACTAAGACATTAGAGACATTCTGCAAGACGTAACTTATCTCGAAAACAACATCTCATTGGCGTAAATAGCGGTTACTTTCACGTCAGAATTCTACATAATGTGTGCACTGACAGAGAAAAATCAATATATATATATATATACAATAGATTTTTTGAAGTTGTCTTTTACTAAGCTTAGCTTAGTTTTGTAAAAAGCTTTTAGTATAGGGCACCGCGTGAGAATCGAATTGACTTACAATTATCTACAAGTCTACATCATTCATTATTACACCATACGAGTCTCCTGGAGACTTTATAGAAGTTGGTTTTGAAGACAGTGAAAATTAGTTTTGAGTAGCTTAAGTTATTAACTATTTCGCCGTCAGTCATTTACAATTCTTTTTCCACGTCTGCTAATTCAAATAAGAGGTGTAAACAAAAATATCTAGACTGAAGCTTTAGTGTTTTGTTTTGTTTTTTTTGTTTTGTTTTTTTTAATTTAAAAGATTTAAATTCAAATGCAGACATTTACGTTGCCGAGCAACTTATAGAATAAAGCACAGATATTGTTAGATCAGCGAGAGACAACATGAAAAACATTATGAAGCCAGCCTCAATATCTTACGAAGTAGATATGTTTGACGAAGCCCTGATGATAGTTATTAAAGCCGAAACGTTTAAAGATAAATTCGTTTAATTTGGATTATTCTGTTTTTTCTACTTTCTTCATGCTGTCGGATTTTAGATCCATGTTTACTTCCATTTAATATCTATGTATAAACTGGATTTGGCATTGAATAAACTACAATGGTTGATAAGCCATAAAACTAAACCTAATCAGATAATTATATTTTACGAAAATGCAAAGGAAGCTACAAACTTACTAAGTCATAAGGAAAACCTCTTGTGTAAATGAATGATATTAAGATATTTGCAAAAAAAAAAAAAAAAAAAAAGAACTAGAAACCCTTTTTGCAAACTATTTGAATTTAACACCAATATACTGGAATGGAATTTGGAATTGAAAAATTCGCCAAACCTGCAATGAAAAAGAAAAAAAAAAAGAAACGACTGAAGAAAAAGAACAGCCCAGACAGGAAAACATCAAAACACTTAAAGGAAAATAAAATTGCAAATAGCAGACGATATTAGAAGCAAATATGATTAAGCAAACAGAAATAAAAGAATGGCTCAGAAAGAAGTACATCAGAGGAACAAGAAACCTCTTGAAAGTAGATCCTACATCTGAAATTTAATTTAATAAATACCAAGGTAGTCTCCTTTAGAAGATACTCTGGATTCTTCTTAAACTGGACAACAGAGTAAGTGATAAATATACATATTTACTAACCTCTCTGCTCGGGCAGGATATGACACATGGTCAATTTTTAAGCGGAGTTTAACAGATTTGAATTCTGATATTTCCTTCTCCTAGACTAGTTGCTTCACCAAGGCTGAAGAACCCAGTCTGCCCTACTATTTACTCATAGCTGGAGGGAGAATAATTGGATTCATACGTTTCTTAAGGGTATTAGTGCTATGTGAAATGTAATCAGTCTCGTCCAGGATTTGAACTCGTGTCGCTGTGTCCATCTCCTACGACGATAACTATTACACCAAGTGATAAATATGGAATATAGAACTAGTACATTGGTGACGATACACAAGGCCCTTTATCGAAAAGATGAAATCGATAGACTCTGTGATAACTCTAGACTATTCTAAAAAATAGAAAAAGAAGGAACTCAGCTAAAATATTTAGAAGTCCTGAAGAAACTTGCTGTCACACAGAAATTAAGGGAAAAGTTACCTCTTAGAGCAGGTGTGAAAATCATGATAAAAAGACTCATTGTCACCACGGTTATTTTTTTATTACAATGATGCTCCTGAATTATTTTGGCCCTGTCGGCTGGAGTAGCTAAATATGTTGCATACTCATATGCATATACATGCAGAATCATAACGACGACAAAATAAAGACGAGCGACACAGTTCTTTTAGAAGAATATACCTATCACTTTATTTGAAAGGGTTGTGTGTGAGAGGGAGTTGGAGACCGAACAGAACTGCAACATATTGACCCCCACTCTTAGGGCCATCAGCGTTTCTTTCCCGTTCTCCTGGGCTACTCAACCGGAGTCCTGGGGACCCAGCTCTCTGCTGGATGCTGTTTTCTCTACAGCATCATTTTCCAACTCTCTAATCTCCAAACTGGTTGACCGGGGGTCCCGAGGGACCCTTCTGCTGGGTGCTGGCTTTCTCTACCGCATCTCGTCTCCAAACTAACTGACTTCCTGTCTTCAGCGAGTTATATAATAGTTAATCGCCCACTCAATATCTCCCCATAACTGGCCATCGGAATATGTACTTCCGCCGTCTTTGGAATGGCATGTTTGATCGTCATCAAACGGAAATAACTGTCATGCAGTTCCCAGGACACTCTCTTCCGGGGCATCAGTTTGTGACTGTACCAAGGGATTTTAACCCTGTCCCATATTGTCAGCCAAGGTCGCCCACGCCAATGGAATATGCACTTCCGCCGTCTTTGGAATGGCATGTTTGGCGGGGTCGGAGGTCAATATACAACAAATACACCATCTGCATTTCTGAAGAGGGCTAAGACTCCCCCAACGAGTGTCCGGATTATGACACTAAACAATCTGATGGTGAGGCTCCAGTAATGCTGGAGCTTTGAGGGATGCAAAGTACCACTTTATTGCCATCGCTCCCAGGTCTACTTTGGTTCAGAGTGATAGTCCTACCTATGGAGCAAATAAAGCTAAAATGTGTTCTTATACTAAATTGAATTGTTTGAATTAAAACTATTTTTACATTTAACTGTGTGCAACCAAAAACTGTGTACTTATGCCAAAGTGAATTGTTGGAAATAGGACTGTTTTTACATTTAAAAATGACTGATGACCCAGTCGGATTGAGTTGCAGAATACACCGACTGCATCTCTGCAGAAGCTAGACTTCCTCAAAGAGCATCCTGATATGACACTAAAAAATCAGATGGGGAGGCTTCAGTAATGCTGGAGCTTTGGGGAATGCGGAGTACCCCTTCATTGCAATCACTCACACGTCCACCCTGGCCTGGAGTGGTTGCACCTGATAGGGTCCTATCTATGGCTCAAATAGAACTGTTTGACATTTTCACTGAGTGTCAACAAATGATTTATGCTTATCTGAATCGCTTGAAAGAACTGTTTTGACATTTAAACTGCGTACTTATTCTTAACTGAAATGTTTGAAGTAGAACTTTACATTTATTAAAATGGATTTGGCATTAAATAACCTACAGTAGTTGATATGCCATAAAACCAAATCAAACCAAATCTAAATTATTTACAAAAACAATGTAAAGGAGACTACAAATTTTCAAAGATAACTCACCGCTTGTAAAAGGATGATATTTTAGAGGTGCTTTTGGTGTAATGGTTATTGTCGTACGAAATGGACATGGCAATCCGAGGTCAAACCCTGGACGTGGCTGTTTGCAGTTCCCATTGCGCTAATACCTTTATTTAAGATAAGAATCCAACTATCCTCCCTTAAGCAATGAGTAATTTGCAAAGCAGACGACTCTCTGATATTGGTATGCCAACCAATCTAGAAGAAGGAAAACTCAGAATTCAAACCTGTTTGACAAATGTGGCTGGGGACCACCATCGGACACCAGTCCTCGAGAAACTCCTGACATGAATAAACACACACACACACACACACACACACACACACACACACAACACACACACACACAACACACACACACAGAGGGATATTAGCGCAATATGAAATGCAAACAGCCTAGTTTAGAATTTGAACTCAAGAAGCCGAATTCACTTCCTATGACGATAACCATTACGCTACGAACGCCTCTAATTCTTTCTTATGTCTTATATTTTTTTCGCTTACTGTTCCCCCCTCTCTCACACACACATATCAAGTTTACTATTTAGGTCCAATAAGTATTCAGGCATAATCGTTACATTCAACACAGAAACTTTCAACTACTTTCTAGACATCTTCTGCTTTTCAAACCACTCGTAAAAACTCTTCTCTCACTTGACTAACTTTCATTTTTCCTAATTGGCTTGGTGTATAACCCTAAACCCTCTCCCAGCACCAAAGTTCTGTCTGCCACCCAGATAAATGATGATGAACTAGATTAAATCAAGTACACTGATTCCTAACTCTGTACTCAAAATTGTCCTTTCAAATCATTTTTTTTAAATTATAGATGTAAGTAATCGTTAAATCAACTAGCAAAGTACTCGTAAAAAATAGTCTTATTCATGTATGTGTCTAGGCATATTGCTAATTTCTCTTCTGACTATTCTCAAAGAA
>OY757937.1:48121815-48151815 GCA_963585895.1 Sepioteuthis lessoniana | reverse complement strand
TACACTAACTGTTGGATGACCATACGTCTGGCAGCAGGGATCTGCGCCATGCCACATTAGTAGGAGAACCGCTGATAACTGTAAGAAAATTTCAGCGACTACAATGCTCCCAATATCAGGCCGCCTAAATTCCTTGATTGCAATCCTGTGGATTATTCTGTATGGTGTGCAGTTGAATTAGAGTCCAATAAAACACAATGCAACACCAAAGATGAACTGAAGGCAAGAATAATAGCAGGATTTACCAATTTAAACAAGGAGACTATCAGAAAAGCTTGCTAGAGATTCCAAAGTCTTCTGAAAGTCGAGGTTGAAGCCAATGGTGATTACTTTTGATAAATTCAATGTGTAGTATTTCAAGATATTTTTATGCATTTTTAAAAAAATACATCTGATAAAGTGAGATGTTAGTGTTATATATATATATATATATATATATATATATATATATATATATATGTGTGTGTGTGTGTGTGTGTGTGTGTGTATAATTTTTACGTAATTTAGACAACAGTTTACCTATCATACCCAACATATATATATATATATATATATATATATATATATATATATATATATATATATATATATTGGTTATGATAGGTAAACTGTTGTCTAAATTACGTAAAAATAAAAATAACACTGGCTTCTTACTTTATCAGATATATTTACAAAAACTACGTAAAAATATCTTGGAATACTAAATATATACAAAGTGGTGACTAAAAAATAATGAGACTGACAGTGTAAGAAAAAAAATTAAAATAATCTCCTTCTAAATTGATCCTTTCTGAAGTGATACACATAAACGTGAGGGGGTGTCCTCGTGGTGTAATGGTTAAAGCGATGGACTGCAGGATCGTAGTACGCGAGTTCGAACTCCAGTCGCACTATTACGTTCACTTTCGGACAAATACCCTTGGGAATGGTATGAACCCCCTCATCCTCCTATGAGTGAAATAGCATCACTGCTGTTCTTCTGGAACAATAACTTTGGCATTAAATAACCCACAAAGGTTGATATGCCATCAAAACAAAGAAACCAAACCAAACATAAATGTACCAGGTAGTGTTTATCCACACATCCTCCACTTCAGTATTTGACACTATGTCGGTTTAATGTGAAGTGGCCCGAAGGAAGTAAGCTAATTCCGAGGGGGAGGAGATTAAATAAATCACCTCCGTCTTTTTAGATAAGTGGGTAGTTGCTGCCTGAACATGGGAAATCACCTTGGAACTGAGTTTGTTAATTTCTAATTCCTACCACCGACGAATGTCAGGTTCATTTGTTAAATGGTATATCAACCTTCGTGGGGTATTTAAAACCAAAGGCATCTTTGTAAATTCATGAATGTGCCAGGTAAGTATTAAACAATGAATAATGTTTCGAATATACTAATTTTTCTTTTCTTTTTTTTAAAGGCCCCAAACCGACAGGAACCGTCGAACTGTTCATTCTTCCAAGGACAACCTATTTCATTGTTCTACGATTACGAGTGCCTGAGATTTTCCTTTTAAAAAAGATTTATACAGTTCATCTCAAGATGTGGAATAATTTATAAGAATTTAAACAGAAAAATTTAAGATTCTTTAGCGAAACTTGATATTTTAGAGAGTAATAACAAACTATTAAAGTAGTTAATCTTTTTATCTTCTCAGTTTTCGTAATATTTGTGGGCAATTTTACGAGAATTGTTTCAATAGATATTTTCATAAGTATATATATATATATATATATATATATATATATATATATATATATAAGTATAAATCTTTAAAGTAAACCAATACATTTGATATAGGATTGATTTTTTTAAGTCTACATTCTTTTTGATGCTGTAACGAACAATGTTTTTAAATACTTTCTTAAATTAATATATATTTTGTCTCTGTTACTTCGATTAAATTTGTTTAGATATTGATTTTACCGATTATATTTGGGGAATAAGACATTTGATTCAAAGAGAAATATTAAAGCTCTGACCAGCCAAATGTGCAAGAAAAGTCAACACAAAAATGTCTCACTGAATGAATTCACTTAAAGTAATAAATTAGATATCAACTATATCTATAGTAGCAAACACGAATAAGCATATAGCATCAAGCAAAAATTAGCATATCATAGCAAACATTAATATTGTACAAACACAAATTAACATACCAGAAATGTTAATTGAATTTTTTAAGAATCAGTGTAAAGAAAAAAAATAGAGTGGAAATACTGTTTAAAATATAAGAAATGTGAGCTAACTTTACAATGACACAATTTTTCAGAATACCGGCATTATTCAGTGAGTTCTTTTATACAATAAAATAAAGAAAAAGAGGTCAAGTGAAAATGTGTTATGGAAAAACAGATTAACCAAAATCTTTTGTAAACCAAATTCTTTAAGATGAACTAAATAAGATAAAACATTTTTTAAATGAAAAACGCAAAAAGAATTGAATGGAAAATATAACTGTTCAAGAAACAAGTTCGGGCAACTCTTGCGATTTCGCCCGCTGTTGGACAGTGGCCCTGCAAGTGACCCTTCTTGGTCTCATTTCGGCCGTAGGAACATTCAGTAACTCGCTGGTCATCTTAGCCATCTTTCTCTACGATGATCTCCGGACCAAAGCAAAATCATTTGTGTGTAATTTAGCCGTAGCCGATTTAATTCTTTGTCTCTTCGTAATTCCCCTTCGAACAATGATGATGTTCGCCCGTCAACCTTTCGGTCTGTGTCATGTGACTGTCGTGGCGCAAGCAACCTTCGTCTACACGTCCATCAACACACTGGCCGCAATCTCCTACAACCGCTTTGTGCTGACAATGAAAACACGATCTCAGTACGAGAACACATTCACTAAACGCAACGTCTTTCTGATCCTGTCCACCGTCTGGTGCCTGGCTTTTGGGGCCTCCTTCATGGCCGTCATGTGGACAGGGGCTTTGAACGTGACCTATGACAACAAGACGCGCGCATGCGTCTTCCTGCGAGGCAACGCTACAATTTCCGCCTTGCTCATGGTACCGCTGTCTTTACTCTTCTCACCGCTGCTCCTAACTCTTTATTTCTACGCGCGCATTTTTTACTACGCCCGACACTCTGCTGTCTCCGTGACCGGTCATCGTCCAGACGACATTAGCTTCACTTATAAATTGTGCTGTATCACCATTCTGTTTGGTATCCTCAACTTTCCCGCCTGTATACTTGCCGTCGTCCAAGTATTTAGCAGCCCAGATGCCAATGAAGTTTTGATTAGGTTCTCTATCATCATTCAACTCCTCAATTCTGCTGTCAACCCTGTTATCTATGGCTGGAAAGTCCCCAAATTTAGAAATGCTTTTATTCGAATGCTACGCCTAAATACATGTTGCAATAGAGCTGCAGTTCAGCCAATCAACCATTGATCATATCCTCACAAAATAACTCCCTCTCCGCCAAAAAAAAAAAAAAAAAAAAATGAAGAAGAAAAATTTTAGATCAAAATAGAAATCTGAAATATTGTTTGATTTTTTTTTTTTTTCATACTGTTCTTAGAATACTTTTCAATTGTAATTTTAAAGATTAAAAACGGAAGAAAAGTGAAATGCAAAAAGAATTTTTTAAAAGTACGAATGTGGTTAAATATTAAAATTTTATGGAAAAAATGTTCTTTTTTTAACTTCATTTATTTGAAAAAAAATGTTCTTTTTTTTTTAATTTCATTCATTTGAACAAAAAATAAAAAAATGTTCTGTTTTATTTTTTAATTTCATACATTTGAACAAATAACAAATAAATAAATAGAACCCAAAAGTTTTCCCGGTCTGGAACCTGGTGATGGTGTAACGGTTCACAACCTAGTTTTGCAGATCAACTACAACGGTGTAGTGAGTTTGATTCTCAGTGAGTGCTACATGCATTATTATCTTTCTTTTTAATATCTTATTGTCTTCTGTTTATTATCTTTTTTTATTTGATATTCTAGAATTATACCAACTGATTATATATATATATATATATATATATATATATATATATATATATATATATATACTAGAAAATGACAGTCACCATGCACCGTTGACTCTGTCTCTCAAGTATTCTAACTTATATCTATGTTTACTTTATCACCTTTTTTTTGTTTATAATAGACTGCATTATATGTATATATAACAAACGACAAATAATTCAAAATCATAGCCAAAAATTATCAGAAAAAAATTACTTGAACTATCAGTATAATTCTAGAACAGATGAGAATATATTGAAGAACAAATACTTAAAAAGGTTTCTTTTTTTTAAATTTAATATCAATCTTCGTGGATTGTTTAATGCTAAAGATCTCTCTCTCGCTCGCTCGCTCTCTCTCACTCTCTCTCTCTCTCTATATATATATATATATATACATATATATATATATCCAATTAATATAACACTGCCTTATATATATATATATATATATATATATATATATATATATAAGGCAGTATTATATTAATTGGATATTAATAAAACTTTATGAACTTAATTCTTTTTTCAAAATAGTTTTCATATGAAGACGTTGTTTCCACCCCTAGAAATGGTCTTTAACTGACACTGTCATCAGTAGGTTTGTCCTCTCATGTTGCATATTCTGAAAAAATCACCAACGACGAACACGTTGCTGGGTTCTAATTTTCAGAAACAGGAAATCGCCCCAAGGAATAAGATCAGTATAGTATGCGCTGATTGTTGATCTACAAGAATATTGTTTTGGACCAAAATGCTGTTTGATCGCATAATGAGGCCGTATCGTTCGCGTCTCGCCCAGTTCCGCCTGCTCAATGACCTCGACCCCACATTGTTTAGAAAGATTAATCTGCCACAGTTTTTGGTCAATAATGTATAAACTACAGGTCAGCATTACCAATAAGTTATTTTCTTCTAGTTAATAAATACTAGGTCACATTTGAGTGTTCCTTTTGTATTTCTAAATCTCAAAGAATTTTGTTGGTCTCATTTCCTTGGACAGATTCTGGTTTGTGCGTATACCAAGTAAGCGTTGTCATATTTTAATCTCTTGCATAATTACCAGAGGATCACCTTTCCCACCTAGTCATATCGGGTCTTGTTCTCCTTTTGTGCGAGTTGGCTGGGTTCGCTTATGTTGTTAAGTATTTTATTTATGTTACCCCACAACGTACATTTGTTTTTCTTAGGAATAATTACAAAAAAATATTTGCATTAGGAATTGTTACTTAAAGCTATAATGGAGGTGCCTGTGGTGTAATGGTTATCGTCGTAGGAAATGGACGCGGCGACAAAAGTTCAAATTCTGGACGAGACTGATTACATTTCACATAGCACTAATACCCTTAGGAAAGGTATGAATCCAATTATTTTCCCTCCAGCTATGGGTAAATAGTAGGGCAGACTAGGTTCTTCAGCTTTGGTGAGGCAACTAGTCTAGGAGAAGGAAAACTCTGAATTCAAACCTGTAATCTCCGCTTAAAAATTGACCTTGTGTCATATCCTGCCCGAGCTGAGGGGTTGGTAAATATAGTTACTTAAAGCTATAATTATTTACAAATTATTATTATTATATACATTAGGAGTTTTTTTTACACCAGTTGTAACTGTTGTTTTTTTACTAAAGACTGAGTGACAGCAAGTCTTCTCTAACTTCCGGGACTCTTCAAAGTATTTCAGCTAATTTTAGCCGTACTGTAGTCTGGATGGTTTCAATTATTCTTTTAATTCCCAGGTCATCAAGTCTTTTTTCAGTTTTTTAGAGACTGTTCCAAGTACCCTAACTACGATTGGTATCACTGTCACCTTTACGTTCCACTGCTTTTTCATCTGTCTGGTATGGTCCAGGTATTTGTCCACTCTGACAAGAAGTGCTAGTACTTATTAGGGTCTTACCTATGATTCAAGTAGATGTTTTAAGATTATTCGTATTAGATAAGACGGTAAGTAAAAAAAAAAAAGGCTCTCAAGAAAGAACCACACAAAAACGTAAATATGAACGTACATGAATGTGACTCCCTGACCTATAGGCATAAAATAACCCTATACTGTTGAACTTAATTAATCTTAAGAACCAAACCTGCCCAACAATTTTACCTCTAACTGAGAAGATATGGATTCGTCCGAAGTGAAAATTAAAAAGCCTCATCCTGTATTCGAACTCAATTCGCTGATTAAATTTTCTACAACGATAACCGTAGCACCACATTAGTAGCTCCCCACGATGTAACCACTATACATCCCTGGAGTACAGCAGATTTCAATTCAGAGTTTTCTTTCGAGATTGGTAGCATCATTATCATCGTCATGAAGATGTGCTGAGAGCATAGATTCCTTTGAATCCCCCCCTCTCTCTCTCTCTCACCATCTGTCCCTACCATAATTTGCTCTAGGTAGATTATCTAGATTGTATCCAGAATCCACACAGGACTGATAGATGTAAGAGTTTACTAAACGGCCAACACTGGTATGTCCATGTGTTGGAGGCTATATATATATATATATATATATAAACAGGATTTGGCATTAAATAATCGACATCGGTTGATATATCATAAGACCCAAACAAATACACAAATACAATCGCCAAAATACGTCAATACCGCAAAAATTTCTTAAGTAGAAACATCTACTTGTGAGAGTGTGAATATAATGATTGAATTTTATTTACAAAAACAAATCCCAATGATGTTTAAAAAATATCTATTATGGTATTAAATCTCTGCGTTTGTTTGTTGATTCTAAATTATTATGAAAATGAGATATTCAAGCTTGAATTTATTCTATGTGCAGTTTTCTATGGCCAATTACCTCCTATCTCATAGATCATCCAGGGAAGGTATGAATCCAAATATTCTCCCTCCAGCTATGGGTAAATAGTAGGGCAGACTAGGTTCTTCAGCCTTCGTGAGGCGACTAGTCTAGGAGAAGGAAAACTCTGAATTCAAACCTGTTAAACTCCGCTTAAAAAATTGACTTTGTGTCATATCCTGTCCGAGCGGAGGGGTTGGGTAAATATGATCTCACAGATCATCCAAATAAGGCAAACAAGACTACTGGAGAAGAAGTAAGAACGAACTCATAAACGACGTTCTCTAATGGACTCACTGGTGTAGGCCGAACAGACTTACATACATCAGTTCTTTGTGGACACTGGCTTCCAAGAATGATGGACGATAGGGACGGATGGTGAGAGAGGGTCAGGGAACCCCCTGCTATCAGATAATGATGATGAGCATAAAGTAGATAACCCTAAATTTGCATAGTGACAAAAGTTGGTTCTTCATCGATTCGGCAACAGGGGCTAAAGTTATGGACAGTCTTCCAGAAAGGAAGCGCGCTTAGCATAATGGTTATAATTGTAAGAAACTGAATCTGTGACCTGAGTTCAAATCCTGGACGTGGCTAATGCCCTGGTGAAACATGAATCCATCTACTTATTCTCCTACCAGCTATAGATAGGTAGTAGGACAGTCTGGGTTCTTTAGAATTAGTTAAACAACCAATTGAGGAGAAGGCAAACGCTAAATCACCGATAAAAAAAAAATTGCAGCTTAAAAAAATGACTTTTTGCTGCATCCTGGCCGTGGTGAAGGATTTGGGTAAATAGTACCTTCCAAGAACACCAATTTGGAATTTTTTTTCAAATCTTAAACAAACCACAATAATTATCTCCCTTGTCTTTCATTCTTTCGAAATCAAATCAAGACCAAAAACTCTTCAGCGTGGGAAAATATTTATATTTCTTATAAAGATAAGACATCGGAGAATCGAAATCGTTTGGGAGATTTTAAAAAGCAACACTATTTCTTGCAGAAAAAATTTTCCTGAATCGTAAAATGAAAAATACATTAAATCTAACACATTTTAAACTGGAAAGAAATTACGTTTTTAGTTTTAGAAAAGACTTTGTATATATATATATATAAGTAAAGTTGACGACCATAATCGAAGGCGACCCGAAAGCTCCATTTTCAATAGCTACTATACCGAAGTGTAGGAGAGGGCTCTACTCCTTTCCATGGATTGCTCCACTTTACCCTTGATAAGTACCTTATAATGCTGAGTATTAAACAAGGAAGTATCAAGTATTATTTTTTGAGTCTTTGGTATGACTCGACCTGAGATCGAACTCTGGTCTCCCGGGCCATTAGTGAACACTCTAAGCACTAGACCGGTATATATGTCACTTATTTTTTAAAAAGGAAAAATCTGCAATAAAAAAAAACATATATATATTTCTCGTTTACATTTTGTTCATATAACAACGAGATGAAATCTTATTTCAATATAAAATTTCCAATCATCTATTTCTAAGTAAATACAAGCAAATAAATTGATTGGTTGGTTGGATTTAATGGCCTATCAACCTCTGTAGGTTATTTAATGCCAGAGCCTTTTTACATATATATATTATATATATGATTTGTAAACGAATATTTTTAAGTTGGTTGGATTTTATGGCAAATATGTGTCAACGAGTGTCAAACTCTGATATATATATATATATATATATATATATATATATATATATATATATATTATTTGTAAATAAACAGTCCGGAATTAGTAGTTTAAACTAGGTCAAAGCTTTTTGTATACACTTGATAGTCAAAGGTGTTGGTAACACAGCCTATATCTTTAATAGGAGGCCAAATGTTTTTAAGAAGTTGATTATGTTTTTGAGGACTATTTTTTAAATTGTTTCTTCATGCTGTTCCCCCAAATAAATTGAATTAATTGATTTAGAAGAAATATATAATAGAACACTTTTCTTTCTGTACTGTTTTGTGTTATGTCTTCCACTCGGACAACGCCGAGTATTCCTTCTAATTTAGAATAAAAATAAAGTTTTTAGATGATTGCTAGTTTGGAAACATCCATTAGCTAATAGACCAGCAAAAACAAGTGGTCTGTAAAAGATCGGCGGAAGTAAACATTGCTTAGTAGTGGCACAACGCAAGAATTATGGGGCACACAGTGAGAATCGAACTCACGAAAAATGGTCTGCTAATCTAACCAGTTAACCAAATGAGATAACTACGGACGCCAGTAGAGATCCAAAAATTATAATACCCCAACATAGAAAAGGGTACAAAAGCAGAATAAAAGCTTTCCTGGTTCGTCAGAAACATGAATCAATAACCAAAGGTAATATTTACGATGGTGAACCTTATCTGGGAGAAGGGTACACGTACTTCCTCCGGGCAAATGTCCAGGTAACTTAGCATGAGGAATGAGCTATCAGAAGGCAGCTATATATATCGGCAAATCGATCAACTACTGATTTCACGTCGACATCCTTGAGAAAAAGGTGATTGGTATCTCAGTCCAAATCTCAGTTCCAAGTTTTGGTATGGTTTCTTTAGTTAATGGCATATCAATCTTCGTGGGTTATCTAATGCCAAAGCCATCCTTGTTGAAGAACAGCAGTGATATTGTTTAAGTCATAACTCGGAAGATATTCCTAAACTTTTTCAAGGGTATTAGTCCGAATGTGAATGTCATAGAACGACCGGAGTTCAAAATCACTTACTTCGAAGCTGCAGTCCAGTATGCCTCACTCATGTCAGGAAGATTCCGTACTCTGTTTATGAACAAGATAACATCTTGAAGTTTTTTATCCGACTACCCGCGACGCCTGAATGTGACACAAGATCGGTTTAATGTGGGGTGCCTCGTAGAAGGCAAGTCTCCCACGAGACGGTTTTAAAAATTACTAAGATTCTGTCCTCATTCCCCTTCAGGAACGCCTCAAGAATAGGACAATATACCCAGCCCTTACTCCTTTTTGGCAAGGTAGGAGAAGGAATTGTCAGTTGGGAATGCCCCCTCCATCACCACTGGAGCTAAGCTTTTGGTTATTTTATGTATCGAAAGACAGAGAAACGACGAGAGAACATTTCGAAATGCGTAGTTAATTTTTCATTCGTTATAGTGGAAGTTAAGGGTCGCCCCTGGGTATAATTTGGAATCACCCAAGAACTTGGTATTCTTAACTTTCCTGAAATGGATTATTCTTGAGGCGATCTTAATGACGGTTTTCTGTCTCGGTATTTTTTAATCATTATTATTCACATAACGTACCCTACAGTTGATGGAATATATCTAACATCTGAGAAAATGGCTGAACGAGCTGGGACGCTGGTTTCACATCGTTAAGAATACCAGAAAGGAATTCAGTCGTCCAGACCATTTCTGGTATGTTTTAAACTTTCTGCGTTATTATAGACAATTCTACTAATTAAGTTTCTTGTTCAAATTTATATATATATATATATATATATATATATATATATATATTAGTTCACTTATATTTTAAATTTTTATTTATTCATTACGAATTCCGGGTTTTATGTCTTGAAAGTAACACTGAGTAATTAAAAGCTCTCACACAGTCATTCAATTTAATCTTCAATATTATTCTATTTTAATATTAATTTTAATTTTTTTTAGAGTCGTTCATTTTAATACTATTAAAGGCACCACTAAACGAAAGGTTTGCATCGATGAAAAATATAGAGACAAACGCAATAGAAAAGTACAAGTTCGAATGAAACGACCCGTAAACTTGTTAACTTTCCACTTTAACGGCCAACCATGTCTTCTGTTTAGGAAGAATTGAAAGATTCAAATTAACTTTATATGATTATCTCTTTATATGATTATCGAGAATTTTTTTTTTTTTTTTTTTTTTTTTTTTTTTTGTTACAAAAAATGACGTCTACTGAAAACTCAACCCCCCTTTTTATTTTTATTTTTTTAAATTAATAATAATGATTATAATACAGCTGCCGCGGATCATCTTTAGATATAAGCGTAAATTTTGTTTTGACATAAAAGTATTGTCAAGAAAAAAGACAATAGTAATACTTTAAGACACAAACAAAACAGCCAATTCGTCCAAAAGATCAGACTTTATTGTTAAGTAACAAGAAAAGAACTTGTCATCAAGTGAATTTTGCTGCTATAGCAGACCAAAGTAAAAAAAAAAAAAAAAAAAAAAAAAAAATCAAAAAATAAACACTTGGATCTTGCCTGGTGATATAAAAAAAAATCTGTGGAACATAGGGATATCAATCGTATTTGGAACCCCAGTAACGAACTCAAAAAAAAAAAAAAAAAAAAAAGTGGCAAAGAGACTCGGAACTGGAATTCTGAAAAATTACTTAGTCCCGGAAAAATTTGGAGACCTATTGTTCCTCATATTCCGGTGAAAAACCATCGGTTTAAACTGGCGTGAAAAACCTGCATAGTGTGTAATCGTATATTCATAAATCTTTCCATGAATATCTATAGGTTAATTAAATCTGTTTATAATCTAGGAATACTTGAAGCCTTGTCAGTAAAGTTGGCGACCTTTGTCGAGGGTGACCCGAAGGTTCCCTTTTCCATAGCTACTACACTGAGATTCCCTGAATAGCTCCACTTTACCCTTGATCCGTACCTTATAATGCTAAGTAAAAGCAAGGTAGCATCAAGTACCATATTTTGAGTCTTTGGTATGACTTGACCGGGGATTGAACGCAGGTCTCACGGGATTCATTAGTTATTTGAAACCACACAACCGTATCCAAATTATTTAGAATAGTTAACTGAACCTTTTGATTATTTAGAAAAGATTGGTTTGGTTGGGTTTTATGGCATATCAGCCCTTGTAGGTTATTTAACGCCAACTCTTCTTTATACATGTTATATATGATTTGTAAACCCATAGTTTATAGATAACATTTTAAAACTAGCCAGAGTTCATTTGTTTGCCGGTCGGTTAAGGCTCTGAAATACACCGACTGCATCTCTGCAGTGAGATGAGACCCTCCACCGAACGAGTGTCCTGGATATGACACAAAACTATCAGATGGCGAGGCTCCAGTCCTAGAGTTCTGGGAAACGTGGAGTACTACTTCATTGGCATTGCTCCCAGGTCCACTCTGATCCGGAATGGCTGCACATGACTGGGTCCTATCTAAGGGTCAAATAGAACCGTTTGACTATCTAGCTGTGTACTTATGCTAAAATGAATTGTTTGAAATAAAAATATTTAATCATTTAACTGTGTAAACAAATGAATGATGGTTAATTGAATTGTTGGTAATACATAGCAATTCTAGGAACAATTTAACTGAGCAAATGAATGAGTAATATTGAATAGAATTATTCGTGTTGAATAGCTATAACTGAAATTTTTTGACTAAATTAAATTATTGGTAATATATAGCAATACTTAGAACCATTTGACTGAGTGCAAATGGATGAATAGTGTTGAATTGAATCCTGGCGGTAATACCCTACAAGGCACCAACTATACGGTCACCTGCCTCCCATCACAAAAACTATCCAAGTTAGACGAGCCAGACATGCAGGACACTGCTAGAGAAGCAGGGACGAGCTCATAAGTGATGTACTCCTATGGACCCCCTCATATGGCCGGGCAAAAGCAGGACGACCAGCTAGAACGTACATTCAGGAGCTATGTGAGGATACGGGATGTAGCCCTGAAGACCAGCCAGAGGCGATGAACGATAAGAAGTCGCGAGAGAGGGTCAGGGATATCCATGCTAGCGGCACGACATGATGATGAACTGTGCTGAAACAATAGCAATACAAGTGTGCAAAAAATTTCCTCAAACTCATTTTTAAATGAAATTACCTACAAATTATATCTGCAAACAAATGACTAATGTTAAATTATGACTGCTTGGCCTAATGAGTAGAGTGTTCCCCAATGGTCCGGGAGACCGGGGTTCATCCCAGGTCGAGTCGTACCAATGGAAATTTACTAAGCTTTTTGCTTAGATGTGGCACAGGGCCATATGAAAGGTGCACCCAATGAGACTCGAACTCACTCGTGTAGGTTTGCTAGTCGAGCTTGCTAACCATTACACCACCGTCGAGTCGTACCAATGACTCAAAAAATGATACTTGATGCTGCCTTGCTTAACACTCAACATTAAAAGGTGCGTATTAAAGATTAAGTGGAGCAATCCAGGCAATGGAGTAGCACCCCGCCTTACACCAAGTAGCTATTGAAAAGGAGACCTTCGGGCCACTGTCGACTAAGGTCGCCAACTTACTTATATAGCAATATTTGAAACTATTTAACAGTGTGCAAACAATAAACTCAGGATCGTTTAAGAATGTTTGTTATCTACCAAAATATGTTTACAAATATATTTAATATATATTTGTATGAAATAATCTAAAATGGTTGATCATATTTACCAATCCCTCCGCTCGGGCAGGATATGACACAAGGTCAATTTTTTTTAAAGCGGAGTTTAACAGGTTTGAATTCAGAGTTTTCCTTCTCCTAGACTAGTTGCCTCACCAAATCTAAAATGGTTGATATGCCATAAAA
Source organism: Sepioteuthis lessoniana (assembly GCA_963585895.1). Classification (NCBI taxonomy): domain Eukaryota; kingdom Metazoa; phylum Mollusca; class Cephalopoda; order Myopsida; family Loliginidae; genus Sepioteuthis; species Sepioteuthis lessoniana. The sequence continues at coordinate 48,138,480 of OY757937.1, read as the reverse complement.
CCAAACCAATAATTTGTTTGTTTACTGCTAGATTGTTATACATATGATTTGTAAATAAATAGTTTGTCGGTAATCTTACTTTCGAATGATTCAGAGCTAATTTGTTTGCATACAAGTATTTGTATTGCTTGCACACAGTTAAATGGTTCCAAATATTCTAACAAATAGTTCTATTTACTATCAATCATTTGTTTACACTCACTTAAATAGCTTCAAATACTGCTATCCCACACAGGTAGTTTAATTTGCACAGTTAAAGAATTTCGAGTATTGTAAATCGATACTAATAATTCTATTCAACATTACTCATTCGTTAGCACTCTGTTAAATGGTTCCAAGTATCACTATGTACCACTAAGAATTCAATTCAACATCAATCATTTATTTACATAGTTAAATGGTCAAACAGTTCTATTTCTAATGATTCAATTTAACATAAGTCACTTGTTTGCACATAGTTTAAATGCCAAACGCTTCTATTTAACTCATAGATAGGACCCTATCGGGTACTACTACCCCGGGTCAGAGCAGGCCTGGGAGCAATGGCAGTGAAAGGGTACTTCATATTCCCCAAAGCTCCTAGGGTGGAACCTCGCCATCAGGTGGTTTCATGTCTCATTAAGGACAGTTTTTTTGGGGGGGCGTCTCCCCTCTCTATAGAGATGCAGTCAGTGTATTATGTGTAGCCCCTGTCGACTGGGCTATACAAATAATTATCATTAGTTACTTGAAACTACATAAATTCATTTAAAAATGCTTTTGGCATCAGATAACCCAATAAGGGTTAACATGCCATAAAACCAACGAACATTCACTATCATTTTTCTATCCTTGAACTAAAAAAGGAAAATAATCATCAGACGTCTTTATACATTTTTAAATGAAAGATCACGTTTGATAGAAGAAGGATAGATCGACTAAGGCGAAGGAAAAATTAACCCTACATACCCGCACACGTATCTTTTTACTACATTTGAAGTTAAAGGTTGATATGCTATTAAACAAAGAAACGAAACGATACATTGAAGTTATAATTGTTTAGAATAATCTTTATCATTGGTTACTTGAAAACATAAAACTAAGTGCTAATTATTTGTGATAAATAAAAATACTTTAAACCATAAAACTTTGTGCAAATTATTTGCATTTGGAATGATTAGATGAAACTATAATTGAAATGATCAAAAATGAATTAAAACTATGTAGATGTAGGTAAAGAATGAAAATACTGACTTCGGCATTAAATAATCTATCATGGTTTGACATTCCGTAAAAACACTCAAGCTAAACCTAAAGAGAAACGTGATCAGATTTTGAGGCCAAGATTTAAGTAATGTCTGCTTTATTCAAATTTCTATCTGTTGGGTGGGGGAGTAAGCAAATGCATTTTTCTAGGTTTGTTTTGTTTTGTTCTTTTTTAACTTTATTTTTTAATAATCCCTTTTATATCAATAAATTCCTTTTCACTTGAAGAGAAAAATAAAACTGACAAAAGAAAAGTAAATCTTATCTGAATACAGGGATTTTCTACTTGTTTGACGCCTTTGAGAGAGAGAAAAAGAAAGAATGAGATGTATTTTATATTCGATTACAATTCACTATTTAATAAAATCAAATCTGGATAAGGAAAGCTTCTCAATCTACTTTTCTGCCTGATTTTTAAATGTTATTTTTTGTGTCTATTTTTTTTGGGGGGGGGGGGTAGGGAAGTGTGTGTGCGTGGGGAAATGTTTTTGTGAGTGACTGCTTTCACAGGATGAATTTTCAATTTTATTATAAAACTAAAGATTTTTTTTTTTATTCTGAGGTGGGGAATACATAATCGACATCGCGTGTGTGTGTCTATCCTGTCACTGTGACTTAGATAATGCTGTCTGTATCTCCCACAGAGGGGTAAATCTCTCCCCAAAAGGGGAGTACTGAATATGTCACTAAGCCGTATCTGATGGTGAGACTGCAGTTATGGAGATCTGGGGAATGTTGAGTGCTGATTCAATACCATTACTAACAGTTCCACTTTGACCCGGAGTGGCGAAGGGGGAGTCCCCGCTGCGTAATCTTTAAAATGCTGGACTGCTGAATCGTAGAAAGCGAGTTCGAATTCCAGTCGTGCTATTACGTTCACTTTCGAACTAAAATTCCTGGGGAAAAGCATGAACTCCCTAGCCCTTCGAGCTATGGGTTAAATTGTACCACTACTGTTCGTCTACAAAAATCGCTTTGGCATTATTTAATGATACCCGAAGGTTGATATACCGTTAAACAAAGAAACTAAAGCGTAGGGGTAGTTCTTGTTAGTCTCGTGTATGGGTCAAATAAAACTGTTCAATCATTTAAGGATTATTATTATTATTAGTTAGTTAGTTGAAATCGTATAACTGTGCTCACCAATGGTTTAAATATTACCACCACTGTTCTTCTACAAGCATAACATTGGCATTAAATAGCCTACGAAGGTTGATATGCCATTAAACAAAGAAACCAAACTATGCAATTGTGTGCAAATTATTTGCTTGATAGGAAACGTGATATCATTATTTACAAAAAATTCTTAGATAACTAGAGAAAATTTACCATTCAAAAATATTCGGGTTATCTTCATCTATTGTTTACAACGTTTCGGTCGATACGTCCTTCGGCTTTCTTCAGGTATTTTTGTCGAACCCAGGAGCCTATAACAAAGAATGCTTACTATAACTTAGCACTCGTATGGAATTAGAACAATCTATCCTGTGTGTGGAATAAAGGGTTCGTTTCAAAGTTCAGTGTAGGATCCCGAGTTCGACAAAAGAAGCACATGAAGGAAGCATTGACCGAAACGTGAATATAACATGAAAGATGAAAATAGTATAAATACTCTAAATGATAAAAACCATCAAGCTTCATCTCGGAAATTTAAACAAATAAATGTAAATATGAACGTACAATGAACGGGATTCCCTATTTTCTTGGCAAAAAATAAACCCTAGATGGTTTTTATCATTAAGGGTTTTCGGACTATTGTCTTCATCTTTTTAGTGTTTCGGGAAATGATTAATTTCTCAAACACTATAAATTATTTGGCAACACAAATGAATAACGAAACTTCTTTTAAACAACACAACAATGAAAGGTTTATTATCGTAGCAGGTGTAAAGGAGTAAGAGTGAGAAAATGTCCCTTTTGTGTCACTGGTCAGTATGTTGGTCCTTGGTTTGTAGGAAGCGTGTGTGAGGCTAGCAGCAGCGTGTTCTTCAGCGATGGGTTTCCAAGTGGAATCAGTAGCAGTAGGTGTGAGAGATGTCTGTTTGGGCTGCGGGCTAATTGCTCTCTCTCCGTTGACACACCAAAAAGGAACTTGAAAAAAGTTCTTGAGAGGAAGAAGGAATTAATGCGCTCTGGCAGTTGATTGGTCAGTGAGTGACCGAATCTCTTGGCCGGGGCATTGATTCGCGAAAGGAAGTAGATCTGTAGCTGCTACATCTTCATTGTTATTTCCACAACTAACATTAAAGACGAAGACAATAGTGCAAAAATGATAAAAATCATCAAGCTTCATCTCAGAAGCTTCATCTTCATCTTCATCAACTAACCCTGGATGGGTTGACATTCCGTTAAAATCTTTTTCTCTCAATTTTGAATTCAGAGGAGGAAGAGTTTTTTGTTTTTTGTTTTTTTTTTTTATTAGTTTTTTTTTTGTTTATGAATCTGACCTTCAAAACTGTAGGAAATTACTCCTAACCAAATTCAGCCATCTTTTATGGGTTTCCCTATTTGAAACAGAGTTCTCGATGTGAGGACCACAAACACAAAACAGTAATTTATGACTGTTTTGAAGGTCAAATTCTTAGGAAAAGAACCCTTATTCCACCTTTACTTCACTCATTGGACATTTATGTACCGGTCAGCTGCACACGAACGCAGATTTGTTGTGGGAGGCAGTGGCAGGAAGAACTCTGCCAAAGATTAGAAAAAAAAATCAGCATGTCCAAAACTGCTCATTTGGAACGATTGGTATATAGAAGAAAGTCTTAAAAAAACTAGAACTACTTAGAGCAGAAAATAGATCGGTGTAGAAGTAGTAGAATAAACCGTTTTTTTTTCTCCTGGGGATGGGGGGTGTCATTTATTTATTTATTAATTTATTTATTTATTACATTTGCATTAAGTGTATAATTTTTACGTTTGAATATGAGTATGTATCTACGTGTATGTGTTTCCTGTGTTATATTTTCGATTTTATTTTTAATACTCAAGTCTTTTTTGGGTTTTTTTTTTCTATTCTGAAGTGAGAGAAGACATAATCAACATTTTCCGCTTTTTTCCCCTTGTATATCTCCATTTCGAATTTAGTGGAATTCATGAGTTGAGTGAATATTTTTTCTTTTTTTTTTTTTCTCCACCGATATCAAGGTTACTTCCCGATCTCCGTTAGCCTTCAATTTTCTTATCAACCGAACGTCACTCAACTAAAAACGAAGGCTGACGTGTCACTTTCATTGATCGACACACTTTATTTTATTTTTTTAGCTTCAGCTACAAACTTAAAAATACCAAAGTGGAACTGCCAAATGCTTTGAATAAATTTAATCTCTGTGTGTGTGTCTCTCTCTGTCTCTCTGTCTGTCTGTCTCTGTCTCTCTCTCTCTCCAATAAAACAATCGAATCTCCGAGTTGTATTTGAAGTGGTTCCAACTCGTTTGCAACATTCTGGAACTTGAAGAAAAATGTTAAGTTGGGATTACAGCATTTCCATTATTTAACTCAAACCTGATGATTTTGCTCTTCTGATAATAGAAGACTCGACGATCTAGTAAAAAGAACAAATCCTCACAATGTTCTTAATGAGTTTAGCGAGTAGAATGTTTTGTTATTAGCGTGGGTTTTAGTTACGTGTTTCCTCGCTAGGTTGTGAGAAATAAAAGGAAGATGAAGAGAGAAGTACGAAGTCGAAACGTTTTTATGATAGTTTTTAATGGCAGCATGGAATATAGAGTTTGCGTTTGTGCTGCAAGTCTAGTGGGAAAGGAAAGAAGTAAGGAGACGAAATGGAGTTATGAGAGAGTGGAGAAAACAGTGCGTTTCGTGGGACGTGCGAGGGAGGTATGTTCGCCGTATGTAGCGAAAGTCATGTTTGCCGTTTGAGGAAATAAACGTTGAAGTCACTGTTAGTTTGTGTTTCTGGTTGTTTCGGGGAGAAGAGTGAATGTCTCCAGAAAATGTTGCCCAGAGGTGAAGTAGTCACTTGGTGTCGGAGCGAGATTCGGCATCGCAGTCGATATAACCAATTTTGGGGGTGACGTAAAGTTGTTCCTGCGTGTGGCGTATTGAATTTATCTAATTCATATTCAACTGGGAACCCTTGGTCTAAGAGAAATAGACGCAAGGGATCCATAAATTAGATAGGTTCCCTCATTGTGTCCATGCTGCTGCTATGTAAGAGCAGGCAGATGGGACGTCTGCACTGAACGAAGTTCTTCAGCCAAAAAGAGTGTTTGACGGTTTTCCCCAATTACTGCTGCCCAGAAAGGTGATACAGGTGAATAGGATAAGTCATCCTGATTGGGTGAAATTATGCGTCGAATTAAATTACGCGCCAAACAAAAATACGAAAATTCCTTTTGCTACAGGAGTAAACAAAAGGATTAACAAAACTTATATTCTGGAAAATGAGTGAAATCAATGTTTTTTTGAATATCCGTTACAATTATCATTTAACTCTTTGCACGTCTTAACTATTTTTGAAATCTGAGAGACACCAAATCTCTTCAGATATCCAAGACTCCTTTTTATGGATTCTAGTTGATTTTAAAAGTACTGTGGCCTTAATGGTCCCGATTCTTCCTCTGATTTCCAGTTCTCCCAGTCTCTTTTCAAGGCCTTTAGGAATCGTTCCAAGTACAAGAAGTACTATTGGTATCACCGTCACCTTCTCGTTCTTCAATTTTCTTAGCTCTCTGGTAAGATCCAAGTATATGTTAATCGTATTGCTTTCTTTCATTTTCAATCTTGGATCTGCGAGAACGACAGAATACTCTAGTCACAAGTTATTTTTTTTTTAATTTTAAACTAGGTATGATTTTCTGGCTCAGAATTTTATGGGTCTCATTTTCTTGGATAGATTTTGGTGTGTGTGTGTGTGTGTGTGTGTGTGTGTGTGTGTAATATATATATATATATATATATATCATTTGTCCGCATAGTTGAATTTCTTGACCAATTTCCAGTGGATCACCTTTCCCATCCAGTCGTGTATGTGTCGGTTTGCTGCGTTTGTTTATGATAACCGTTTCTTCGGTTACCACATAACCTACACTTTTCTCTGGGGTCTGAATGGCAGCAAGTCTCTTCAACTCACCAGAATTCTTGTAAATATTCCAGGTAATCACATTAGCGCTTCAAATGTGATAAATATCACTGTCACTTTCATCTTCCATATCTTCTGCTCCATCGTAAGGTCCAGGTATTTCTCTAATTTTGTTTCACTTTCCCGTCTGTTGGAACAAAATTTACTGGACAAATGGGGTCCCCGTGGCGTCATGGGTATCGTGCTGGACTGCGACATCTTCGTACGCGAGTTCGAACACCAACAATTCAATTATGTTGACTTTATGACTAATAGGCATGGGAAAGCAGCCCAATCGGTCGAGGGGGTCAGTAGAATACACTGCAGATCCACTCGACCCTAACGGGTTAGATCCACTCGACCCTAACGAGTGAACTGAATATGACACTAAATCATCTGAAGGTGAGGCTCCAGTCCTGAAGCTTTGGGAATGTGGAGTATCCCTTCATTGCCATCATTCAGTTTCACTTAGACCCGGATTAGTAGTACGTGTTAGGGTCTCATCTGTGGGTCAAATAGAAATATTCAATCCCTTTCTATACTTGACATTATTTACCAGTGTGCAAATCAATGACTGATATTAATTAGAATTATTAGTGTTACACAGCAATACTTGAAACCATTTGATTGCTAGCCCAGTCCGCTAGGGCTGAAGAATGGACCGACTGCATCTCTGCAGATGGGTAAGACTCCAACTAGTTGTCTGGATATGACACTAAACAATCTGATAGTGAGGCTCTGGTAATGTTAGAGCTTTGGGAAATGAAGAGTATACCTTTATTGTCATTGAAATTGTAGCACCTGATAGGGTCGTATCTCTGAGTCAAATAGAATTAAACTGAGTTCTTATGCTAAACTGAATTGCTTGAAATAGAACTGTCGATATTTATAAAATGGATTTGGCATTAAATAACCAACAATGGTTGATATGCCATAAAACCAAACGATTTAACTGTGCAAACGATAGATAGTGATACTTGAAACCATTTTTGTGCTTCTTTACAAAGAAATAAAACCATTAACAAACTGAGCAATATTAATTGAAGTTATAAAAAAAAAAACAAGTGGAAGAAATCCTAAAATGGGAAACTTTCAACAACATTAAAATTAAAACCCACCTCTACCAATCTTTAAATTAATCCAAAGGAGTAGTGAATAGTTCTGAATTATTCTCTGTGAAATAAAATCCAATTTAAAAAAAAAAACCAAAACATAACAGATGTTAAAAGAATAAGCATAAAAAATGGAGAAACCACAAATACAAACACTTACATATTGTAATATACTAGCTTAGCTAGCGACAGAGTGCCGTGAATGAACTTAGCAGATTCAATGCGGTCGCCAGATAACAACAAAGTGGTTTCACAGGAAAGAGAAAAATAAACGATGATGGCTAAAATGTAATTTAATGCCTGTGGATAGAGTGGCAGATATTTCCGTTCGCAGATAAGATCAACAAATGACCGGAAAAAAACGGAAGTATGTAAGTTCCGATAACCAGCCATAAACAGAAAAATACATAGGCGAAGAGGCGTGTTCCTGGGACTTGAAAGACAATATAAGGTCTGTATTTTGGACTGAAAGCAGAGACCCGATGACCACTCAAGCGAAGGGGGAGGTCTGCTGGTCACTCAAGCAAACCTGTCGGCTCTCCCGTGTGTGTTTTCCGGCCGTCGCACTACTTCACGAAAAGGGTCCCCGCCACAGAAGAAAGATATGTGCGAACTCTCTCTGACAGTATTCCTACTTCACACAAACGCCACCGTCGAAGAATAAAAATATAAATTATATTTTTATATATCTGAGTTTTTCCTTGTTTATCCAGCGGTTTAATATACGACATTATCAAATTTTAATACCACAACGCCAACCCTCCGAAATTAGGGTAAAATATATAAAAGTAAAAGTCGAAACATATATACCAAACCCCCTTAGATGTTTCAATTGTCAGAGGTTCGGACACCATCAAGACAGAAGCACTAGACCCCCAGTATGTGGAAGATGTGGCGAAAACACAAAACCCACGGACTATCAAAAAGAAGCATTCTGCACTGACGGCAAAAAAAATCACGCTGTAATTTTCAACGATTGTGAATTTTGGAAAAAGATATATCCAAAATGAAATGCACCAAAAATATTAATTTCCCAGAAGCAAGGAAAATACTCAGAAATGTCGAAAAGATACACACTAAACACAAACTAACAGGGACACCAAACACACGAAAACAACCAAGCTTGAATAAAACCAGAAGTAATTACCCAACTTATAAATGAGATGAGAATACTAATTCAAGAAATGAAAACTATAATGAGAACTGTTACTGAAAATCAACTCTAAAGATTCATCAAACTAAAAGACTCAAACAAGGAGAACCCAAATGCCCTCTCTTTTGAAGTGGCCTGTACTGCGAGGGCACCAAGGGCCTCCCCCTATGGAGAAGCGATAAGAAAACCACTTCCTAATGAACAGAAGCATAGCACAAAACTAGAAAAAGTAGATCAAGATCAACCTTAAGAACGAGAACTACTCCAACAAAAAAGATTTGAGTCCCTGGAAAAAATGGAAACGGAGGATGAGACCCCCCATACCCAAGCAAAACCCAATAAAAAAATCTACCCTCGAAACACCCCACCTAAAATTAAAACATGGCTCTTCAAGAGAAAATCAAAATGACTATAATACAAATTAAACTATAATTAGCTCCCATTAATAGCTAAACAAAATCCTAATATCACACGCTTTAAAAAAAAAAAACCTCCCCAAAAGCACCGATGGTATTTGTCCTCCGTCCCACCAACCGGACGAGTATGGCACAAGGCCTTTTTTTAGGGTGAGGCCAGGCGCAGGGCCGTAGCCCACACGCGCCCGGCATTTCCAAAAATGCCCCCAAAAGCACCGATAGAACAAACATGAAAAACCACACATTCTTATAACTGAATTATGGCTAAAGTCATCCAATGGAACATAACCAAATAACCAAAGGGGGTGTCCTCGTGGTGTAATGGTTAAAGCGATGGACTGTGGAATCGTAGTACGTGAGTTCGTACTCTAGTCGCGCTATTACGTTCACTTTCGACCAAATACACTTGGGAAAGGTATGAACCCCCTTATCCTCCCAGCTATGGGTTAAATAGTACCACTACTGTTCTTCTAGGAGAATGGCTTTGGCATTAAATAACCTAAAAAGGTTGATATGCCATTAAACAAAGAAATCAAACCTAAATGAACTACTGCTTTCAATTAGGAGCCAATGTCCAGCGATGATATGTCTACAGAAGGCTTTCCTGAATGACAATGTTACAATCTGCAATTTTACCTCGTATAACTATATAAATAATACAGATAGAGCTTCGTGTAGCACATCCATTCTGATTCATAATAAGATCCCTCAACACAGAATTATCTTTGACGCAAATCTCCAAGATGTAGCTGCATTAGCCACTCTACACCGTACCATAAACGTATGCTCTATATACACACCACCACGTGATCAGATTATTGATACCGGACTGTTGCAGCAACTCCCTAGACCGTTAATTTTAATGGATGTGCCCGTAGTGTAATGGTTATCGTCGTAGGAAATGGACACGGCGACTCGAGTTCAAATCCTGGACGAGAATGATTGCATTTCACATAGCACATATTTTACATTGGGAAAGGTATGAATCCAATTATTCTCCCTCCAGCTATGGGTAAATAGTAGGACAGACTAGATTCTTCAGCCTTGGTGAGGCAACTAGTCTAAGAGAAGGAAAACTCTGAATTCAAACCTGTTAAACTCTGCTTAAAAAATTGACCTTGTGTCATATCCTGCCCGAGCGGAAGGGTTGGTAAATAGGATTAATTTTAATGGGCAACTTTAATAGTCCTAACATCATATGTGGATGAAAAGAAATAAACTAAAAAGGTAAAACCTTAGAAAAGATCATATATGAAAATAATTTGTCTACTCAATAGGGGTACGCAAACATGCATAGACCCATCAAGTGGAAATACCTCTGCCATCGACTTAACCATGTGTGACCCAACTAACTCTATTGACTACTTTTGGCAAGTATACGAACATACTTGTGGTACCGATCACCTCCAAATTCTTCGAAATAACACAAAACTTACCGAGAAAAAAAAAACACTCGTTGGAAATTAAAGCTAACTGGGGGGGGGAGTTTTAAGAAAAGTGCAAAGAAAAAATAATATACAAAAAGCCAAACAATGACATTATAGGATATTCCATCAAAATTCTGAATTCTATAACAATAGACTGTATCCCCAAGACTGCAACACAAATAAGTGAAATAGACCCTGGCTTAATAACAAATGCCAGAAAACGATCAAACTACGAAAAGCAGCACTAAAAAAAATTCAAAAAGAACCAACAACGTTCAATCTGATAGAATATAAACGAAATAGAGCAAAGGCTTGAAAAGAGATAAAAGCAGCAAAAAGAGAATGCTGGCAAAATGATGTCAACAAATTAAATTACTTAACTAAACCAAAGACAATCTGGGAAATGATCAGGAAAATCGCAGGTCAACAACAAATAATACCAATAAAGCACCTCTCAAAAGATAACCCCATAATAACTGATAAAAAAACTAAAACAGAACTGTTTGCCGAAACCTTCTCTAAAAACTCAAGACAAAACGGTAAAAAAGAATTTATAACCGTTTAAAGAAAATGCAAAAAAAAATTTCAAATTTAAAAAAAAACCTAGAGTATAGTTTAACACTAAGAAAATTAAGACTCAAATAAAAAATCATGGGGAGCTGATCAAAAGACTCTATTGCTATTATATAATTCATTAATTAGATCCCAACTGAATTACGGTAACTTTATATACCAATCAGCAAGAAAGGGCTTTGTAAAAACACTTGACCCGATCTATCACAGAGGCTTGAGGTTAGTACTTGGAGCTTTTAGCACATCTCCAACCGAGAGCCTATATGCTGAGGCTAATGAAGCACCTGCCGATATTAGAAGCCACAAACTGACCCTCCAGTACTACGTCAAATTGAAGTCATGCCCAGCAAATTCTGCACACAATGGTTCTTTTTATCCAAAATACAAAGAACTATACCAAAAGAACGAAAAAGCCATAAAACCCTTTGGCCTCCAGATGGAAACAATCATTGGAGAAGTAGACATGGATTTGACTGAAATCCATAAAACAATCTTACTAGATATTCGACCTTGGACCATGAGTACACCAGACATAAACTTAACACTTTGCAAATCTCAAAAAACAAAGCTCTCCCACAAGTTTTCCGAGAGGAATGAGGAAAACTTTAGAGATATCCTAAACACTTGCACATCTTCATGGATGGATCTAAACAGGAGAAAATAATAGGATGTGCCACAATACATAAAGGGTAATATTTAAAAGAAACATTTCCCAAATAACACCTATATTCAGCGCAGAAGTTTGCGCAATCAACATGGCTTTTGACCTCATCTCGGAATCAAGAAATAACAAATTCATCATCTTTTTTTTATTCGCTGTCAGTTTTGGAATCATTAAAAAATAGGAAATTTGATAATCTGTTAACCATAAAAATTCTATGCAGATTAGAAAATTTACCAAATAATAATGATGAACATATATATTGGGTTTCAAGTCATACTGGAATCAGTGGAAACGACCAAGCAGATGAAGCAGCCAGGTCTGCCCTAAACATAACTACTCGAATCAGTGGAAACGACCAAGCAGATAAAGCAGCCAAGTCTGCCCTAAACATAACCACTGAAAAAAGTTTTAAATACCATATACAAACTTTAAAATGAAGATGAAAGAATACATACTACAACAACGCTGGAACAGCAATAAGCATAATAAATCGCTGGAAATTAAACCCACATTGGGGGAATGGAAAGAAGGCTACAGAAAAAAAAAACGTCATCTTGTTTAAACTTCGTATTGGTCATACAAGGACAACATATTCTTACGTACTTGAAACAAAGCAGCAACCAATATGTCATGCATGCCAGACCAAATACACTGGAAAACACACCCTCATTGAATGTACCAAACTGGCCCATATAAGAGAAACCTTTTATAGTGCAAACCACATGAAAGAACTGTTGCAAAATATTTTTAAAAGATGTAATGTCATTCCTAATAGTGATAAATATATACGGAAAATTTTTTAAGAAATTTCAACTTGACCAAATTTCTCCTACAAACTGTTCTTCTTCAAAAAATACTTCAACAAAATCTTATCCTTTCCATAAACTGTTCCAAAAACCCTTTTTACTACAAGACGATTTTCTACTAATAAACCTTCCGCAAAACCAGATTCTTTCTACAAACTGTTTCCCTACAAATAAATTCCAACGTAACAGATCTTTCCGTTCCCCCACTTTTTTTTTTAAAACCTTGATTTGGCATTAAAAGACCTGGGAAGTTGATATGCCGTGAAACGAAACCAAACCATTTTTGTACAAACAAATTTTAAAAAAAAATACCAATAAACTATTTACGTACAAATTATATAAACAGAATTAGATCACCCTCAAGGGTTATGAATTCATTAGAACTAATAGCCCAAACTCCAGAATTAGACAAGGTTTGTACCTCTTATCCCTCCAGTTATGGGTTAAATAGCACCATTATTATTCTTGGCTTCGGCATTAAATAACTCCTGAAGACTGATATGCCATTAAACAAAGAAATCAACCTAAGTTTCTTGACAAATTCTTGTCCAAATTAAAACTTAGTTTTATGACTATTTTATCCCTTGCGAGTTTTTCATACCAATCGTGGTTTTCACTGTAATTTATTTGCATACAGTTTAATGGTCAAATAGTTCTACTTGACCAACTGATGTTGAATTGATTATATTACATGGTAATACTGTGAATCATTTAACTGTGGTAAATGAGTTCCGGATCGTTTAAAAATGTCATCTATGAAATATATGCGTTTTCAAGTCGTATATTGAATATATATTATAAAGGATTTGGCATTAAATAACCTACAAAGGTTGGTATGCCATAAAACCCAGTCAACTTGATCAAAGCTGTATAGTTTCAAGAAATCCTTTGTCAAAAATCGAATATTTGTATTTGACACGTTGATGGGACCCAAGCAGTTCCAACAAATCCGGGTATGAGTGGACCTGAGAGTAATGGTAACGAAAGGGTACATTCCTCAAAGTCCTGGTGGGTTGGTTGGTTGGCTTTTATAGCATATCAATCTTTGTAGGTTATTTAACGCCAAATCTATTTTTATGTATATAATCAGTTCTATTTCAAACAATTCAGTTTAACATGAGTACACAGTTTAATTGTCAAACATTTCTATTTTAAGCTATTCAGTTTAGTCAAGCAGCTCTAATTAAGCTAATTCAGTTTAGTATAAGTATATATTTTCTTTACACACAGTTAAATGTTAAAACAGTTCTATCTTAAACAATGGCAATGAAGCGGGTGCTCCGCATTCCCCAAAGCTCCATTATCACTGGAACCTCGCCATCAAATTGTTTAGTATCATATCTAGGATACTCATTAGGGGTGGGTCTTACCTCTCTGCAGAGGTGCAGTTGCTGTATTCTACAGCACCACCCGACTGGGCAATCAAACTCCAGGACAGGAGCCTCACCATCAGATGCAGTTTAATGTCTTACCCAGGCCAAATGACAGTTTAGATTATATAATGTTCCACTTAAAAGATTTTTAAATTTATTGAATCAATTCATTATATCTTGGTGGGTGAAAAAATGTAAACTTTTTATTTAAAAAAAAGATTGTTAGGAGTGTATTCGTTTCTGAACGATATAAAATAAAGTTAGATGGGTTTGGAAAACTAAAACTGGCAGGAATGTTCTGTCGAAGCAAAACACCATCTCGTTAGAATAATTCGATTGCACAACCGATTACTTGTAGCATATGAAGCACACTTAGCAAAACGGTAATCGGAGAAGAAAATGGAACCAGCGACCCGAGTTCAAATCATGGACAAAGCTGTTTGCTTTTAACTTCGTGTTAATGCCCTTTGAAAATACTTTTTTTTCCATCTTTGTGGAAATAAGAGCTGGTTAGGTTCTTTAGCCTTCATTAGTGCGGTGGTAATCGGAGAAGAAAATGGAAGCGGTGATCCAAGTTCAAATCCAAAAGAGGCTGTTTACATTTCACTTCTCGTTAATGTGTTTGAGAAAACTATGAATCTATCATCTCCTCCCGCCTCAGATATGAGTCACTGGAGCTTAGAATATTCTCTCTCTCTCTCTCTCTCTCTCTCTCTCTCTCTCTCTCTCTCTCTCTCTCTCTCTCTCTCTCTCTCTCTCTCTCTCTCTCTCCTGCAGAAGAGTAAGGCCCCCGCCTAAGAAAAGTGGTGTGTTCGGTATGACACTAAACTGAACCAAGGCTCCAGTTCTAGAGCTCGGAAAAGAGTGCTTTACCTCTTCATTAACTATTACTCCCACGTCCACTTTGACTTGAAGAAGTACGTATTAGTTTCCTATCCAAGAGTCAAAGAGATATGTTTGCAAATTATTTGTATTTGATAGGAATACTTGTATAACTGTATGCAAAAACCTCTTTAACTACCTAAAATATATTAATATCTAACGTTAAATGTACGCAATTCTCTAACCTCTAAACATAAAATTACTCTAGATTGATTGATAATTCTTGAAAATCAATCAGGTACTTCGCTTGAAGACCTTGGGTTTGGTGAGTACATACTTTCTATCTCTCTCTCTCTCTATCTCTCTCTATATATATATATATATATATATATATATATATATATATATATATATATATATATATATATAATGTCACGTATTTTGAGAAACCAGATTCTACCTGGAATACTTCCAAGTTGCTGCAGATCTATTAATAATTTTGCATGTACTGGTACTTTTTTTCCCTTTGTCGATCGCCGCTATGTCTGCGTGATACGCTAAATTCTTAAGTTATTTACGGAACGTAGCTTAGTTTTAGTACCAGGCAACAATTGAGGCCACCCAGTGACGTTCGAACTCACTAATCAGAAATAATGATACCAGAGACAAGCTTATTAACTATTGTCCCGGCGGTGAATTTTAGTTACACACTCCTGAGCGGATTACTACTTCCGTGGCCACTGTCCTGCCGTCTATATCGATTGACAGTCTTTCAGTAATCACATAGGCATCATTAGGAACCTTTATGCAGACGTTTTTTTTGTGGGGGGGGTCCTTGTAGCGTTATGGCTGAAGTGTTGACTGTGACCTCGAAGAGAGTTCGAACTCTAGCCGGGCTATTATGTTCACTTTCGGACTAATACCCTTGAAGATATAAACTCGCTTATCCCCCTCAGCTACGGGCTAAATAGTATCACTACTGTTATTCTACAAAAATGGCTTTGGAATTAAACAAACCACGAAGGTTGACATGCCGTTAATCAAAGACATAACAGCAGGTACTTAGTTTATCCCACAGGGTAAATAATGCTTACCAAAAGTGACCCAATTGACACTCGCAACAGGTGTCGGACAAGAGAGACGGCTCTCTAATTCGGAAGAGTCGACCCATTCTGATTCTAGGGTTAGTAGAAGCTGTAGTCATTAATAAATCATTGCTCAAGTTAAGCCCAAGGCCACAAATATAATGAAGTCAGTCAAATTTGAACTTAATTACGAGTCATAATCTGTAAAGCTAATTTGTTTATTACTCAACGATGCAATTATAGATAGGTGCTCAGCTTACTCTGTGTGGGCAAGTGGAATGTGAGATCAAATTCATCAAGGCCTTATCCCACATCGAGCGTACTTGAAAGTGAGGACAAATATCTCATTTTCTACGGGAATCTTCTATAGAAGTGATCCTGGCATACTGGCAATCACTGTACTCCTTTTTAGTGCCAGCCCTGTCGGCTGGGACAATAGAATACGTCAACAGCACCTTTTCAGAGAGGTAAGACACTCCAATAAGTGTGTCCTGGGTATGATGATGAGGCTCCAGTCCAGGGGCTTTGACAAACGTGGAATAGTCCTTCATTGCAATTACTCCCAGGTCCACTCTGACCTGGGGTGGTATTACCTGTTAGGGTCTCATCTATAGGTCAAATAGAAATATGTAATCATTTTCTAAAATTGAAACCATTTAACTGCGTGCAGATTACTGATGTGAAATTAAATTATCAATATTACATAGCAAGTTAAAATAACTGTGAGCAAGTTAATATTACATAGCAAGTTAATATTACATAGCAAGTTAATATTACATAGCAAGTTAAAATAACTGTGATCAAATACAATAAGCTTTGGCTCGTTTAAAAATCTTACCCACAAACTAATTGTTTACAGTTTATATATGTTTAATACATATGCATGAACAAGACTCGGCACTGAGTAAC